>PDXC01000014.1:0-549494 GCA_004156035.1 Alternaria tenuissima | reverse complement strand
GCTTAACCCAAATACGGCTAACCCTAACCCTATCCTGACTTGCGTCCCGACCCGACCGCAGCTCCAACACCCCCTCTTGTCTCTACCGCCTTCTCTGCTCACGCTCTCTGCACTCTTATGCGTGTTGCTGGTGCTCTCTACCTACCTCTGCCCTATTGTCTATACTATTAATTATCTGCTTGCCGTACATGCGGATAACCCTACCTGACTTGCATCCGGGACCGGACCCAACTCCTGCGACTGTTTTGGCTCCTACAACCTTGAACTGACATATTCCTTGTTGTTTCTCTGCTTATGCTACCTTTCCTGTACTTGTTTGTCTTGCTGTTTGTCTTGCTGTTTGTTAATTTGGATTTTCCTAACTCTTGCGTGATAAACGCGCAACTCTCCAACTTGCGTAACTGCACTACCGCGACTCTAATTCTAACCCCTCCCTCCTCTACTATCTCTTCTCTACCCTTCTTTCTGCTTCGTCTGTCTGTACGTTTCTGCGGCAATGTCTTGTAATTACTATTCTACTCGGCTATCAACCGCGTAATCCAACAAAACTCCCCTACTAACCTGTTGCTTTCAACGCATTCTAACGCCTGTTTGCGCCCTAAATGCCTAACCAATCCTTCTATCGAACTCGCATCGACCCCCTGCTCTACCAACCGCGTAACCCATCGCTCTATCACTCCCTCCTCGCCCCCGTACACCAATCCCAACAACCCTCCCACTAACACCCCTCGATATTGACAATCCCTTCCCTCTGCCCTCTGATACCGTCCGCGTCCGTTGTCTTCCCATCGGTTGCACACCTCCTGCGGTACCCCACACCAAAAACAACCCGAATACTCCTCGAACCGCATCTTCTCCTCCACCGCCTTAATCATCTCCTTTGCCTGCACGCTCTCCGGCCTCCAACACCGCCGCACG
Organism: Alternaria tenuissima; assembly: GCA_004156035.1. NCBI lineage: Eukaryota > Fungi > Ascomycota > Dothideomycetes > Pleosporales > Pleosporaceae > Alternaria > Alternaria tenuissima. The sequence goes on along the minus strand of PDXC01000014.1, from coordinate 548,576 downwards.
TCGTGCCCACTCTGTCCCTCGCCCGCCACCTCGCATATCCCACACCGCTTCGTCCACCACGCCAACTGCCTGCGCAACCACTCCACGTCGGCGAACTCTTGCTGCCGCTGCTGTATCAACGTCTGTCGCGGGCCTCGTCGTGCTTGCTGCTGCTGCTCGAACACCCGCCGTGCCTCCTCTCGCTCCGCCTCGACCGTGTCCGTATCCTCTTCGTTGCTGCTGCCTCCCTCGTCCTCCTCGCTCTCTTCCTCGTCTTCTTCCTCACCGTCTGCTCCTCTGCACACGTCACACTTCTCCTCTCCCTCTTCGCACACCACCCGCTCTTTCTCTCGCCTGTCCAAATACCTGTCCAACACCACCCGCCTGCACGTGGCTGTCTCGTCTATGCCTTCCACGTACGCTCGCACCAGCTGCTGCTCCACCTCCGCCTGCTTGTCCTCGGCTGCCCGCTGCTCTCCTTCCTGCACAATCATGACCGCCTCGCTGCGCAACCCGTCTCGTCCTGCACGGCCACTTTCCTGTGCGTAATCCAACACGGTGAACGGCCAATCGATGTGTATAATGCACCGGATGTCTGGTATATCGACGCCCATCCCTAACGCGCTTGTTGCTACTATCACCCGCTTCTTGCCCGCGGCAAATTCTTCCAACATGCTTGCTTTGCCTACGGCCTTGTGATGGTATGCGTGACAATCTAACTTCTTCGCCAACTCCTTGACCTTCGGCACCGAATTGCTGTACACCACAACCTTGCCCGTCTTATGCTTGCGCAACTTCTGCCGCACCATGCCCAACACCATCTCTTCCACTTCCTTCTTCTTCGCCGCCTTGCCCACCCTAATCACGCGGTACGCCACGTTCGTCCTTGCGGTTTCTGCTCGGAACAAATCGACCTCATCTCGCTCGACGTACATCCGTCGGAACAACTCGTCCTCCTCGCTCGGCGGCAATGTTGCTGTCAACATTACCATCTGCGTCTCGGCGGATGCCAACTTGCCCAACTTCTGCATCTCTTTGCGGAAATCATACCGGCGGTTCAACACGATGTGGCACTCGTCGATCACGATCCGGTCCAACTGCCGCGTTGCTCGCAACCGGTTCAAAAACGTCGCGAACTCTTCCCCAACCGCTGATTCGGGCGTCACCAACACGACTGCGGCTGCGTCTGGCGGGCGGCGGCTGTCCCACTCGGCGCACGATATGCCCAACTTCCTGCATCGCCGCATCATGTCTCCCCGCAACGCGATCAACGGCACCACGACCACCGTCGTACCGCCCTGCTCGGCCCATGCTGGTAACATAAACAACATGCTCTTGCCTGCCCCGGTCGGCATCACTGCCACTACGTGACTCTTGCCGGCAACGATGGCGTCGATGGCCTCTTTCTGCACGCCGCGAAACTCGGCCGCCTTGCCCATCATCCGCTGCAACTGCGCGGCCGTGTCCATCTTCCTCAACCGGCCCCACCGATCCATCCTCGCCTCGTCTGCCTCGCTCTCGAACGGGGCCCGCTTGCGCTTCTTGCACCCGTCGTCGTCCGCTACCCCTACTTGGAACCCCAAAAACCGGTGCCAATCCGTGCTCGACATACGGAACTGCTGCCTCTTGTCTGCTACTGCCCCTGCCTGTTCCATGATGCCTCGTGCGTATATCATGCCCGCGATGTGCACCGTGTGCCCTGCTTGCATGTCTGCAATGGCTGACCACGTGTTCTCCTCGTTCCACTCCTCGTTTTCGTCTCCCTCGTCTGCTCGAAACGCGGTGGACCCGCGCAAAAACCGCCGGCTGATGCCAATGGCGATCTCGCGATACGCTGGAATTGTCAATTCCAACCCTAATCCGATCCTACTCTCGCGTTTCAACGCCTCTCTGAACCGGTCGCTCGTCCACTTGCGACCGCTTGGGTCTGCCGGCCACATGTGCGACGATATCACCTCCTTCTCCCACACCATCGCCTCCAGTCGCTGCTGGAACGGCAACACTAACCACATGTAATACACTAACAACTCGCCCACCTCGCGCGGCAAATACCGGTGGATGATTTTGACGTCGCCGCTCACGCTGTATCCCTTGTGGTACCGCGTGACGAACACGACCATGCCGTCCTCGATGAATATGTTGCGGTGCCCGCCCTTGACTGTGTTGCTGTGCCGGATGCTCATGATCTCTGGGCCTCTCGCCGGCTGTCCGCCCGCCATGTGCGTCAACACAATCAACTTCTCCCGGAACGCAACTACTCGATCCATGTACCGCTCCACCTCTTGCGTGTTAATGCCCAAACGGGTCCCCCGCTTCATGAATCTGTCCCTGATGGCGGCGTCCTGCCCTACCCGCTGGAACAACCACCTCTCTCCATCGACGGGCATGCGGGTGCGATGGTCCTTCAAAAAATTCCACCTGGGCCGCTCGTCGGTCGGGTTGTCGCGCAAACTGTCCCACGGCACACTGGGGATGGGCTCGGCGGCCCTGCTGTTGCCAAACAACAACTCGTCCATCATCAACCGCCGACTCTCTGTCGCTAACCCGTGCACCATGCCGCGGAACTGCGCCATGCTGAACTGCAAACTCTTGTACAACAACTCGTCCCGCCCAACCCACTCGACATGGCCGCGTGACGTCGTGTTGTAATGGATCTTCAACCCGTACGTCCGCAAATCCAACATCCACTGCATCGGGCTGTGGCTGCCGCGCACCATAAACCGGTCCATCATCTCCTGCACGAACTGCAAACATCCTTTGCGCCGGCGTCGGGGCGGGTTGCTGCTGTCGTCGCTCTTGTACGCGCTGTCGCTGTTGAACTCGTCCTCATCCAACGGGCCCGACAACTCTAACGCCTGCTGCACGACCACGAACCGCGCTACCTTAATAACGGCCGACAAAACGGGCGGATACTGCTCGGCGCCCTTCCAACCGTCCTCCTTGACGCCCAACACCGCCAACGCGCACACCAACGGGCTGTCGTACTCCCTGCGGGTGATCAACTGGCTCATCAACGCGATGCAAAACTCCAAACACGCCTTCTGGATGCTCGACAACCTCTCTGCCTCGCTGATGGCGTTGGCGGTGGGCTCGGCTGTGTCTGTCTCCATCTCGTCAATGGCTTCGTCGACGTCTGCCATGGTTTCGTCTCCTTCGTCTTCGTCCTCCATCTCTTCCTCCTCTTCTTCCTCTTCCCCCTCTTCGTCCTCCTCTCCCTCGACGCTTCTCTCTGCCTCCTCGACTAATGTCTCCCACGCCTCGCGCTGCTGGCGTGTAAAACGATACTTTGGACTCTTCCACGTGTGCTCCCGTTGTGTTCGTGCAAAAAACATCAATAACTGCTGCCACGGCCGCACGTGCTCGACGATCGACTGCTCGTCCATGTACGGCTGCAACGGCTGAAACCGTGTCTGGTGCTTCTCTGTTCGAATCGCCTCTAACCGCACAAACACGCCAATTCGGTCCATCACGGACGCCTGGCTGAACCGCGCCAACCCATCCATGGCCGCCCAAATCGCTGCTTCCACCGGCTCTGCCGCCTCGTCTTTCCTGGGGTCGGCGTCCGCGACGGGCTCTTTAACGCACGCCAACAAATCGGGCCTCTCCATGCCCACTAAATACCGCAGCCACTGCGTCCGCTCCTCCACCCAACTCTGCACCTGCCTCTTCGCTCTCGTGTGACACTTGACGGACCTACCGCCTACCCCTTCTACTTCGCCGCTGCGCTTGGCCTCTTTGTGACACCTTACGGGCCTACCGCCCACCCCTCCTTTCGCCCTTATCCTCTTTCTTCTTTCTCTTTTACTCCTCTACCCTACACCCACTTCTACATCTTTTTCCTTCTTTCCACACTTCTCTTGTTATTTCCTTTACTACTTTCCCTCCCTTACTCTTATCCTACTTTATCCTTCTTCTCTTAACCGTCTTTCTAACTACTAAACGTTCCCCCTGTTTTTCTATCTATACATAATCTCTTAACTTTTTCTTACCCGTCAATCTTTCCTTCAACCTAAATCTCTATTCTAAGTTCTACTCTATTTGCCTAACTAACGTGTTTATTTTCTTTTTTCTTTTTCTAAAATCTTCTTCTTATACGAGTTGGGGGCTTACTTGGGTTGGGGGGACTACTTTTGGACCACTTGAGTTGGGGGGACTACATTTGGACTACTTTGGGTGGCGCACTACTTGGGGAACTGTTTTGGGAACTACTTGGGTTGGGGGTCTTCTTGTGAGCTTTGGTGTCCTCTTACATGCTGTTGTCTGCTTAACCCAAATACGGCTAACCCTAACCTTATCCTGACTTGCGTCCCGGCCTGAACCCAACTCTAACACCCGATCTTCAAACCGATTCACCCCTGACTCCTGCACACTCTCACTATCATTTTTGCTGTATATACATGTTCTCTCGTCTCCTTTTCGAAACAAACTAGTTACCTGACTACTTTCTTTGTCTTACAACGCCTCTTCTTGCGACACCCTACGGCTCTCTACAAACGGACGGAGCCCTAGTCCTACTACAAACTTGCGTGGTAGCCCGAACCTAACTCTACTTCACTTCCTTCTATTGTCCTCTATCTCACTCCTGCTGCACAAGTTGCGCAGCGCTGCAAACGATAAACGGTAAATTGTTTTCTCTGCTACAGCCCGCTATTCAGCTAACAACCGCGTAATCCAACAAAACTCCTTAACCAAGTTGTTGCTCTCTACAGTGTCCAACTGCTGTTTTCTCCCTAAATATTCTATCAACATCCTACCTGGTTCCGCATCGTCGACTCCAAGCTCCGCTAATCGGGTTTGCCACTGGGCGTTTGCCTCTGCATAGCCAAACACTATGCCTGTTAACCCTGCACTTACAACCCCGGTGTACTGACAAGTTCCTCCCTCTACCCTTTGATACTTCCCCTTCCCGTTCGGTTCCCAGCTGTTGCAAATTTCCTGCGGCACACCACCGCACGGGGAACAACCCGAAAACATGTCAAACCGAACCAATTCGTCTATCCCCTGCACCATCTTCTTCGCTGGTTCGCTTTCCGCTCTCCAACACTGCCGTATATCGTGCCCGCTCTGTGGATCGCCTGCCCCCTCGCAAATGCCGCATCGGTTCGCCCACCACGCCAACTGCCTGCGCACCCACTCTATGTCGGCAAACTCTTGCTGTCGATGCTCAGTCAACGTCTGCCACGGCCCCCGACGCGCCTGCTCCTGCTGCCGAAACATCCGCTGCATCTCTTCTCGCTCGGCTTCAACGACGTCCATCTCGTCCCTATCGTTGTTCTCTGTCTCGCTCTCTTCTTCTGTTTCTTCCTCCACCACCTCCTCCAACTGCCCGTCTATCCCTCGGCACACGTCGCACCTCTCCTCGTTGTCCTCCTCTCTACACCCTGCTCGATCCGTCCTCCCATCCAAATACCCGTCCAACACTTCCCTCCTGCAGCCAGCCGCCCCGCTCTCGCCGCCTTCAACATACTCCCTCACCAACCGCCGCTCGGCTTCTGTCTCGTTGTCGTCGGTGCGTTGTTTCCCATCCTGAACTATCAAAACCGCCTCGCTTCGCAACCCGTCCCGGCCTGCCCTGCCGCTCTCTTGTGCGTAGTCCAACATCGTGAACGGCCAATCAATGTGAATGATGCACCGTACATCTGGTATGTCTACGCCCATCCCCAACGCGCTCGTTGCCACGATCACGCGCTGCTTACCTGCCATGAAGTCCGCCAATATGCTCGCCTTGCCCACGGCATCCGCGTGATACGCGTGACAGTCCAATTGCTCTGCCAACGCCTTCACCTTCGGTTTCGAATTGCCGTACACGATGAGCTTGCCTGTCCTGTACTTCCGCATTCTCTGCCGCACCGCCTTCACGACCATCGACTCGACGTCCTTCTTCTTCGCGGACCGGCTGATCTTGATGGTCTGATACGCCACGTTCGTTCTTGTGGTCGGTTGTCTGAACATCTTGACCTGCCCTCGCTCGTAATGCATCCGTCGATACAGCTCGTTCTCTTCTGTCGGCGGCAACGTTGCTGTCAACAACACCATCTGTGTCTCGGCTGCTGCCAGCCTGCCGAGCTGCTGCATCTGCTTGCGGAATGTGTATCGACGGTTCAACACAATGTGACACTCGTCGATCACGATCCGGTCTAGCTGCCGTGTCGCTCGCAGCCGGTTCAAAAACGTCGCGAACGCCTCTCCCACGGCCGACTCGGGCGTTACAAACACGATGGCTGCTGCGTCGGGCGGGCGGCGACTCTCCCACTCGGCACACGATATCCCCAGCTCCTTGCACCGCCGCATCATGTCTCCACGCAGCGAAACCAACGGCACGACGACGACCGTCGTTCCGCCTTGCTCGGCCCATGCCGGCAACATGAACAGCATGCTCTTGCCTGCGCCAGTCGGCATCACGGCCACGACGGGGCTCTCGCCAGTAATGATCGCCTCGATCGCCTCCTTCTGCACGCCTCTGAACTTTGCTTTCTTGCCCTTCATTCGCTTGAGTTGCGCTGCCGGGTCCATCTTCCGCAACCGCTCCAGCCTCTCTATCCTCGCCTCGTCGGCCTCGCTCTCGAACGGCGCCTTCTTCCGCTTCTTGGAGTCGGCCACTGCGTCTACGGCGGACTGGAAACCCAAAAATCGGTGCCAATCGGTGCTCGAGTTGCGGAACAGCTGCCTCCTGTCGGCTGTGACACCGGCCTGCTCCATGATGCCGCGTGCGTACACCATGCCCGCTACGTGTGCCGTGTGTCCCGACTGCTCGTCTTGGATGATGGCCGCCATGTTCTCCTCCTTCCACTCTTCGTTGTCTTCGCCTTCCTCGGCGGCGAACGCTGTCGACCCGCGCAAAAATCGCCGGCTGATGCCAATGGCGATCTCACGATACGCTGCAATCGTCAGCTCCTGTTGGAGCCCGATTCGGCTCTCGCGCTTCAACGTCTCCCGCACACGCTCCGAAGTCCACTTGCGTCCGTTTGGGTCGGCGGGCCACAAGTGGGATGAAATCGCCTCCCTCTCCCACACCATCGCCTCCAGTCGCTGCTGGAACGGCAGCACCAGCCACAAGTACCACACCAGCAGCTCTCCCACCTCGCGCGGCAAGTATCGATGAATGATCTTGACGTCGCCGCTGACGGCGTACCCCTTGTGGTACCGTGTGACGAACACGACCATGCCGTCCTCGATGAATATGTTGCGGTGGCCGCCCTTGATCGTGTTGCTGTGTCGGACACTCAATATCTCCGTCGCCCGCGCGGGCTGTCCTGCCGTCATGTGCATGAGCGCGAGCAGCTTCTCCCTGAACGCAACCACACGGTCCATGTACCGCTCCACCTCGTTCCTGTCGATGCCGGAACGGGTGCCTGGCTTGATGAACCGCTCCCGCATCGTGGCGTCCTGCCCCACTCGTTCGAACAACCACCTCTCTCCATCCACGGGCATGCGGGTGCGCTGGTCCTGCAAAAAATTCCACCCGGGTCGGTCGTCGGTCGGGTTGTCGCGCAGCTGCTCCCACGGAACTTGGGGGACGGGATCTGCTGTCTGCCCGTTGCAAAATAACAGCTCCTCGAGCAGCAACCGCTTGCTCTCTGCTTGCATCCCGTGCACCATGCTGCGGAACTGGGCCATGGTGAAGTGCACGTTCTTGTACAGCAGCTCGTCCCTACCCATCCACTCGACGTTCCCTCGCGCGGAGGTGTTGAAATGCACCTTCAGCCCGTACGTACGCAAGTCTAGCATCCATTGCATTGGGCTGTGGCTGCCTCGCACCATAAACCTGTCCATCATCTGCTGCACAAACTCCAAGCAGCCTTTTGGTTGATGTCGGTTGGGGGAGCTGCTGCCACTGTCGCTCCCCCCGTACGCGCTGTCGTCGTCGAACAACTCCTCTTCAAACGGCTCGGACAGCTCCAGTGCGTGTTGTACGACCATGAAACGGGTGGTTTTGATCACCGACGACAATATCGGCGGGTACAACTCGGCGTCCTTCCAGCCGTCCTCTTTGACGCCGAGCACAGCCAACGCACACACCAACGCGCAGTCGTACTCCTTGCGGCGGATGGTCTGTTTGAGCAGCGCCATGCAAAAGTCCAAGCATGCTTTTTCAATCGGCCTCAGCTTCGCATGCTCAGGCTCCTTGTCGCGCTCGGACGGGTCCTGCTCGTCGTCGAGCTCATCGATCATCATCTCGTCCTGCTCTTCCTCCCCGTCCTCGTCTTGGTCCTCGTCTGCTACCTCCATCTCTGCCCCGCTCACGTCTCTCTCTGCCTGCTCGATCAATGCCTCCCACGCCTCGCACTGCTGCTGTGTGAAGCGGTACTTGGGGCTCTTCCAACGGTGCTCCCTCTGCGTCCGTGCAAAAAACATCAGTATCTGTTTCCACGGGCGTGATCGCTCTTTGATCGACTTGTCGTCCATGTACGCCTGCAGCGGCGTGTACCTGGTCTGATGCTTCTCTGTCCGGATCGCCTCCATACGCACGAATATGCCCGTCCGCTCGATGACCGACGCCTGGCTTACGCGGGCCAGTCCATCCATCGCGCTCCAAATCGCAGCCTCGACGGGCTCCTCGTCTTTCTCCGGGTCTATGTTGGGCTCCTCGATACTCGCCAGCAATTCTGGACGATCCAGTTTGTTCAAGTACGGCAGCCACCCAGTCCGCTCCAGCCATGGGGCCGCCTCATCCTTCTCCCCGTCTTGGATCGTTGTCCTCGCCCGGTTCTCGACGTTGGCCCACGTCTTGGCCATCTCTTCGCCCACCCGCGCCCACGCTGCCTCGCCCTCTGTGGGGACGGGCTGTGGGCCGCTGTCTGGAGTGTGACGCACCTCGAAGTACTGTGAGCCGTGCCGGCTGCCGAACAATCGTTGGCAGTATACACGCTCGCAGCCATCTTCGAGTTGGGCCCGTAACGCCATTGCCCGGGCCTGGCTGGGGCGTCCGCGCTTCTTGCCAGCTGACCACTCGTGGACCTCGCGCCAGTGCCTTCTGAGCGATTCTCTGCTCCGCGCGATGTACTGGCATCTCGCTGGTCCGAGTCGACACAGCAAACCATCGTCGTACACTGGCAGCTGAGATATTGGGTCAATGCCGTTGCTTGGAATCTCCAACTCACTGGGGTACTGCAGCAAGCTGGGCCACTGGCGGACGGCATTACCAACAGCTTGCGCGCTCTTCAACGACTTCTTGTGTTGTTTCTGCAAGTGGCCCTCGATCTGGTCTGGCCACACGGCGTACCGGCACTCTCTGCACACGGCAAGCTGGTAATCAGCCAAGTGCTCGAAAATCTGCTGCTCCTCGTCTTCTGCTAGCATGTTGGGATATTCTTGCTCTTTGTTTTCTATGCTGTTATCGCCGTTCTTATCAAAGTGAGTTTCGCACCCCTGCTGCAATGTCAACTCACGTTGCACGGCTGGATCTCCGATCGGTCCGGTTGTTGGGTTATGGGTCTTCTGCAAGATTAGTATTGCTTCTTCTTCCCCGCAGCTTCTTGTGTCAACAAACAAACAATCGTATCGCCATCTAATCCGCCCTGGACCTCCATGCTGGAAGTAGCCGATGAGCAACTCGATAGCCTGCATTTTTAGTGCAGTGATACTTTAGGTCTATTAGCTTTGTTGACGGACTGTCGCTAGTTCGTTAGTTGTGGTGGTACGTCCGTGCGCGGTGTCATTTTCGCGAATGCGATACGCGCGCTTCATGGGACTTGAATAACCGGCACCCCTCGGCGTTCTGCACATCGTTTTCTTGAATCTACTGCATACTAGTACAGTATACCCAGTTAACATGCACTGGTCTACTGCGCTGTACAAGGCTGCTGACGCGTTCGACGGCGGCGCTCGGAGCTTCCCCATGGCTAGCGACGCTGAAATCGCCCGCAAGCACGGGTACGAGCCACCGAACGAGGACTACGAGAAGCTCTTCTTCTGCCAGGCTTCTATCCCGCGCTCGCAGCGTGACCCAGGCGCCCGTCCGCACAGCGCAGGATGGCTGATCCCCGGCCCTGACAATGCCAGCGTCTGCAAGCCTGTCTTCGTTGCCCACTCGGCCCTCTCGGCGATCTGGCTGCTGCGCGACACGCTCGCGGACGATGCTCTCTCCAACGACAGCTGGGACCGTCTCGTCTGCGCGGCCCAATCGCTCGCAGAGGAGGGCATGGTTGAGCCGCCGTCTGCGCAGAAGCCGCCTGCCTCTCCCCTGGCTCGGCGCGAGAAGCGACCAGCACCGTCTGCGCAGGCGTCGTCACCGAAGCGCGCTCGCACAGAAGCAAGCCATCAGCCAGAGGAGCCGGCCAGCGAGGTGGAAGCGCAGCCAGATGCGCAGCCGGTGGAGGAGCAGCGCGTTCTCACCACAGTCACCAACAACAACCGCCGCGCTGAGCGGCAACGCATCAAAGCCTATGAGGCTGCCCAGGTGGAGCGCAGCCTTGACCTTGGTCTTGTAGCGCCAGACGAGAAGGCAGTCGACGATGAGCGCGGCGCCTACGCTGCTGTGCCAGTTAAAGACAAAGACGTTATAGCCTGGCTCTTTAAACAGGCCGCTGTCGACAGGCACCAGAAGAAGACCGACTTCTACAACGCTGTCAAGTCGCCCTATCTCAAGGCGCGCGACTTCTTAGCCAAGGCGCGCGCGCTCGGAAGCCCGTCGTCTCAGGAGCACGCTGCTCACTTCCTGCAGATCTGGCGAAAGCAGGGCAAGCTCTTCGGCGATGGCGCGCCTGAGGACTTCTCCTCGCATGCGCTGCGTGAGCAAGAGCCGTCGATTCGTCCCTCCGAGCCGACCAGCTTAGATGGCGTGTTCTGCCGTGCTTGGGACCGCTGCACAGTCTACGAAGAAGTAGTCAAATCAGTGCACATCAAGTACAGGTGGGCGCAGGCGCTCCTAGGCAAGGCTATGAACGACAAGCTCGAGCAGCTCAAGCGCAGCGACAGGCTCCTTAGCAACAGCAAGACAAGTCGCTTTGGCAAGGGTCAACGCCGGACAGAGGCTATAGACACGCTGATGCCGCTGGTGTTCCTCAAGCAGAATCCGTCTAAGAGCGAGCGGGATCTCTTTCGAAACCGCCTAGCCAAAGCAGTTAAGTGGTACAGGATCGCTGAAGGCTTGGGCTGGGGCGTGTTGCTAGTCATGCCAGAAGACGTGCTACCTAAGACTTGGATTGAGCAGACCATCCGCTCCTGGGGCGTGGAGGTCTTTATCAAGCTGCTCAAGCGGGAGCGTCCGGATGTCTGCCTTGCGGCCAAGCAGTTCGACGAGTGGTTGGGCCCAGAGGGGATTGCAGGCGGCGATATTAAAGGGAAGAAAACGCTAAGCATTGAGCTGAACGCTCCAGGCACAACGCACAGGGTGGAAGAGATTGAGGATAGCGACGACGACGGCGATGTCGAAGACGACGACGATGACAACAATGAGCGGGTTGAGATTATACAGTCGCAGGCACGCTCAAAGAGCGCACCTGCTGCTTCTTTGCGCCAGACGACGCTGCCTGAGTTGTTTAAAACTGTAGCGTGAATGTTTTGTTGTACCTTTTGTGTTGTGCAGTTAGTGTGTTGCCTTCTTGTGTTGCTCTTGTTGGTCTTGTTGTTTGGCTGCAAGTCCTCCACGCTAGCGCAACCACACCTACGAACACTAAACCCTAACACTATCAACCACGAGGTTTATCGTGCTGAAAGTCGCATAGATAGAAGAGCCTAGCTATGCGAGAATGTTGTCTAAGTTTAGTACAAATTGAGTGCAGAACTGTAATTGGTACGTTACTTGAAATATATTGGTACGATGGGCGTTCTGAACTCTTCGCACGAAGATCGTACATGTCATCACTAACAAAATCAGCGCATAAAACGGTACATTCTAACGTACCATCTACCCATCTGGGATAGGGCTGAATGTCATTAGCGCCCTGGGATAGGGTCGCTCATTCAGGGTTTCTTAGGGGATTAAGGGCTATAGCCGTTAATCCCGTCGCCCATTAATGATAGATCTGATCGTAACACACATAAACAAGATCTCTCTTCACTCCCTTTCCTCTCTAGCAACACCCAAAACCCCTGTATCTACTCCTTTAATCTGTTAGCTTATCTATTAAGCTATGTAGACCCTACCTAGAACTACACTCCTCCTTATTAAGCTGCAAACTTAGTTTACTACCGCACTTTTCTGTATTTTCGCTCGTAAGCCGAACAGCAACACAAAGTACATTATCTGCTTAGCTCGTTCACAATCTAACCCTTTCTTAACCTGTTGAACTACTAGACATCTTCTGTCTACGATCCCTTTTCCCTAATAGTACACCCTCTATTTCTGTCTTTAACCTGTCTAACACCTGTAGCTCGCCTTCTCTTTTGCTTGCAAGTTAGCGTACAATGTTAGTACCTTGTTCTAATAGGCCCGTCGTAGCTACGGAATTACTACTATCCGAGAGCCGCTATAGGCACAGCCAATTGCGGCTGACCCTTTTCTTACCCTGCCCGCTTTAGCTGCACATGTGACTACGGCTTATCAGCCGCACACGTGACCATACCCCAATCGTAAGCCTCTCTACGTCACAGTACCAAAACAAGACGTCTTACCTCGCCGCTTTTTCTCTTTCAATCTTCTACTGTGCCACTTCAGCCTCGTGGCTGTGCTACGCCTAGGCCCGGTTAACCTTGGCCGTGTTCTATTTACAGAGCCAGGAAAGGAAACAAGCTAGCTAGATCCAACTACATATACTACATACAATCTGCTATGCAGATCTATCATCGCACAGCTTCCTACGCCCGCAGCTTTGTTTACACAATCTTCCCAACACAAACCTCGCCTTAGCTCTTACTATGCGCTTCTCTACCTCTGCCGTCGCTCTTGCCGCCGTCAGCTTCGCCTCTGCTCTACCAACCAATACGTATCCCTCTACTCCTACTAGCTGCACAACTTCAGTCTCTTCTTCTACAAGTTGCAGCAGTGCAACTCCTACTCCTCAGCCATGCAAGCTTTCGTGTCCGCCTCCGCCCAGCTGCAATACTTCCTACCCGCCTCCACCCGACTGCCACAATTCCTGCCCAACCCCACCAGTAAACACACCATGCGGCAATCCTACAGGCTCTAACATTATTAAGCCTAGAGTTAACTCCCTGTACGAGGTCTGGACAGGCGCAGTCCGTCACAATACGACTAACGGCAAGATCTTCAAGGATGGCAAAACGACTGACATTACTACTCTCCTTACCTTTGACTTTCCTCCGGAGTCTGAAGGCAAGACGTGTAGCTTCCACTTTAACCTTGCTTCTGATGCATCAGTAAAGGTCTCTGGTACTGGACAGTTGGATGTGTTTACCTCCCTTACCCCTGCCACTGGCAGCACGTCTTCTTGGCCTTCAGGCAACCTAAGGGACCAGCATCTCGGTCGTATGACTGCGCAGCGTGGTGGCGCAGCAACTTGGGTATCCGGGTTCCCTACTCGGCCAGGGCTTTCCTTGTCCGGCTGGGAAAACATACGGTGGAGAGTTGGTGGGCGTAGGCGACGCTGATTTTATCGAGTGGCTCGCTGGAACATCAGGAGCATCTATTCAGTGGTGTTAGCAGAAGATGTTAGCACTAGTCTAAGCAAGTTATTTAAGCGTGCAACTGTCGTCTATGATGGCGTTTTAGTAATTAAAGAGCAATTTAAACGTACTGTTAAGCTAGCTATACATGTCTCTCTTTTCGCCTTAATTATAGTAGCTAGGCTCTGCGTTCCGCTCAGTCCTAACTTCGGTAGTATATACGGATTATTACCTTCTAACTTCTATCTTTAAGGCGCTTTTTGAGTAAAGTTCGCTATTACTATACTCGCCTAGTGGGTGTTTTCGAGCCCCAAAGTATACACGGAACCCGAGGAAGCTGTGCCATTCGCGACTGACTGCTCGATATTCTGAACTCCGTGCCTTTACATGGCCCGGAGCGTCCTGCAAACCTCGCGCGTATACCGTGCCAGCGATCCATGAACCATGCGTTGCTTGTTCATCGGCGAGTTTCTTATCAACGCCGTAGTCTCGCTTAAAGCCGCCGCACGACAGGTGTTGGCGGGATATTGCAATTGCGAGATGCCGATATGTCAGGATGCCGAGTGCTGTGTCAAGGTACAGACGCGCCTCTCGTGAAATCACTCGCGTGAGCCGGCTTGGGTCCCAGGCTTCGTTTTCCTTTGGCCAAAGAAAAGTAGAAGGCGGATCCTTGCGCTTGTACACTAGGATATCAAGCTGCTGCCAGAATGGCAGGATGAGCCAAAGGTAGTACACCAGCAACTCGCTCACCTCTTTTGGCAGATATCGATGGATTATCTTCGTTGATCCAGTAATATTGTAGCCCTTATAGTATGAGGTAACTGTACTAATCAAGCCTTCTTCAATGAAGATCCCGCGGTGCTGTCCCTGAGCGGTATTGCTATGCTGCAATCCTATGAGCTCCGTGCCGCGTGGTGGCTGCCCACCCGTCATGTGGATGAGCAGGAGTAACCGCTCGAGGAACTGGTCCACCTTCTCAAAGTACGCTTGCACTGCCTTCTTCTTCCACCGAAGCTGGGATTCTGGGCTCATATCAACCATCTCGTCCCTCAGCCAGTCGTTCTCAAGTACTCTGTCAAGCAGCCATCTGTCGCCGCCCTCACGAAGCTGGTCTGCATTGCGCTGATCCTTGAGGAAATTCCAACCTTTCTTCCCGCAGCTGTGATCATCGTGAAGTCGATGGAGATGGACTAGTGGCACTACATCGTCGCGACTCTCGTCGGGATGCAGAAGGAACAATCCTTCAAGCTCTTGTTGGGCCTTGTTGACTTGTATTGCGACAAACTTTCGCAATGCATCCATGCTGAAGCCCAAGTCCTTGTATGTGACGGAGCTTCCATCCTCTGACCAGGCGATGTAGCCAAGCGATGTTGTGTTGCTCACCACCTTTTTCGCGTACGATCGCAGTCTGCATGCCCAGTCGAAGGCTGTCCGAGATCCCCGCACCATAAAACGCTCTCTCATCTCGTCCAGCATGTCCGACGGGTGTTCGACTTCTCTCTCTTCCGCAGCGACTACCGATCGCTGTACGACAAGCATCTGCGCCATCTTGATGAACTTGGATAAATCAGGCGAATAGCTGAGCGGGCCGCGAAAGACGCCACCGGGGTTCTCGTCAATGCCTAAAACTGCGAGGAAGCTTAAAACTACGCTCTCGAAGTGGTCGCCTTGAAGTGTGTGGTCGAGTAAAGCAATGCATAGTTGCAGACATGCTCTGTCAAGGTTGCAAACTACCTCTTCTACTCCTTCTGTGGGCGACCAAGGACATCCTGATAGGCGCTGGAGGGACGAGAGCTCCTTCGCAAGGCGCATAACCCGATCTAGGTGGAACAGCTGAGCATTTGTGAACCTGTGTAATAAGGGACCGTTGTGGCTTGGCTGACTCGTTCGGTACACAAAGCAGAGAAGGCGCGTCCAGATACTCTTGTACGCACGGAACGTGCTCTTCTGCAGTTTGACCATGAGCATACGGTCGTGCTTGCCTGAACGGCCAGCAATAAAGCTGTTAATTTGTGCCTGGTCGAAAACGCTGATTTTGTCCTCGCAGATAGATTGGTGAGCGCGCTCAATAAGTCGGTCGAAGCTCTCTGAAACGACGATAAGGGCAGGCTCGGTGATCGGATTCGCTGCATATGCTAGTGGGGCGATGTCAGCCATGCGCAAGCCATTAAAGTAGCGCGGCCATCTAGTCATTTCAAGCCAAGGCGATACTTCAGTCTTAGAGACCTGGCTGTTGTAGATCTTCGCTCTAGCATCTTGCTCGCAGGTCCCCACCGTAAGCTGCTCCTCGATTAAGGCTCGGAAGACGTCGGCATGCCCTCTTGGTCTACTCTTCACCAGCTCTTGTACTTGAGTAGGTACGTGGACTGTAAAAAAAGAGCTCTGATGACATGAAGCAAAAAAGCGCTGGCAGTAGACCTCTCTATACATTGGTCCCTTGTCTTCTCCTAGTATAGTAATTGACTTTGCTGGCTGACCTTTCTTTTGGGGTAGGATCCGGTGCTTCCGATTGAAGTGCCTCTCTAGCAATCTTTGGCTAGACTTGGAGCAAGAGATCGCATAGTCGCAGCGACTGCACTGGTAACCACGGTATAGCTTTAGGTCTGGAAGAGGTGGGTCTGTGGGCAGCGGTCGTGGAATCGCTTGAGTCCGTGGATCAAGCAGGCTGTATTTCTCTTCAGGCATTCGGCGATGGTTTTGGCTGCTTTGTGTACGCGAAACTTGGCAAAGTCAAGGCCTGCATCACGACACGCCTCATGAGCGTGTAGGCTTCTGACATGGTTGACAAGATGCAGAGGCGCAACAGCGTGGGCGCACGGCTTGCACACACAAGGACTTGGTGCTTGGCATAGAATATGAAGAGATCCATTATTATTTAAGGCGTAGGTGATTAGTCAAAAAGCGCAGGGCAACAAAGACGCAACAAGATATCTTAGGGAAAGGCAAGTGAGAGAAGTTAGTAGACACTAAAACACAAGACGCGACTACCATTTAACACGCGACGCGACGCGACTTTGGCTAACGTAAGACGCAATGAGGGCGGCATGTCGGTTCTTACCTTTCGGGCCTTTAGCCCTGGCATAGAATGTGCAGAAGCTGAGGTTTGTTCGGTGAGACTTGATGAGGATGGGAGCAGCCGAGGATTTTGATGAGGCGAGGCGCTAGACAGGGGTCTTGTGCTCTGACGCTGCTTATTGGCTGATAAATGAAGTCTTGTAGCGTTGTATTAAGTCATATATCTTAGACAAATTAGTCTGTAGGAACCTAACGACACCGGCTCTTGAACGTAACGCAACTGGGCCTACGTGCTTAAAAATACGCAGGCGCTGGGATATCTCGTCCCTAAATAGAAAAAAACCCTAACGCAACTCAGGGCTGAGTTTCGTTAACGCCCTGGGTTAGAACGAAGGACTCAAAGAGTGCCATTGTGCATTGTTGAGGCGGCTGCGGACCTGGTTTCGCTCGTGCTGTTTGACTCTTTGAGAAACGGAGAAGCTCGAAGAGCATCAGCTTGGGTCTTCCAAAGTGGCGTGGCAAGATCGATAAGCTGTGGTCCGAACTCTGCCAGCATCTCGCGAACTTGATCTTCAGATGCGCGGGGACAAGTCGAGAGCGCTTCATCTGACTGGAACGTTGCATCCTCCCATTGTTTCTTCCATTTAACAACAGCTGATTGCATCTCTTCACTCTGCGTATCCACCTCCATTGCCACCATATAGAAGGAAGAAGTGATTGCATGCTTCGTTTTTGACTTGAAAAGGCGCACACTTGAGCACTTTGTGAACGTGCGGATGACCTCAGCGGTATCGAATGATTCTGGCTTGTGCATGACTAGGACCAGTGACCCTTGATTGCGTAAACGCTGAAGTGCGAAGACTAACTGGCTCGTGGCTAACCGTAGCCTCTTATGCGACTCATGGTGTTCGGCACTAGCATGCGCACGTCGAGTCGTTGCGCCCGTCGCGCCACAGAACACAAGGTCGAACGTCTCGTTCTGGAACGGTCTTTTTGAAGAGAACTTTGCGATGTCCGGGTGTTGAGTCGGTATGGATGTTGCTGGCCGTCCCATCTCGTTTGCTAGCATCGTGATATCGGCGAATTCTATACGAACCTTCAAATCGTCCCTCCATCTTGGCAGCATAATTCGCAGACCTCCCATCTCTGATGGTAACGTGATGCCCCGTATCCTGGCGTCGCGATGTTTATGGAGCACAGTCTGAGCGAACCCACCCGGGGCCATACCGATATCCAGGACTCTTAGGGACTGTCTCCCATCAGCTGCTGCGAGTGTAATGACTGATGTGTTCTCATCCATCTCCTGTCCGATCTCACATGTCATCTTGAAGAAGCTTTGCAATTGCTTCTGTGTTTTATTGGCGTTGTCGGATTGTGCACGACGAGCTTGGAAAAACCGATCGCCCTCGCAGGTATTCCAACCCTAACGGTATGTAAGTAAAGGTCTTGGTATCTTTTCCTCTTAGATACCTTCAATCGGAGATCAGTCAGTTCTTTGAAAATCTGACTGTTCTCTGCTAGATACTGTGCGATGATCGCCGACACCGAGGTTTCCTCAAGTGGCAAGGTGCTGCGCATCATCTCCTCTAGGTCTGGGTTCATGGCTGGAGTGTTGCTGAATTGAAGTTTGGAAAACTAAATGGGAAATATCTAGCGTTCGAGGCCGGAGGAAGGTTATCAAAGGATGACAAAATAATGGAAGCGCCTACTTCCCCAGCAGTTCCATAGGATCTTGGGTGTTGTGCTTCGAACAACGTTGTCGTAAGGGCCCCGTCTTCACTTGTAGGGATTTACGTCCAGCTGCGGGTTACGCAGGAGGCTGTACGACTCCACGCCAAGAGACCGTGTACAGCGCATGCATGAAGAACGCCTCCCTGACGTGAATAGCTTGAGACCAGTCAAATCAGCCTGATACAACTGAAATCCATGTCAGTGCTCTATAGAGGGGAGTCGTTAACGGCGAGGAGCCTTCTGTACATGCGAAGTGAAGAACAGATAGACTCGCAAGTTTTTGCGAAACCAAAGCTTGTTGAATACCGTGCCGTGTGATCCCTGCGCAGTGGTGTGTTTCTCAGAATCCTAGCGGCTAGCGGTTGGTTATCCGGGTGCTACGAAAGGCAACCCAATAGACCATGCATATCGGCGCGTGAGCCTGACGAATGATACCCTAGCAGCACTCCGAACGATGCAGGATGCATAAGTGACGGAATACTCGCTGCACATGAAGTGGCGTTGCCGTGCCCTGGAACACCTCCAACCCAATCGATCTCACACTTTACCTTTGACACGACCTCGACGAGCCGGTTCAGACGCCATGGCACTGACTTCTTCTTCTGGCAAGATTACATACCAACGTGTCGCAAGCTCACATGCACTCAACGCGCTTCTCCAAAGCTTCTCCGTGCTACCAAGCAACCCCGCATCTCTCTACCTTTCGAACGCTTCTCAAAATCTGATCATTTACATTTCGCCAACGCGTGTCGTCAACGCGGTCAGTCTTCAGTATCTGGTCGAGGCCCTTGTCTAAGGGGAAAGAATTGCATCTGCATTCAAAAGCTTCCTCGAGACTGGTGCAGTGAGTTTGGTTTTCTTCGATGCACGCGGGACGGCAAAGATCCTCTTTGAAAGCTGCGACATTAGGATCTCCAACCCAGTTTGCTTCATCCACCCTAGTCCTGAGAAAGGTGCATATGGTGTCACCATCCATGTTTGCCGGGTAACACCTCACCTGTATATTGACATTTGCGGTCCGGTTTCAAGCCTTCATCGTCCGTTGGGCAGCAAAGTCCCAAGTCGCTTTCTTCGCACGGCTCACTGACCGCTGCCATGACTTGGTCAAAACTCAAGCTGCAGATGTTCAGAGCATGGTCTCTCTGCACAAGCAAGCAGTTGTTATTGCCTACGAGTCGATACGCGGCATTAAGACATCGATCATGTTCAAGAGGAGTCGCCATTCCGAGAGCCCCACTAGGACACTGCGCTCTTGCGAACACCCACAGAAGCTGATGTCTCTCGTTGCAACTCTCGTGCACTTGCAGTTTCCGCATTTTGCATGTCGACCAGCTTTCATCCCATGCAATCCATCGTCTCGCCTGGTGTGCGCTTGCCCAAAACGTCTTAGGCTCTGTAAGCGTCTGACGTTGATTGATTCTGCTGACAAGAGCTACCGTGTCCGTACACACAATGCACGCCGTCAGTCAATGCACGCGCATCACCAAAACGGCCTACACAAAATTGAGGCTGTAGAGCCACACACAAAAGTTGTTATCACAAGATGACTTTGTAGAGTACTCTATAGACCTGTGCGACAAACTTTCTCACCAGTACCTTCTTGGCCGGAGGATTTTGCGGCCCCGAATGTTGGTTTGGTGTAGAGGTGTTGGGGTGCGCGCCGTGCGCGAGGCAGCGCCCATATCATCTCTAGCACTTGTGGATTTCCAGCGCACGCGATGTTGTTCTTCGGGTCTCTCTATCGCCCTGTATCTTATGATAATTAAAACACGGTCGTTGTGGTCGCAACGACAGACGTGTTGCGCGCTGCGCTAGGAACCACTTTGGTTCTCGCCCCTGCTCGATCACTAAATTACCAACCCCATTTTCTGCAATCCGTAACTGCTACGGTGATAGCTGTGACCGAGGTGCACATCGTCCCTGAGTTTTAAAATGCTTGAGCTTAGAGAACATGTACTCCGAGCTTATCTCCGTGTCAAATGGACCTCCGCTTGGCGTCACAGCTCGACCACAACCATCCTATTTTCTCTGCTGCAATGTGCTAGAAGAGGCAAATGTGTCTAAGCTGCAGATTCACGGCAACTTCAGATCTCCAGAAGTGTATGGGGAAGGGTGAGGTGCCTGTCGACTTGGCTCATCTCGCTGAGGGGCATCTCTCGCTTGCGGGCAGGGGACGTTAAGCTGAGCGACGTGCGAAACCCGGAGACTGCAAGTGCATGTGAGCGTACGCTCACAGCGTTGCCTATGTACATGTATGTGCAAGAGTGAAGGCGCATTCACTACAGTAGCGACTGTATCAGTGCACATGTTCGGCATCGCATGCTGAGTATCCATCTCCGCGCATATCATTGACATGAGCAAAACGCCGACGATGGGGCATGTCATGATAGATAGACGATCTACAAGAGCTTACTGCGTTGTGAGTTTGTGCGAAGAAGCAGCACAGCAGTTACAGCAGGCGTACGGTGCCTGGTCCCTGACATTCCGCTGCCAACGAGCAGAGGTCAAGCCGATGCCTTCGCATCCAAGTCCTTGCAGCGTTCGAAACCGCCGTCGTGTTGTGGTCTGCATCTTCGCGGCGCAGCAACATCTTGCACCATCGGATGGTGGGCGTGACAAGCCTAGCGCAGCGGAGGCAACCACTACCATCGTTGGAGAGACGGGACAACATTCGAAGAGGGTGCGAAAGGCCGTTGCGGCAATACTTGGGACATAGACTGCTTCGGCATGCACAGTCACGTACGGACAAGGACAAGTGCACCCAACGTGCTTTCTGACAGCGCTATCCACTGCGTCTGGACCGACCGCGTCACGGAAACTGCAAAAAGGCGGGACATCTATCTGCAAGTCTTCTTAACAAATCTGCCTGTCGGGAGCAAGCGTATCACTCCGCATTATCGCGTCGAGATTTGGGGGCGCATCGCCGTCTCGACAGTTCTGGAGAGCGTGGTGCACAGTCAGTAACTCATTTCCCGCACGCGGCAGGTGGGACCATGTCAACCTCGAAGTGGGGATCAAATTTTTGGGTATTATGCTTACCTTGTCCGTGCGCATAATGCTCATTTTGTCTGCGCGCGTAATGCACATAGTCGCGTTATGCACCCCCCACCACTTCCACATTACACATTTGACCCCCTTGTAACTCAACACCACGATGACAGTGGAAGACGACTTTACAGCGATAGGCGCATTAGACTCTGATGAAGACTTTCGTACTAAAAGCTTGCCGGAAAACATGAATGCTAGCACTCTACTCTGACGCGGAGGCACTAGGAGGAAACTAAGTCGAAGAGTCGCCGCTCGCCGTGGACGTGTAGACGCACTGCACATGCTCGGCTGGTATGCCGAGGGACCATGTCAGTGTCATCGTCATCATTAGGATGCTACGCCGCATGACTGCAGTACCTGCGCCAACGGGCGAGCGCACTGCGTTTCGAGGCGAGAGCGAGTCTTTCCGTATTGCTTATGCTTTCTCAATCTGCACATCATAGTAACAAAGTGGATGGAGAAAGTAGACAGCCGCCGATATTGCTTCACCCGAGCGTGCTGGCGGGTTGGACAGGTTGGGCGTGCAGCGGACGGCACGGGAGGAACATCAAAACTTGCCCTCGACCTTTCTACCCCGATATCTCTACAACACGAAGGGATATCGACAAACCGACGACGGCGTTGGAATCGAGCGGATATTCTGCACAAAATGGTCTCTTTAGATAATCTCTCACCACGTTAGATTGCGGTCAAGTTCCACTCCTTGGTTCCACTCTCGTTTTCTTATCGCGTCTTATCGCTCGCACCTAAAAACCAAGAGTCCAGTGGAACCTAGGGCAGTCGCTTGGAGGTAGGCGCCGGCGTTCGGCAGATTTCTCGAGCCGTTTGAGACAGCCCGCATCATTCCGGCTAGTCCCGCAGTCATCGCAAGCGCCCAGTCGCGCGTCCCAAACACGACAAAAAGCGAGAACTTAACCATTGGAATTATCCATCACAACAGACTCAAAAACGTCTACCAGCAGTCGCAATAGCCTCCTAAGACTACCGCGCGTCCCCCCGCGTTGGTCGGCTCCTGTAGGATCACTGTTGTGGCCCTGGCAGAAACAGATGAACAAAATCTGTAAGCAAGTTACTTGACACGACACGCCCACCGAACGCAGCGGTAGCCATGAAGCCGCGACACAGCAATGCAAGACGCGACGACGAATCCCAGACATCCCTTGAGCACAATGGTCACAACATATACAATACAGCCACTGGTAGGCTTCCTGGCCAGCGCATCGTACTCGGACAAAGTCTGCAACGTCCTGCATCGACGCGACGGGAGCTGCACAAGGGGATTGGTGGATCCGAGGAGTCTGTTAGCCAAGATTGATAAACAAGAAGACGAATCCATGTTGCGGCTTGCGGTTGGGCGGGTACACCAGCCAGTGCGTTGCGAGGCGAGCGGCCGTACGTACCGGTAGCTGTCTCCTGCAATCTGGTGAGTCACAGGACCATCATACGCGCTGTGTAAGCTGCAATACGCATGCCAGCGTGCTTGGCTGCAGCGATCCCAAGCCACCGCTCCTATTGTGTTGAAGCCTGTGCTTCTTGTCAACGTTGATCGGTGTCCAGCCGATACCAGCACAGAAAGAAAAGCTCAGTCATTCGTGCATTATCATACTGTAGAACCTTGGGTATTGAGACAAGAAGGTGATGCAGAGGGTAGGTTAAGATTAAAGTGAGGTATTATGTGTCCACCTGCGGTACTGATCCAACACATTATCTATGGAGTAACAGCGGGTTAAAATACATGGTCAATCAATCCCACACTCTGGGCTGCATACCACGCACACAGGAGCCATTGAGCGTTTACCACGCTATCAAACAATAAGCACTAGTTGCTGGGCATGATGAACAACAAACGAAGGCTTGCAGAACGGCTGTACGACACGACAATTCGAATTCTCGCTTGAATCTCACGTCGCAAAGCATATCAACAAGCGAGATCGTCCATTTAGTTCCAAAACGGATTGTGAGGTGATTTCGTTCGAAAAGTGAACTTCAAATATTTAATTCTGCAGCAAGGGAGAACAGCGATCGTGATAGAAATAGAAGGTTTAATTGATGAGAAAAGCCAATAGCTGAAGTTATATGCATACCAAATGCAACTTCTAGGTAGGCCGGTCTCCTAGGGTCATTTGCCAAACCTTGCAGCGGCTTGCAGTGCATTTAGGATTATTTAGAGTGCATGGAATGGAAAATTGATTGCAGATCCTGATTTTTACGTTGCTTACTCACACTGGATCATAGCCAGATCCATCTGGACGGAGGCGCAAGGCTTCCGGTCCTAAGAACGTGTAAGGGCGCAATATACGCCTCAGCTCTTTCGTAGTTGACTTGGGTACGTTATGCTTCTCGGCGAGGTGGTTTGCGATGGCGTTTGGGGAATCTCCAAGCGAAAATCTGCAGGAACGGCAGATAATGACTGGTTCTGGCTCGTTCATATAAAGGCCATATCTTGCGAGATGTTCTCTGACGTTTTCGGGACGGTGGTTCACGTCAGGCATTGCTCCAACAATAGACGTTTGCGTCAGCAGCAACACGACGAAGGAAAAGGCGTAATGAGCAGGCTATTTCTGTGAACGAAGCGATCGTGCAGACAAGATAAAGGTGCTAGAAGAGTTGATTATGAAACACAGGGAAGCAGGTCTTGGTGTTCGTAGGGTTGGCTCGAGCGGCGATCGCAATTTCCCGAAAGGGTTTAGTTTTGGAATAGGGGGTGTTCCGTGTCGCCATACCTGAGTAACTCTATCGCAGCACGACTGATGAAGCGACGACGCTCGATAGATATGGACTCTGGATTTTGCGTCTCCAATGACGGCCAAGAAATCCTATTCCACGCCGAACGCGTAAACGTGGTCGTCAGCAACCAAATGGAGATTGGAAGCACAGCATGTCCTATGAAGGTCAAGCATGGATTGTACCATGTAACAGTGCAAATAGTAATTATTCACAGCTCCCAACACATTTTTTTCGGACAAAAACTGCCTGCTAAGTTGCGCTTCAAGTAAATGATCGACTGCTACAAGTCTTCAAAGGGGCCAGAATAACGTGCAGTTCGCTTAGGAAGATTCAGTCGTTCTTCCAATAGTTGTTTCGCACGTAAGACTGTCCTGCTAACCCTAACGAAAGCCGAGTCTTTGTTCAGGTTTGATCTGTCGTTGGATGTACTAACAATCTCGGTCTTAGCCTCACTCGCCAACAAGTAGCAAGCCTGCTCTAACTCCGTCGTAAACCCTTTTACTACTCGAGAGAGCACTGTCCAATTAACTTTATAGATGGGACTGAACCAAGAAGCCCTGCGAAAGCACTCGTTTAGCTCCTGGAAGATTGGGAAAAGAAGCGCTCTGGCATAGTCAAGGGATCCAGCCTCTGCCTGACGGAATCGTTCGAAACATTCGAAATGCCAGGATTCAAGGCAATAGAAAGACCCAGGTCCTAGCCTTGTAGTCGTTAGGAAATCCTTCGGCGGAAAACATAGTGTCGTGAAAATATCGAGGCAGTATTGCATCCATTCTGTGTCCTTGAAGCATCTCGGCATGGCTTCCAGGTTCGAGAAAATCAACTTGCGAGAGACTGCACTCTGGATATGAACAGTCTTACGAGGATTGCCGGATGTGTGCTTTGCTAATGAGTAGTATGCTTCGCAGATCGTATCAAACAGTTCTTGCCGTTTCTGAAGATTGTCTGGGTGGTAATTGACAGAGTATGATGGGTGGTGGGTCCGAATTACCCGAAGATCATGTAATTTTTCGGTCTCTGACGGACTATGTCGCGAGTTGAAAGCGGATACTGCCTCCTGATCCGTGTTAGCAAGTTGACAGACTGTTTATGCTCAGGAAGATTTCCCTCACCTGTCCCATGCACAAAAGGACATCGGGTTTTTTGGCTTCAATGGCTTTGTAAACGAGGTCGTACAGGCTTTCCCATACCTCGGAACCCAGTTGAGGATGATATTTTTTGTTGAGAAACGGTCGTAAGTCAAGAACAGAGACACCAGTGGTCAAGCTCAACAGCCCTTCTGAAATGACCTTGAACCCTTCATCCAAAGCTTGCAAACTCTTACAATCCCGAACGACCGTGTCGACACCATCTTTCCAAGGGTGCTTATGACGTGGCTCTAGTAAGATCACAAGCGGCCCTCCCTGAGTAAATGGCTCTGCAAGTGCTTTGGTAACTTCATGTTCGTGTACTGAAATAGTATCCCTACGGTGTTCTTTTGCGAACCGGACAATCTTCTCAAAGGCTGTCTCGTACTCCCTTTCAATCGTAGAGTCGATTCTGGTGTCGTGGAGGAGGGCGGTGAGGTGATCTATGTCATCCATTTTGCGGATTTGCTGTATAGCCACCTTCGACTCACATTCAGCCTTCGTCATACATTCAACGGGAGAAGGTATATACTTGCCCGTTTGAAACTCACTTTTATTACATGAATAGGATGTAAGAAAGAGGCTTTATTGGTAAAGCCGAAACGCCTCTTAACATACAAACACTGATGGTCGGATCCTATGACAATAATCGTTGTAGATTGAGAACGCTGTCAATTTTAGCACTGCAAGGCACGCAAGACCGAATCTTTCCTCGCACCTCTAGTGTGTCGGACGTCAAGACCTCTTTGTTCTTGAAAAGCCCGTTTGCGGACGTCCGCGTAGCTCCAGCCCAGAATTGGACTTCTTCGATAGTACAGCCGATATCGATGCTCTAGGCTTAGTAGAGTACTATATTCCATGCAGCATTCCTAGCTGCTCCTACGTGGCCTGCTCTCCTGTCTTGTACGTAAATTCTACAGCTGGCCGCAACACAAGCTCAATATAGTTTGGAGGTGCTTGTCCGTTGGAGAGAAAAGAGCTAAAATCTTAGTGAGAGAGCTCCCGCTTCAAGTACCTAGTGGTAGTTGAGGTAGGGCTGAATTGGGGGAACTGATTCGCATCTGATAAAGCGGGGTATGTGCCCGCATATACGAGTGCAGTGGTGAACATTGGTTGTCCGGATCTCCGCGATCGCCAAGCTCAGCTGCACTTGGCTCCCCTCCTTGGCTCCTCTTAGGCTATCCCCCAAGCCATGAGGTAGCATAGCTGAAGTGTTTGTCACATGAATCGTAGTGGAGAGCCACTCACCAGGAGTATTACCCGAGCCCACATATCGAGTACCATCGGGGTGCCTGATCTTGGTACGGTATATTCCACA
Source organism: Alternaria tenuissima (assembly GCA_004156035.1). Taxonomy (NCBI): domain Eukaryota; kingdom Fungi; phylum Ascomycota; class Dothideomycetes; order Pleosporales; family Pleosporaceae; genus Alternaria; species Alternaria tenuissima. The sequence continues at coordinate 522,125 of PDXC01000014.1, read as the reverse complement.
ACACTTGCCACGATCCCAAGTCATGGTTACGTGATTGCGGTCTCGAGCTTCGATGTTGCTGGCCACTTTCGTCGATGAAGCTTGATTCTGCATGTGATTCGTCTGGAACGGGTCTACCTTATGGCAACCATGGGACGCCCGACTTCTCTCGACCGCTCTTTCATACGAGAATATAGTAACGAGACGTATTTAGCAGCTAACTCGAGCCCGAATCTCGCGGTCTAGCCGCACTCCAAAGCATCTCTCGCAGGTGAAAGGACGTGGCAGCAGTTCATTCCACTGTGAGGGCTTGGCCTCTGGATCGGTGGCCAGTGTGTCCAACAACCAAGTAAGTTACTTGGTTGACATCAGGGCGCTAGAGCACTACAGTGGGCCGGACTAAACTAGTTGGAACCTTAAGCACCGACGTGCGACACCGGCCAATCACCTCAAGACGATCTGCTTACGTTAAAGCAACCGGTTGAACCGGCCGGTCCAAAGGGCCCACAGTCGCTTGGAGCCCTGGTGTCAAGCAAGTAACTTACTTGGTTGATGGACACACTGTGTGCGACAAGGCAAGGACACTTCATTCCTGCTATTGCATTCTTCGAAGCTGGGGGAAACATAAAAGCCCGGCCTGACTCGATCAACTCTAATCGCACCGCCGCAACAGTCCTTGCCCGCAAGTTCCCCGCGTTTCTCGTACGTTGACGCGTCCATGTACACCACAATTCGAACTTCGCAGAGGTCTTTCATTACTGACCCTGAACAATGGCTGGGCAAGAGCGCGTATTTCGACAATCTGTTTTCCGGGAAATGGGGCGACAAACAGGAGGATGGATCCTACTTTATCGAAACTGACGCCCGCATCTTTGAGCATATCCTTCGGTATCTCCGCACTGGTGTCCTTCCAGTCTTCTACGACAAGGTAGCTGGTCACGACTTCCCACTTTATCAGGCTCTACTGGAAGAATCGACGTATTTCGCCATTGACAGGCTTCAGAAGTGGTTGTGCGAGCAGAAGTATCTGGAGGCCGTAAAGATTCGTCATCTCGCTATCGAGACTCAAGATCGAACAGACTATCGAAAACAAACTACATCTGATGAAGACGGCCGAAAGTTTATGTTAGAGGAACGATTTGTTGAGATTACAACAAGCAGTAACGTCGAAACCACGATAATCCCCATGACAGTACAGAAGAACTCGTTCTATTGCCCTTACGGGAAACATGGCAAAAGCACCGAGGAATATTGCAGAAGCTGTTTTCAGCAAGCAAGAGACGACAGCATCGTCGGTCATGGGGGATGGAAAAGTGAGGAGCAACTCAGGTTGTGTATTGTACGCCGGGAAGTCACCTTTGACCATAATCTTTGCGTTGAAGCCTTTTTAGGAGATGATTTGGCCGACTAGTTGAGATCCTTTCTAGCCAGAGGAGGGTACTAAGTTATAGGCTTGAACGTGACAACAAAAGCTACATATACGTACAGATTGTCAGCAATGCTCTCCTTTTCTTATTACCGGACGAAACATTGGGTGGAACTTAGCTCACGACCCCAACAACAGTTCCGGAAATAAGATAGGGTGCTTGCCCTCTGCCCAAAGTTGCTTATCCGCTTTGTCTCGCTGGGCGAGATGATCGCGCACAAGTCTTGTACTGACTGAACGGTCGACAGGCTCAGGCGTGCCCATGCGGCGCGCGACTCTGGAGAGCTGCCCAAATACCCTTGTAGCCGTAGCAGACTCATCGCCAACGACTTCTTCTGTAGAGCACAGCCAAGTGTGTAAGTCCTTGTCTTGACTGCCTGACTCCTGCTTTCTCAATTCTGTAATGTGATTGTTCAGCCGATCGTGACCAGGATCTCCCATCATTGCGGATAGACCGTCCAGAACAGCGAATTCGCAGGCGCACTCTGGTCTGAGCTTTGGATCAGATGCAGGAAGGAAAAGGTTTATAGACATCTCGCATTGCCCAGTGCAAAAGCTTCCGCCACCATCCCGAAAGCTTATCATGTTCCTCTGCAGAACATTTCTTGTCTGCCCAACCTGGTCGGCACCCGGTACCTGATAGTGTGCGATTGTGTGTTGCCTTGAGCACCAGTACCCGCGGATATAGCACAACGAACAACGCCCGCTCCAGATCTTGACCTGGCTTCTCAAGGTTTCCAGATCGATGGGGTCCGAGATGCGTTCTTCCCACCTGCGTGCGCTTCCAGCGAGTAAATGTAGCAGGCCGCGTTTGCCATCTCTGTCAGTAGCCTGATTAGGAACGCTTAGCCTCGTTGCATCTGTTGACCGGCCACCGTTTCCTGACTCAGGCTCCTTTGCTTGAAGCATGAAGCGTTGTCGCTTGTTGTCACAGGCTATTACTTCTCTCTCCGCTGGTGCGCATAGCAGATCTTGAACGTCCTTTTCGCGGTCTGGAGGGGGTGTGGCCGCGCAGGAGTGCTTTCGCTGTGGGGGACAAGTGAGACTTTGTACGAAGGAAGTTGCGGGTAGGTCGTTGTTGGCGGGACTGCTGTCGTCGTCTGATAGTCGGACTGCTGGCGGATATGGTGTTACTTTCGGTGAGTGCGATTTCTCTGCGCTATATTTCTGGCGTTTCCCAGCGTCTGGAAACGTACCCTTCAATGGTCGGGTCGCATTGTCCCCTGCACATCGTTTGCGCTTTCTGATCGAAGACGCTTCCGAATATGTCGGCAGGAGCTTAGGTGTCATCCTATCTCCAAGGCTAGCTTGTGCAGGACTCTGTTGATGTGCTACTGATGGGGACTGTTGCTGGGATCCACCTTCGCCAGTTGAAATATCCGAAATGGAACCCTTGGTCGGCTGTTGCAGGAACTCATGCCAACGGATGGAGACCCACTCATACGCCCGCAACAGCGATGGCTGCAAGTGTGTTGGGAATGCCCCGTCCAGACCATAAGTGTTCGCCCGTTGCAGCGGTCGATGGCCGCTCTGCCACGCTAACGCAACGGTTATGTCTGCATTTGAGGTTTTGTCGTCGTACCTGTTGAACCGCTGATGCACTGCCTTTACATGCTTTTCTGTGATTGCGATACTTAGCTGTCTGCACAATTGCGCGTTGACAGGCCACCCCCACACCTGTGAGTTCGCTCTTTGGAGTATTGCTGTAAGCTTTCGGGACTCCCACGGTGGGTCAGGGGTATGATCAGAGCAGAACGGAAGCGTGCTGTCAGGAGAGGGCGCTGTGTCGCGTCTCTCCCGGCGCAACATCTTGACAAATGGCCTGATGTAGACAAGGTAGTAGTAGACCACTCGACTCGCACGTGCCGGAAGGTAGCGTGCAACGTAGAATTCTCGATTAGTCGATCTCTTCGCTTTGTGGTGGCGGATGAGGTAGACAACACAGCCGCTATACACGTAGAGACCTCTGGCGCTCGCTGGTCCGTTTTCGCACTCCAAGCCAAAGAGTTCAGAGACTCTGGGCAACTGTCCCCCGCTCAAGTAGCACATCCCCGCCACTGCCTCTAGTAGAGCCTCGACTTTCTTGGAATAGAGGAACACTGCTTTCCAGTTCCAGCGGCCCTCTCGCAGGAGCCCGTTACGCCGAGTGGTGCAGGCTCGGGTAGACAGCTGCATGTATGCCTCCGAAAGATCATTGCCAGCGTGATGGACGAACGAGAATCCCTGGCTGGTGTTGCTGATCTCATCCTTGACCTGACCTAGATCAACAGGAGGGAGGACTCCGAACATCAGCTCCTGGCATATATGCTCAGCTTCACTTGTGAACGTCTCAGTGAACCGACGAAAGTCATCCATGCTGACGTGTTTGGTGCCATGCGAGATGGTCTGGCCATCATCGCTCCAACGGAAGAGAAATGATGGCGGATCAGTGCGTCCCATTACTCGCCCAAAGTCTCGGAGGCTCTGGAACTCTGGGAGAGGGTGCATGGCACCTTCTACCATATATTTGAGTCGCACGGCGTTCAACCGCTCCAGCTGCCCATATCGTGGCCTTTGTTCTAAGCCTATATGTGGGTACGCCTTGTAGGGCAAAGCGTACTCCAAGAATAACAGTCGATGGATGTATATAAGCTGCGACAAAATAGGAGTAAACAATTTCGCTGTCCGGAATGTTTATTCAGCACCTTGCAGCGCGAGGACGCCACTGTAGTATACCAGCGTACTTGAGCTTGGCTGCCCGTCTTTGAACTCTTCCGTCATGAATGTAATGCACAATTCGAAAAGGAGCTCCAGCAGCTGGGCGGCAGCAGCATGCATCTCACTATAGTTGTCGCTCAATACAGGCTCTCGTGAGGACGAGTCGGGGCTGCTGTCGCTTTGCAGTGCATCTTCATCCTCCCCTGATATCTCTGCCGCATCCGACCTGATATGCTGCTCCTCGTCTAGATCTGTCTCGTCCTGTTCGTCTGAGGCTTCTTCATCAGTCTCTCCATCCGCTTCGCCTCCACTGTCGCTGTCGTCAGTCGCACCCTTATCGCTGCTCCCTCTCTGTTGATCACCTGCAAGGCCCGACCAGAGGTCCGGCCCGATACTATAGCCCCACAGACGATGATCCCAGCTCGAGCGCAAGCGAGTCGATTGCTTCCTACTAAATCGGAGGCCAGCCAGGATCGAGCGCTTGCCCGACTCCATGCGCCATGCACGGAACACGAATGCAAGAAAACCCTTCAACCACCGGTGATAAGACCTCCTGGTTTGCTCTCGAGCAAGAAACTTAAAGGGCTTCGGAAAGCAGGGCGATGGCCGCGTGGTGATCAGCCAGCACAAGAGCGGGCGGCCAGTGCGGCGCATGGTCTCTTCACATCGATCAAGCACAGCCTGGACAGCTTGTGTCAAATGCCATATCTGCTTGTCCGATGGTCCGGTCGACACCATCGGGCACTACGGGCAACTCAGCAAGGCCCAGCCAGACATCGCGGCGAATGCCCTGGTACGTGATGGGCCAGCGAGTGCGCTCCATCCAGGGGCCCGTGTTCTGCAGCGTCTGCGTTCCCATGTCAGTCGACGCTATGCGCTGTTGCTCCTCACGTCGAAACTGCTCGCGCTCTCGCACCAGTTTGAGATGTTCGTCAGCACATGGTAGGCTTAGCTGACGTAGCGTGCTTCCGTTCATTGATACTGTCCAGTAATTGCGCGTCGGGCCGTCCCCCCATGTTTGCAGAAAGACGTCGTCGTACAAGCCATCGGTCCTCGGTTTGGAAGCCTGTTCGCGCAGATGGAGCTTGCTGAGATGGCTGATCAATTGTTTGAGACTGGTGGTACAGAACTCGCACTGGCGGCAAGCGAAGCCTTCATGAACGTTGAGCTCAGGATGCGGTGTTGATCCGTGCGGGCGGAGAGGGATGCTGCTTGGGTCTTTGAACGCACACGGGTGCTGACACAGATATTGCGTGAGCCCCTTGCGCAGCTCCTTGGAAACGCCGTGCTTCCTGTCTAGGTGGGTCGTGACCTGCGAGCTCGCTGTGGCGAGTGCGTATTTGCAGTTGCGACATATCAGTGCTTGACTCTCGCTGTCCACGTATAGATCGCAGCGCGCCAGAAAGGGTTGGTGTGGAGTCACGGTTCATGATGACGGGGAATAGCAACACGACAGCACGGCGAGGAAGCAAAAGATATGGAACTCGCAACAACAGGACAACAGGAGATGAGCTGTAGCAGGAGGAGCGATGTGATGCTATATAAAGGAGTTCTTGTCAGTGGTGTACGGGCAGTGGTGTGACGAACGCGTGCACGGCCATTTTTTCGGAGATTTAACAAAGGTTATCGGAAGCACGGACGGAGATTGGGAAGTTTGATCAAAGTTCCAGCAAGCATTAGCCCAGTAGGGCTGAATGTCATTAGCGCCCTGGGATAGGGTACGTAATTGCCTGTCTAGGATAGATTGGGGGCCGATTCACGTAGCATCATATACTAGGTTAGGTTAGGCCTCATTTGTCTCCTCATATTGGTTAGGGTTAGGGGGTATTGGGGGTGCGCGGAGCAGCGAAAATCAGCAATAGTATCACTGAGTTGGGAATAACCGTCAGGTACTTTGTCTCCAATGCACTAATTAGAAGGCTTGCGCGCGTCTTGTTTCTGACTAGCGATGTTTCTCTAAAGTGCTATGCTGAGGCTGTTTTCAAACTTCTGAGACCCTAGCCATACAGTAATCACGCTTGCGTAGAAGCCTTCCCACATGATGCGCGAAGAGTCTGTATTGATGGCGAAAATGTGCCTTGCCTACGACAGGGCTGCCCTACAATTGATACTAACATCACAACCCACACGACGCCTTTATCGAAGCCTAGGAATTAAATGTCATCATTAAAGATTTCTAGTTTGTTGCAAGGCTGCGGGTAGCACTCTAATCATGCAGGGTCGCTATCTGGTTGGTACCCCTAGGTGTGGGTGGGAACTGGACTGAGCATAGCGTATCTTTGATAGATGATGGCATAGCACGCTTCATCAGATGCCAAGCTCTATGGCAACCCCCCTCCCGATCGGAGTTACACTCGGACTCTTCATTACAAGTACGTCATGCCACCAGAGCTTCGTAACGAGAACTTCCTTGGTAGAGCATTAGTCCTGTGACCCCGAAACTCGAAGATGTGCTATCTTCCGTAACCTGGCTGGGGCAAACAGCTGAGATGCGAATGCTTGTTGCAAAAAGAACCTCCGACTGCAACCTCAAGACTGCTGTAATTTTTGACTTGGAACGGGACAGTATGTACAAGACTGGCTTATCTATCTATACACCGTGTACATACTCTTATCCAATCGCATTGGCACCTTTCAATACTAAAGAAGAGCATGTTGTTCCGTTGTGGCGCTTGTTCCATTACGCGCGGATAAGAGACGTTAGTGGGGTCATCGCGTGTTGCTGTTCGAGGACGGGTCTTGGGTTCTTGTTCTGGTGTTCCTTGGCTCGCTCAGCGCCCTGACTGGCACGCGTTCGCGCATGGTATATCGTGCACAGTCATGCCCACAACTGCTACCTGCCAACATCATTGTAGTTAAGGTTTGTATTCGGGGTGATTTCTATGTCGCCAAATCCAAAGAACCGAAGGTTATTCATGATCACAAGTCGACCACGACTCTACAACCACTCCCGAACTGTTCATTGCTAGTTTTCAGAACGTATTGCTTCTCTATTCCGCTGTTCATGGGCGCATTCTCCTCCTTCTTCAGCTCCATCGTTATTTCGAACGCAATATAAGCAAAGTCCAACAACTCCTATCTGTGCTTCGTCCGCCTTCTTGGACAGCAAGTCGAGACTTGTTGCCAGCGGGCAGAAGCTACCTGCTTCGCAAGTATGTCTCGCGTCCCTTTTAGCGCGAGCGAACCTTAGTGAGATGTCCGAAACAGAGCATATCGCAAATGGACCTAGGGTTGGCCACAACTCCGCTCTCTGCAGAGCCAAAAAATATCCGGCAACCCTTGTTTCACTTGTGCAGTATTTCGTATGGAGTTCGGTGTTACGACATGGATGGCATTTCTTAGCATTTCCGGGGAGTTCACGACCACATTGGGTACAAAGGAGCTGCCAAGTATCGTAACATCTGGAACTACGGCGCAAAGACTGCTCCACGTTCTGCAGCTCAGTTTCTAAGTCGTCCAAGATCCGCTGAATTTGCCCAGCTATTGACCCTGAATAACTCAGTAACAGCACAATAAATCGAATTCCCTTATAGCTTACCGATTACACGGAAGGGAAGTATTGAGCACATTTCTTCCTTCTCCCACTCTGCTGAGAACTTCGGGGTCAATTGAAGGATCGCTTTCCGGGATATTGCTTTAAACTCCATGGGGTCGTTGAACATGTATGCAGCCAAAATTAAATACCCAAGCTCGTGTGTAGGATGTTCCACTCCCATCGCATGTCGGAACCAAGCCGGTATCCATGGACCCAGGGCCCCTGTACAATCGTACTTGTCGCAGAGGATTGACAGGCGCGCCAGCTTCTCCGCACTCATCGTGTAATCTGAGGAGTTGCCCCGATAATGAAGGATGCTAAGTAATAAGCCCATAAGCTGAGCATCATCTTCAAGTTCGAACTCGGGGCAATCTTCGTGCAGTAGTCGCTGTCCTTCGTGAAAAGAAGGCTTGAACATGTTCGAGAAGACGGAAGATGCGAGTCGAAGAACTGCAGTCGAGACTCGAAACTGAATTCTGACCTCACTGCTCGAGCCCACGCATCTCAGTACGGCATCTCCTTCGGAGTCGAGTAGCGTAGCATGGTTCGGATCGTTCTCAGTAGAGGATGATGCCTCATCGGCCTGTCGCGGTTATGACAGCGCACCATGGTGTTTCATCAAGCGGACATACTTGCTGCATGACTGTTCTTCCAGCTTGTTTACTGTGTGATCGTCAACGAATGCTCTTTGAATGTTAGGAGACCAATCTATATCAGGGTACCTATTTCCTAATATATCATTGTTCGCCATGGTGATCCCGCGATCTTGTCAAAAGAATTGTTTTCTTTTTCCAGTAGCTAGTACGTAATCTACAAACGTCATTCGATACTTCATGATCCATGGATGGTTCATGGACGACTACCATTTGATATTATTGGTCATTTTGCCTGGTGCTAGCCCACGGGATGTCAGGATCAAGTGTCATATACCTCTACGTCGAAGAACATCAAGGGAGGGAATAGTGCATAATTGCCGCGGCCTTCCGATTTGGTCGTATTGCTTTTTGATATGGTTCTGTCGTGACACGATTATCTCAGCGTGGCTTAGGGCCGCGCGGCCTGTTGGCTCTCCAAACCTTATTTGGTGAGCTGCGAACAGGTGTCTGCTTAGCGGAGGCGAGGAATTGCTGGGTCAGTGGAAGAACAAAAGACACATATCGCTCGGATATCTGTTGGCTATCGCTACGAATCTGCAATGAACAACATCGCCTTTTTCAATCTCGAGAGCCCGGCAACAAAAGGCGCATCCCTCCAAGTCCCCATTGCCCTAGATGCCGCTGGATAAACTCAATACAATGCAAGAACGTCTGCTTGCCACCATGACACGCTCCACTCTCTAAATGTTGAGCCAATCCACCCAGAGTTGTAAATTGCTTTCCCTTTCCTCGCTTTGTTTCGGCCCTGCTAGAGTCTACTGGAAGGAGGTTACTCGGGCAGTGGTAGACCTTATCGCAGTGTGCTAGAGAGATCATATGTTGCTGAAGAGCCTGCACTGTAGTAAAGGCTTTGCGCTTCCTTGGACAAAGGGGACAATGGAGTTCGGGCTCGATTTTGTTGATCACGCGTCTCCTTCCGAGTGGGGGAAGGCTGTCCTCAAGTAGCGACCAATCAACTAAGCTGCCCTCCGCACTCCCCTGAGAGTGCGTGGGAGTGATTAGGGACCAGCCATCTGAACTATCGCGGGACGTTGTCAGCGTTCCAGGATAAGGAGGTAGACAGGGTGCTGAGAGGTGGGTAGAGCTCGAAGGTGTGAGTGTGGGGAGGTTGTGAATGGTACGATCCTTGTCGTAAAGCTGAACGATGTCGTAGATGTCATCTCGGTCCATGCCTGAGCAGCACTTTCCACTTTCTAGATGGTGCAGCAGAGCCGACGGCGCACTGAACTTTCCCCTGCATCCCTCTCCTACAGGACAACGTAGCGCACTGAGTGGCTTGTGCTTTATCGACTTGAGATGCTGTTGGAGAGATTGGAAGGATGGAAAGGTTCGCTGACATCTCTCGCATGTCTGATCATCCGCACTCGCGCCAGTGGCTCGTTTAGCCTTTCTTGCGTTGCCGTGGGGATTTTGCTGCAAAGGCTTCCGATGCGCACGGCTCGCCATATGTGCGTTCAAGGCATGGATGTCTTTGAAAGAGATGTCACAGTTGCAGCACCGGTACTCGGAAGCATGGAGTTCTACCTCACGGTGGACCCTCCAAGCGCTCTGGCTTTCGAAGGGGAGGTCGCATTCCGAACAGAAACAGTGTCCCGTAGCGATGCGGTGGTCTTCAAGGATATCCAGGCGCTCACAGAGCTTACCACAACAATCGCATTTGCGAATGGCAAAGTCGTACTGAGCCACTGGAGGGTGCCTGCAACTACTTCTGCAGACATGCGAAGAAAAGTGCCCTCGCGCTCTTCGATGTTCTTCCAGATCAATCGCATGCGTATAGGTGCGGCCACAGAAACATTCAAGAAGATCGGCTGAACGAAGGGTCATTTCGACGACTAGCTCGATGGCGAGTGAATCAGTTACAACCAGGCGCAACGAAAAAGACAGTATGTGGCCGGGAGAGGGACGGGAAACACGACGAATAAATAGTTGCAAGTCTTCCGTCTCCTCCACGAGCTTGTTTGTCGTGGTGTCGGGAGCACCATGTACCAACCCCGCTCCAGGAACGAATGAGAGCTTCTTTATCCACCAATACTACTTGGACCACGAGGGTGAAGGCTGATAGAACCGAGTTGACGTTGGCCTAGAAGCTTACCAGTAAGTTGAGTACACTGGTCCGAACTTTGTCTGTGCATCTATCCCGCACCACATTGATAGCGCAATAGGCGAACCAAATCAGCAGATATTACGTGAGATGAGAGTGATCACGGAAGCTAACCCAATCAACTTACTCCATCATATCTCCATTCAGAATCAGCTAACTCAAACACAGCAGCAGCGATCGCAAGAAGAGGATAGTATCAAGAAGGAGCGTAAAAAGCGTGGCAAGTTTCTTGATCCATAGAAGCCCCAAGAGTATCACGGTGGAGCTGTACTCTGACCACCAAAGAAGGTTAAAGGCACGTGCTCGTGAGATCGTGAAGGAGCGTGAGAAGAGGGAGCTAACTTAACACTCCAAAAGCTGAGAAAGCCGCGCCTAAGAAGGCTGCTAAGGCACATAAGCTTAAGATAGCCAAGGAGAAGCGTGTAGTGTCCGAGGCAGCTAAAATAGTGTGAGAAAGGGAAAAAGCCGAAGACGTCTGCATTTGAGTTTTGTGCTACCATGCCTCCAACCTACCGGAGTGGGACAGTTTGGCACAAGGTCGAGGCTGCCATGATACTGTAGAGGCGTCCAGAAGCCTCAGCAACACGACTAAAACTTTGACCGGCGCCTCTACTAGACATCAGCTGCATCTTGATGCGGAAAATCTAATCTCCCTACGATCTTTCTCCTGCGAGAACTTGCAGTCTGAGACTGTAAGCCTAGGACCACATCACATGACTGCTCTACAGGCATGCAGTGTGTCCATCAACCAAGTAAGTTACTTGCTTGACACCAGGGCTCCAAGCAACTGTGGACCCTCTGGACCGACCGGTTCAACCGGTTGCTTTAACGTAAGCAGATCGTCTTGGAGTGATTGGTCAGTGTCGCGCGTCGGTGCTTAAGGTTCCCACTAATTTAGTCCGGCCCACTGTAGTACTCTAGCGCCCTGATGTCAGCCAAGTAACTTACTTGGTTGCTGTCTTGATCATTTTGGAGACCACCAGCTTTTATCTCATGTCGCAGGCCAAGCGCTGTCGTGAACCTAAACTGTGTTACTAATCGTGTCGCTCAATGACCTAGATATAAGCTGAGCTATGATGCTAAACAATACAACAACATACACACTCTTTTTGATATTCCATACCTGCAACCCCCGCACCCAACCGTACGACAATCAGTGACAAGTCTGGAGTGCGGGATGTCCGCGTTCTGCGAGGAGCCTTCCATATAGAAGCTGTCGCGAGAACGACGCGTCTTCAATGCAGAATCCCGGCATCATCTGATACTGATCCTGTCTCCTAGCGAATATCGTGATGCCTTCTTCCACTATCATTCTCGACGTCTCCGGTACCCGGTACAGGACACACAAGGCCACGCTACAAGCTTCTCCCTATTTTCAAAATCTCATTGCTAGATGGGACGACTGCTGCGACAAACAGGAAGATGACTCTTTCTTCGTTGATGCCGACCCAGACATCTTCCAACATGTCCTTAGCTTCATGCGGCGGCCTTCACAATTTCCTTTATTCTGGACCAAGGCAATCGGATTCGACTACGTGCTCTACAGCAAGCTCGAAGCAGAAGCAGACTACTTCCTTCTTCATGACTTGCGCGACTGGATCAAAAGAAAATGTTACCTAAAGGCTGTCAAGATGGTCATCGAAGTCAAAGCCATATCTGAACACGAATTTGGGGCACGTCAGAATCGGAGTTCATACGACAGAGACACTGAACTCCAGATCTTTTTTGGTTCATACTCAGGAGAAAAGCGATTTCGAAATCCGTGCGCCATCCATAGCGACGATAGGAACATAAGGGGCTGCAAATCTTGCGACGAACTCATGCGCGCTTTTGGACCACACTACGATGACCCACAGAACAGACTCACCATAGTGAGTAAAAGGATCGAGTTTGATCAAACTATCTGTGTAAATAGACTAGGTTCTTGAATAGTACCGAGACAACGCAGAGGTCAGACACGGTATTAATTCGAAGTCTCGTAGTTTTGACGGCAGAACCCAGTAAGATTGATGATACTGACCATCAAGAAACGCCTGCTGACCACTAGCGCCTACAGTATTGCCACAGCGAGATCACAATTGTCATGAACAGGAAAGAAATGCAGCAGACTTGGACAGGAAAATTGAGTCCTACAATAGTTGCGCACTTCTATTAGCGTAGAAAGAAGCCAAGAGGGACAAGCAGGCATCATTTGGAGCTCTGCACCTGTCCCCCAAATTTGACTGCACGCGCGGAGAAGCCTGCGCGACTACAGACGATGAAGTTGTGGATTCTGTATGCGTCGCATCCGCACTTGATGTTGAGGTCAGAGTAAGCACCGGATGCCAAGAAATCACTCGCTGGTGAGTAAGAGCGAGGTGATGACAGCAACATAGCACAACAGAATTTGTGCCTTTTCAATGAAGTCAGCACCTGCTGTTGCGAGGTGAGTGCCATAATATCAGAGAAGGAAAACAACATGGAAACTAGAAGACTAGAGATCAGCTGTGACTTCGTTGAACTTTTTCACGTCCTCATCAGTCAGAAAAGCAAGGGTTACAACACTAGCTGCAACAATACCCCCTAGGTTGTTCTATGCAGTGGCGTCATATGTTTCCATCGACATATTTGCTTTGATACCTGCTTGGCAACGGCTAATTTGTGGCTGCCCAGCACGATCTGCCTACCAATTGTGCCGTGACTTGACCGACGTCTGTCGTATGTCACGCGCTGGTGTGGTCGCCGCCCATTCTTCTGCTTCTGCTCCAACTTCCTCCTTGCAGGTCCACCCTGCCCCTGTCAATTCGCCACATGCGCAGGGCAGAATAGCTGAGGACCGTGGTCTTGTTTCATATGCTTGCAATTGTGGTGCGCATTTCATGCGTGCGTGATGTAAGGGTGCGGACTTGGTGTCTGCCTTGCCCTTACATGGATGGTGCTGGAAACGTCGTGTTCTTAGCAAGTTCGTTGAAGCGTAGATATGTCGTCATAAGTGGACGTCCGCGACCAAGTTTGCTACACAGTATAGCGGGCAAGTATGAACAAAGTGAAGTCAGAAATTGCCGTCGCTTTGTTTTGAGGGCAAGGGAGGGGGGTTAGCGGCAATTGCCGGTTTTTACATTGAGCCTGCCCAAGATTGAAGCACACAATGTAATTCCGTTTGCATTGGCTATGAGCCCGATGCGACGACAAGATACAAGCCTTGCTCGAGCATAGTGTTGCGGTATTGCCGGAACTGGATTTCGAAGGGACAGTCGTTTTACGGATGTATATTAGTGTGGCTGTGGGCCTCCACATCATGCGAAAACGGCAGGATTCATTCCTTCAACCAGCTGTTCGGTATAGCAAATCTTTGTCCCCATTTCGCTGTTGCCTATTCGAGGACCCCTCTCCAGAGTAGTGGCAATTCCTCAACGAGTCGATACTTATAAATGTCTAAACTGTCACAAATATGCCTACTTTCCGAGCTCACCGAGAGGAACAAATTACGCTCAAATCTAAGACCGCATTTATAAGCTGTCTATACGCCACAGATACTTCCTCTTTAATTATGATGGTGAGTTATCTGCGCTTACAACCTGCACGGCACTATGTTAAGAAGCGTCAAACAGATCCTTTCAACTGCTGCATATGGAATCTACAGCTACCCATCACGGTGTTGGATTTGCGACTGACGAAGCAAACTACTGTTCACGAGGAGCAGTAACCGGAATGGGAACGCAGGTCGTCCATACTATAAGTGCACTACCTGCACGAAGTTTCTTTGCTTCACAGACAACCGAGGACTCGATTTGGACAGTCCTCAGTGTCATTGCGGTATTCCCAGTCGGAGGCAGATATCCGGACGGGCAAAGCGGGTATCAATAGGGCTGCATTATGTCTGTAGTCGGGGCAGCTGCTCCTTCTACCTTCCTATGTATGGCGAGCGCGGTCAACTCAATGTTGACGAGGAACTAGCTGGCTCTCTGGCTCAGTTGCGGATCATCTAATGGAATCGATATCGTTCCCAGTGCCTCAAGGTACTGAGATCATCGCCCTGGAACTTCGGCAGGCTTTCGTGACGTCCCTTGACTCTCAAGTCTCGATGCCAGTGAAAGTGGCCTAGAGTTTGAGGAGGGAGCTGAGTGCAGACGACGGCCCATGGAGCGTATCCAAGCCCAATGGGTCCGAACAGTCTCCTTATTGTGTCACAAATTATTCCGCCATAGTTCGAACATGGCGCATAAGGTTGCTTCCAAGATGGTCGTTGGCTATCAGATGCAATTGAACTAGTAGGAGCAGTCAACGGATTTTTGCTATGTCCAATCGCAAGCAAACGAAAGCTCAGTCTATTCCATCATCATCGTTTCCATTGTAACAGATGTAAAATTCTATGGTGGCACACAGACGATACGCCAAAGCCTGCTGGTATGTCTGTGATTGTGCAGTAGAGATAGTACCGCTCTTTTGACATTCAGCGCTCCGACTAATCGATTGCTCATAGGCTGGAGGCTGAAAAAGCGAACTGCCAATCAGATCTCTGCCTGTCATTTCTCATTCAAATGGTTTCTGCGAGCTCTCTGTATTGTTCCTGAATCATTCTTGGAATACATGGTGCATCAGTACCAGAGGCAGATCCCGGATGGCAGGCCTTGGCTGGATAGCACGTCACGTGCTCCCCTGCGCCCCGCGCTGATCTTCTGGTTGTCTTCATGCCTTGGTTGGCCATCAACCTGGCATCCTTCAACCTTGGAGGTTGTCTGCTCTTTGTTCGTAACACTTAGTTCCGTACCCCCCCCCCCCCCCCCCCCGATTCTGCAGAACTAAGGTCCGCAAACTCGCCAAGAAATTGGGAACTAAGGTCGGAATCGACCTTAGTTTTGTCGAGGATTGAGGGTAGGGCTGAGTCGACTTAAGGCCCTGGGTTAGGCCCTTTGTCTTCTTCTGGTATGTCTGCTATCCTTGAGGGTCTCCCCCCCTTCCGTGGCAGCAGTCGATGTTGGTTAACAGAGTTTCCAACAAGCAAGCGATAGGCAGATTGATTACCAAATTAGGCCTCAAAAGATCACTCTCTGGTCCGTAACAGCCCTAATCTGGTAATCAATCTGCCTATCGCTTGCTTGTTGGAAACTCTGTTGGTTAAAGTGTGTGCTCATCTATTTTAGCGCTGACTTAGTTCGTAACCGTATAAACTTGCAGCAAGTACACTGGTAGCCGCGATAGAGTCTAAGCTCTGGGATTGGCGAATCTGTTGCTAGTGGCATAGGAATAGTGGTGTAAGGGGCTGCGCAAAGTATGCCGATGCCTGGTAACAGGATTGTATTCGATAAAGAAGAAAACCTATCTATGGTGCTGCGATATCTATATACGTTTAGCTTATCGTACGCGTAGCATCTTGAAGCTTCTAGAATGCCGAGGAGGCTCCGAAGGTTCCACCGAGGATCACTATAGCATCCGGGCTCTAGCCCGTTACAAGTGGTAGTTGCTGGATTAAGGAGGTGGTATCGGTCAAGGAGATTGTTTGCGAGCAGGTCAGCTGGCTTTCGTAATGGAGAGGGTAGTAAGGAATTAATAGCAGCATAATGCGCATCGTTAAGGTGGTGGACTCTAATGTGGGTGTTAAGAGTAGTAGGCGGAACAGCATAGCCGCATGGCTTGCACAGCAGTACGCCAGAGGGAGGATAGAAGACGAACAGGTCCATAGCGGCGGCGGTGAGCGTGGGGTAGAGACGAGGGGTGCAAGAAAGAGAGAACTCAGCGACGTAGCGTTAGATGTACAGCGGCAGCTTATTAGTAGAAAATAACGCGCTCGCGTCACGTGTTGTTTGCAGCGCGTAGTTTGTTAACATTACTTTACCTTAGGCAAGCAACAAGGGTCGCGTTTAAGGTAAAGGTGAAGGTAAAGGTGAATGGGAAGGTTAAAAAAAGAAAAGATAAACAAGGAATAGGGGAGCTGTGAGGGCGTGGGATAGCGCTGTAGGATAGAAGCGCGCGATCTGCGACTGAAGCTGCAGACAATGAGACCAAAACAATAATAGCACAGCTATCAACAAAAACATACAACAGCGGGAATTCGCTAGTGGTCACCCACCTAACTACTAATCCGCCGGTACACTACTTAAGTACCGCTGAGCGAACGGGAAGCGCTGGATTCAGTGTCCTATGGTCGTATGTGAAAGTGCTTGTCATTAACAATATATATAAAAAATTTAATCACAGCGCGTAGGTTATTACTTTTGTTTCACCTTAAGCAAGCAAAGGTGAAAGTAAAGAATAAAAACGTAGACATAGAATAAAGAGTTGTAAAAGCGCGTGCTAAGTAAATGTTAGTTTGTTCACGCATTGCTTATTAATTAATACCCGCGCTAGACTAGGGTTTTTGATGAGGCGAGACGCTAGACTGGGGTTTGAGGTAAGCGAAGGAAAACGAGCGTTAATTGGCTGTTAAATGGAAGGAGCCCTCCTTCCATTAAGTCATATATCTTAGGGTTTCTCGGAGGATTGTTGGCTATTGCCAACGATCCCTTCGCCCATTAATGATAGGGTGCGAAGACCGTGCGCGCAGAAAGGCGCTGCGGACGTTGTAACGAGGTTGGACACAGGTACAGCACTTGCAAAGTAGAGGTAGAGGATGTAGGACATAGTAAATATCCTAAATAATACTATACTGTTGCGCATGCGTACTAGTAGACGATGCGGCGCTCGCCTATAAAACATGTTACCGATACTTTTGTATCGCTAACTTAAAAGCGCTAAAACTGCCATAGATTGCATACTAATATATTTGTACATGAGCAGTTTTCTGCTATTCTGAAGATGCTGAGGAAGATCGCGTTTCAGTTTCGCAGGATTACCTGAAGGATATGTGAGATACTAACTGCTCAAATTCGAAGTTCTGTTTAACTAGAGCTTACTGGAAGTTGAGACACGGCAGATCATGGAAGCTTTTAAGCTAGGCTATACACTTTCTGTGCACGTCGGGTTCCCGCGCACCCTACCACGACTAACGTTAATGTGTTACTGATTTTGACGCTCTATACTATCAACACCACACACACTTGGTTTGGACTCTAAGGTACTTGCTAACAGGCTGTTCGTGTTATCAATATTGGTGTTCTTAGAAGCTAACAGAAAGGTGTTGCTTACAACTGCGCTGCATCAACGCTGCGTCATACATGGGCAAATCGTTTTTTTTTTTGGAAAACAGGTTAAGCAGCCGTTAGCGTACCAAACTCTGTCTTTACCAATCGGAGAAAATCTTGTTACTGACGTCCTCTGTTTGATTGGCTGAAAACGGCTTTGGTACGCTAACGGCTGCTTAACCTGTTTTCCAAAAAAACGATTTGCCCATGTATGCGCTGCGTGGGCCGGCTGCAAAGTCAACAACCACATGGAATGGCCAATTGAATTCAACGACGATTGACGCTAAAACAAAACGTCTTTGATCAGATTGGATGCTTAATGAGAACTTATGTCCACAGCCTCCCTTCCATTCACAAGTATGAGATATGGTCAGTCGAATGCTTCACATGAACGACAACTACGAGCCACTTAGCGAATCTAAGTATCCCGTCTTATTGCTTGTAATCCACGCGTCGCGTCTATTAGCTGTGATGGAGGGCGTGGGAAGTATGTTATCCACTTTAGCAGTACTTACTGAACGAAAAGGGCCGAAAAATTGCACTCCGCTAGCGGCGTTAAAAGTAAAAAGCTTATCCACGACTAGATTGTACTAGGTGGGGATTGTCTAGCGAGGACCGATCCCCATCAAAGCGAGTGTAGACAAGGCGATTGGACAGTACAGTAGGTTTTGACTGTTGTGTGGATGAGTTTGCGACCTGGACGCGTGAGAGAGATGGCAATCTCGACCCCTGAACGCGACCGCGACCGCGACGCGACATCCTTGCCAACCGAGCTGCTGGCACCACTGAAGAGACGCGCAAGAAACACCACCGAGCAAAACGAACACTACCGCAGGCGACCACCACAGCCAAACCTATCAGCCGACGACTCCGACACCATCCAGGTCGAAAGCAGCCAACCCATTCGTCAAGCCAGGAAGAGCACCGCCACCAACAAAGATCTACTTACCGCGTTAACCAAGATCATCCAGCAGCAGAATGAAACGATCCAGAACCTCGAACGCGAAACAAGAGAGATTAGAAAGAACCAGCAAGCTATTATCGACCACAACGTGAAACTTATCGACGAGATCGCTGAGCTGAAGACACGCGTCGATGACCTTGTGGCAACAGCATCCTCTAGTGCGCGTACCTGGGCCTCGGTTGCGTCCGCAAGCGCACCTGTGGAACCAAGCGCCACGTCCGGAACGCTAGCAAACCAGCAGCACACGAACAGAACTAACCTCGCCTCCATCGACGTGCCCAACGTTACAGTAGACATTTCCAGGGCAGATACTGAAAATGGCAGATTGTCAGCCGGAGCGGTTAGAGCAGCCGTGGAAAGAGAGATGCGCACAATGGAGAACCAAGAAAACTGGCGATGCCGGGCGGTCACCGTCGACCACGCGACGCAGAGCAGGATCAGGATTGCGTGCAGAGACGAAGATGAGCACCAGCTAGTCAAGAGAGCAGCAGAGAAGATTGGCGCAGGCTCGCGCGTGTTGCGCGATGAGCTCTACCCAGTCAAGATAGACAATGTCAAGAGAACAGCAGTGTTGGATGAGAAGGACGAGATCCGAGCGGGAGCAGCAGAAGCGTTTGGAGGAGAGAATGGAACGACAGTCGCCAAGATTGCGTGGCTTAGCAAGAGAGACGTCCCCAAGGCGTACGGATCTATGGTGGTGTACGTGACCAAGAAAAGTGACGCAAGGAGGCTCATCGCAGAAGGCTTCTTCCACGCGGGCGGAGAGTCCGGCACAACCAGCGCATTTGAGCGGCGACCACGGCCAGGACAATGCTACAACTGCCAGGAGCTCGGCCACAAAGCGTATCAGTGCCGAAAGGCGCAGAGATGCGGGAGATGTGCCAAAGACGGCCACCACCACAAGAGCTGCAGCGAAGTAGTGATGAAGTGCGTATTGTGCGGAGGACCGCACGAGTCGTTCAGCAGAAACTGTCGGATGCTATACCCACCTCAACATGAATAGAGTATTTCGCATGATCCAGCTTAATGTTAGAAAGCAAGGCGAAGTACATGACAGCCTGATGAACGACGAAGAATTGCAAGACGTGTCGGTGGTAGCTATCCAGGAGCCGCATGCACGGAGGATCCAGGGTCGGCTGCTGACGACGCCCATGCTCCATCACAAGTGGACCAAGATGGTGCCATCGACCTGGCGAGAAGGAAGGTGGCCGATACGGAGCATGCTGTGGGTGAATAGAGAAGTAGAAGCGGAACAGGTACGGGTAGAGTCGCCGGACCTGACAGCAGCGATCATCCGGCTACACGAGCGTCGGGTGTTGGTGGTGTCGGTGTACATACCAGGAGGAGACCAGCAAGCACTGCGAGACGCATGCAACAAGCTAGATACGGTGATTGAGGATGCAAGAAGAAGGGCTGGCACGGTAGTGGACGTGGTGCTGGCCGGAGATTTCAATCAGCACGACCAGCTGTGGGGAGGAGAGGATGTGACGCTGGTTAGACAGGGCGAGGCAGACCTGATCATCGATCTGATGACAGAACACGCGCTCAGCAGCCTGCTCCCGCGTGGCACCAAGACGTGGCAGTGCGGAGACTACGAGACGACAATCGACCTGGTGTTAGTGTCAAAAGAGCTGGCAGACACGGTGCTAAGATGCGCTGCCCACGACACCGAACACGGCTCCGACCACCGGATGATCGAGACGGTCTTCGACAGCTCCGTGCCAGTGCCGCAGCAGCGAGAGCGGCTTCTGCTCAAGAACGCACCGTGGAAAGCAATCAACGACAGGATCGCCAAAACGCTCAGCGTGACTCCGCCAGCGGGCACGACGCAGCAGAGGACTGACAGACTGATGGCGGCGGTGCTGGAAGCGGTGCACGCACTGACACCCAGGGCCAGGCCGTCACCATATGCAAAGAGGTGGTGGACGCAGGATCTGACACAGCTACGCCGCATCTACACGCACTGGAGGAACCGAGCGAGAGCCGCGAGACGGACAGGAGTGGCTAGGCCGGACCTAGAGGAGACGGCAAAGGGAGCGTCAAAGCAGTACCATGATGCTATTCGACTGCAGAAGAGAAAGCACTGGGATGACTTCCTGGCGGACAACGACAACATCTGGAACGCGGCTAAGTACCTGAAGGCGGGCAGCGAGGCGTTCGGGACAGTCCCAGCACTTCGCAGAACGGACGGGACAACTACGAGCGACTTTGAAGAACAAGCTGAGGAGTTGCTCAGCACCTTCTTCCCTCCGCTTCCCAGCAGCATCGATGACGAGGGAGCCAGGCCGCAGAGAGCACCCGTGGAAATGCCGACCATCACGCTCGAGGAGGTGGAAAGACAGCTACACGCCGCCAAGTCCTGGAAAGCACCTGGAGACGACGGACTGCCTGTCATAGTGTGGAAGCAGGTCTGGCCGGTAGTGAAGGACCATGTGCTTGCGCTATTCCGACAGTCGCTAGAAGAGGGAGCGCTGCCCAGCCAATGGAGACACGCCAAGATCATACCGCTCAAGAAGCCAGGCAAGGAAAACTACACTATCGCAAAAGCATGGAGGCCGATCTCACTGCTGGCCACTCTAGGCAAAGTGCTAGAGTCGGTGGTGGCAGAGAGGATTTCGCACATGGTAGAGAAACACGGGCTTCTGCCCACCAACCACTTTGGAGCGCGCAAGCAGCGATCAGCCGAGCAAGCACTAGTGCTGCTCCAAGAACAGATTTATACCGCGTGGCGGGGTCGGCGGACTGTCAGCCTGATCAGCTTCGACGTCAAGGGAGCGTACAACGGGGTGTGTAAGGAAAGACTGCTGCAGAGGATGAAGGCACGAGGCATACCACAGAAGCTGCTGAGGTGGGTAGAGGCATTCTGCTCAGAGCGCACAGCGTCAATCCAGGTCAACGGACAGGCTTCTAAGGTCCAAGAACTGCCACAAGCAGGTCTGCCGCAAGGGTCTCCGTTATCGCCAATTCTGTTTCTCTTCTTCAACGCCGATCTGGTGCAACGACGTATCGACACGTACGGAGGTGCGATCGCGTTCGTTGATGACTTTACTGCGTGGGTCACAGGCAGAGATGCCAACAAACAAGCATTTTGATTGACTTGATTGATTCTTGATCCAAAAGCTCAAACAAGTCAAGATCAATTCGCTTATAGCGTTTTCTCAATCAAGAACAAATCGAGGCCCTATTTTTGATTAACTTGATTGATTAGCTTGATTATGTGCTAACTGTAGCGCGATTTTCGAGGTATCTAATGAGATTGCTAGGCTGTAGATAATATCAATATAGTGATGGATTAGTGGTGTTGAGTTTCGATTAGTAAGCAACCTTCTGATTCAGCTTACCCTGCAACATACTATCAGCGTTTAACATCAGCCTATAACTTATATCAGCGCCCATCGCGATCGTTATTTCTAAGTTTCTTACGCGCTGTAACTATCCGTTATGCCTCTAAAGGCCTCTAAACGCGCTGCTAATCGCGTTGCTGCGTCAGATAAACGCGTCAAAGTCAACGACTCTCAATCGCAGTCTGAGCTGCCTGTACGAACCTCACCGCGCAAAGCCCTTAAGGTTGCAGCTAGCCAAGCTACAGACGAGGCTCCGTTCGAATCGCAGCTGCGCAACCTGCTGCCCGATAACGCGATTAATCCGCCAACTGAGGGCTCACGAGCTGCTACAGAGGCTTCAACTGAGGCGTCTGATAACTACGATGGAGGCGAGCTCGATAGTCGCTTTGAGGATAGGCACGATGGCCTCGATTGGGCTCATATACCGCGGTTTATGAAGCCGCTGAGGACGCTCAAGGGCAGGAAAAGCTGGGTCTTTGAGCACGGCTATCGCCTCGCCTTGATAGCTAATCCGCAGAGAACTTTCTGGATCTGTAGGCATTGCTATAAACATCAGAAATCAGAGGGGAAGCAGATGATAGAGGTGACGCTATCAACAACTGCTGCGATAACTCACATGGCACAGAACAGAGTTGGCCACCGCCTCAACCGTCAGGGCCAGCTCGCCAGGGCTGCGCTACCTCGAGGTCAGACGTCCCTGCGATTACTGAACGATAGCGGGGTTGCTGTATCGCAGGAGGTCGCAAATCAGATCGGAAACTTCGACGTACAAGGCTTTCGATACACTGCTGTTAGCTGGTTAGTTGATAACAACCACGCTCTCCGCGAGTTTGAGACTCCAGCTTTCCGTGAGATGATAGTGTACGCCAATCCAGAGGCGGCAGAAGCTCTATGGGTGAGTCGTACTAGCGTCGCGAGCTTTGTTATGAGGCTCTATCGCCACCTTGAACCGCAGGTTGTCAACGATCTGTCGCGATCGATTAGTCAGATCCATATCAGCTTTGACGGGTGGACGACAAAGGGTGGCAAACGAGGATTTTTTGGTATTGTCGCTCATTACGCTGACGCCTGTGGTAACATTAGGGACCTGCCTATTGCGCTACCGCAGCTTACCGGTGCTCACAGCGGTGATCGGATTGCTGATATAGTTGCAAAGACGCTGCAACAGTTCAGTATTGATCGCTCTAAGCTAGGCTACTTCGTCCTCGATAACGCATCCTCAAATGATTAAGTTGTCGCCAAACTCAGCGAGTTATACGACTTCGAAGCTCCTTATCGCCGCCTCCGCTGCGCACCTCACACGCTCAACCTTGTAGGCCAGACAATCATGTTTGGACTTGACAAGGAGGCGTATAACAACGACATTGTTAACGAACATAATACAGAGGCGCGATACCTGCGAGACTGGCGAAGAGACGGTCCGCTAGGAGTACTAATCGATATCATCAACTACATCAAAACGCCTCAGCAACATGATTTGTTCGCATCGCTTCAGCGCTCAGTCAACGATCAATCGCACACAAAAACAATACTAGAGCCAATCAAGCCTGTTGTTACGCGATGGAACAGCTATCACGACGCCTTTGAGCGCGCAGTTCAGTTGTCAGAAACCTTCAACCTATACGCCAACACTCATATTGATCGCACCGCGCGCGACGACGCATATGCGCACTCGCGCGATAACAAGCTACCTGACGCGCCCTCTTGGATGCGATCTGGCGGGCTAAAAGCAGCAGATTGGGCGGTGATAACTGAGTATATCGATGTGTTGAAGCCGCTCAAGGAGGCTACAAAACGCCTTGAGGCGCGCGGTAAACAAGGAAGCTTTGGAGCTATATACGAGGTTATCCCAGTATTCGAATACGTACTTGGAGCTTACGAGGCGATACTCAGGACCTACGATCACGTCGACTTCAACGCTCATCCTGAGGCTCCAGAAGATCACCTCGCGATCAACCTCAAAGCTGCCTGGCGCAAGGCTACCGCTTACTATACTAAACTCGATGCCTCGCCCGCCTACTATAGCGCAACTTGCCTCCACCCATACTACAAGAATTACTGCTCAAACAGCTGGCGCGAGAAGCCTCACTGGATTGTCTTAAACGAGGCAGAGTTGCAGCAACTGTGGGCGCGATATAAGCCTATATCGCTGCCAGTTACGCGCCCGAGGCCGCCGCGATCAGGCGGTATTGACGACGCAATCGCTGCGCTTGTCAACTTTGAGCCTGCAAACGAGGTAGATATATCAAAGATAGACGAGCTTAATTGCTGGCGGCGATATGAGCCAGCGTGGACAAAAGAGCAGTTTGAGCAGGAGGGTAATCCAGTTAAGTATTGGATCAGCCTGCGATCGCGATATCCAAATTTATCGCGATTGGCAATAGATCTGCTCACTATACCAGCTAGTAGCTGTCAATGCGAGCGCCTGTTCAGCGAGCTTGGCGACCTATTAGAGCCCCGCAGGCGGAAGATCGGATCTCAACTGCTAGCGGCTATCCAATGTACCCGGAGTTGGAGAAAAGCAGGTTTCAAGCCTCCTTATAGCCAGGAGGATAGCCTTACTGATCGGGAGGTGATTAGAATCTACGATATATGCGAGTGGGAGAATGATAACTAGAGGCAGCCATATAAGATCGCCCTAGATTGCATATCAAACATGATCAAGAGCATCAAAACTTCAATCAATTACGACTCTAAAACAGCTTCAATTAAATCAATTTCAATTGCGACCTCATGAAACTTCAATCAAGCTCAATCGGCGGCCTCAAATTGATTGACTTGATTGTTGGCATCTCTGGTCACAGGCCCGACGGCGCAAAGCAATAGAGAGGGTATCAACGCCATCATCCGAGACGCACTAGACTGGGAACGGAGAAGCGGAGCGACGTTTGAAGCAGAAAAGACGGCCGTTATCCACTTTACTCGCAAGGCGTATAAAAGTGCCACCGAGCCCTTCGTCATCAAGGGGCAGAGCGTTTCGCCTAAGGACCACGTTAAGATACTCGGCGTGCTCATGGACGCCAGGCTCAAGTACCACAAGCACATTGCAAGAGCAGCCGCGAAGGGACTGGAAACAGCATTGGAACTCAGGAGGCTGCGAGGGCTCTCACCCACAGCGGCGCGACAGCTGTTCACGGCGACAGTCGCGCCGACAGTAGACTACGCGTCGAACGTGTGGATGCATGCCTGCAAAGACAAGCTGGTAAGACCCATCAATAGGGTGCAAAGAATAGGTGCACAAGCGATCGTAGGGACGTTCCTCACGGTGGCGACGTGGGTGGCAGAGGCAGAGGCGCACATCCCAAGTGCACAAGAGCGGTTCTGGAAGCGGGCAGTCAAGCTGTGGACGGACATCCACGCGCTGCCTGAGACGAACCCGTTGCGAAGAAACACATCGCGAATGCGAAAGTTCAGAAGGCAGTACCGCTCGCCGCTATTCCAGGTGGCAGAAGCGCTCAAGGACATAGACATGGAGCGGATGGAGACGATCCGGCCAGGTGTCTTGGCACCATGGGAGAAGAGAGTGCAGACCGTAGTCGAGAACGCGGCACAGGGCCTCGAGGCGAACTGGGCGGTACGCATCGCTGTAAGCAGCTCGGCGCGGAACGGAGTAGTCGGAATGGGAGGCGCGATCAGCATACAGAATATCGAAAAACGATCTTTCTCCGTCACATTGGGCAAGAGAGAGGAACAGAACCCTTATGCGGCAGAACTCGCAGCAATGGCCGAGGCGCTGAGCAGGCTGCCGAAGCTGAGGTTTCGCAGCATTGCACTAATAACAAGAAACAAAGCCGCTGTGCTTACACTCAGAAGACCGAGGCAGCAGTCTGGGCAAAGCTATATTAGCCAGTTCTATAAGACTGTACAGACACTAAGAAGAGACGGCAACACAGTAACAGTGCTATGGCTACCCGCAAGCGAAGAGTGTGAGCTCGCAAGCCTCGCTAAGCAAGAGGCGAAGATGGCAACTAGACTAAATGCTAGGCCACAGACACAGCTCCCTAGGATGCGATCAACTACGCATAATATTGCACGTAAGCAAGGCATAGCCAAGAAGGTGCCAGCAGACGTAGGAGCATACTCTAAACGAATCGACACAGCGCTGCCAGGAAAGCACACTCGACAACTCTATGATGGGCTTTCGCGGAAAGAGAGCAGCGTACTTGCCCAGCTCAGAACAGGCATGGCGCAGCTAAACACGTATCGACACCGAATCAAAGCGTCGACGACAGACCAATGCGAATGCGGACAGGCGGCAGAGACGGTGGAGCACTTTCTATTCCGTTGCAGAAAGTGGACCACACAGAGAACAGAAATGCTGCAGTGTACGCAGGCAAGTAGAGGAAACTTGCCGTTCTACCTGGGCGGCAAAGCAGCGACTGACGACGCCAAATGGACGCCAGATATGGACGCAGTGCGAGCGACAATACGATTTGCAATAGCAACACGAAGACTCGAGGCAAACTGATATCTAACGAGTCACTAGGTAAACCTTAGATACTAACATAAACTTGTCTACAGCCTCGTGCAATAGACAGCAGACAACGCTTCAGCCGCCGAAGATAGGACGCTGAACACTTGGAGAATCTCCTGGAGAAGCCGACTCTAAGCCAGCCTGCCGCCGGCAATACTAACCTACGAGCGTCTGACGAGGTGCATTAAATAGAGAAGAAGCGTTCTAGATATAGAGAAAGGGCTCTGACTTGGATGATAAGCTACACGAAGAAGCGAGCCAAAGAAGATATATGGGCTAAGGAGGCCGAGACGTAGCATAAGAAGTGTAAAGTTAGACTAGCTTTAGTAGCCCTTTCGGCTCGGCCGCCGGGCGTAAATAAATTGTGTGTGTGTACTAGGTGGTATGACCAAGCAAGATGCCATAATCAGCCTCCGTTAGAATTAGTCCGACGACTTATAAAGACTACTTTTATGACTCCTTCCACTGGAATTGCAAGACGTTTAGCAAACCACATATTACAATCCGCACTCCATCCGCACAGCATGTCTGAACGCACAGTTGAATTGGCCTCCATCCCCATCAGGCCAGACATCGATCTTACCGCCAGTAGAAACGAGGCGAGAGCAGCATGGGACTCAGCCATGGATACGGTCGCAAAACAACCCGGCGTCCTCTCACTCTATTGGGGTCTTCAAATTGAACACCCAAATACTATGCAGATGATCGTTGGTGCGTGCTGCCACAACAACCCTCAATCACCTGAGTCTTTTCCTACATCGATTGGCCGTACGAGCGGAGAAGTTAACTAAGGCTAATGCTATTTAGAATGGGACGCTGTTGCCTCCCAGACGGCGTTTACGGCCGGGCCTGAATACTTGCCCTTTGTGAACAGCTTGAAGGATGTATTGTGCGGCCCACCTTCACTCTCCAACATATTCCTTCCTGCTTCATCCACCTCAGACGACGATCCCTTTGTCCAACCTGTGACAGAAATTATGAAAGCCTATTTTCCGCCTTCGTCCGCATCTTCCACCGTGAGCTCCAACACACATTTTTCACAATTCCAAGCCGCGGTCGGCAAGATTCCTCATCTGGCAGTCAAAGGAATTGTTGGTGGATGGAGTCTTGTGATGGAAAATGGAAGTTCGTCTGAGGACATCAAAGGCCAACCGTTTGCTGCATTCATTGGATGGCCAAATGTGGAGGCACATGAGGCGTCTCTCAAGAGGGAGGAATTTGAGAAGGCAGTGAAGGACTTGAGGATGGGGATTAGTGGGGCAGAGTCAGTGCATGCGGCTCTCAAGAGGGTCAAGTAACGTCCCCTGCCCGTAAGCGAGAAATGCCCCTCAGCGAGATGAATCCAACTTCAATCCGAACCAATCCTCACCACATCCACTTATAGACTTGCAGCGTATGCGCCCCTGTTCTTCGGGTCTCTCTCTATCGCCCTGCATCTTGTGATAATCAAAACACGGTGGTTGTGGTCGCAACGACAGCCATGTCGCGCGCTGCGCTGGGAACCACTTTAGTTCTCACCCAAGGAAAATCGTGCCATACCAAGAAATGATTTACCCCGCACCACGTCTCACGTCCCTGGCATAGGCTTGCCTACTTCGCCCCTAAGCAAAAGCATAACAATTTTAAACTGAGTCTTCCCTCCCTCTTCGTGTCTATACTAGTTTGTAGCGAAACAACCTGTATACTTAGTATAAAGGACATCAAAACAGAGATTAATAGACACCACGGAGCAAATCGGTGATTTGGTCGACTGGCTCATCTTCCGCCATGCACCGCCAGTTCCGTACTCGCCAACTATGTACATAGATCTCGAAGACGTAGACCTCTGCGGTGAGGGCTCCCTTTCCATCCTCACCCTTCTAATCGATACAGGCATCCCGACTGGGCGCGTCTGCCTGATCGATGTGCATACGCTAGGCGCACAAGCGTTCAACACTGCCGGTGCTAAACGGACGACGCTAAAATATATCCTCCAGGATGAAAAGATTCCAAATGTCTTCTCCGACGTTCGCAACGATTGAGATGCGCTGTTTGCGCATTTCGGCGTGGCGTTGCAGGGGGTCCAGGACGTCCAGCTTATGGAGAGTGCGACAAGGAAGACCACGGCATCTCGGAAGTTCTTGAACGGCCTGACCAAATGTGTTGAGAACAACTTGCTCATGTCCTTCGGTGGCAGCGGACTAGCTACCTGGAAGTTGGCTAAGGAGAAAGGCGAGCGATTGTTCAAGGCCGAACATGGCGGCTCGTATGACGTGTTCAACCAGCGTCCGATTCCAGAGGATATATTATGTTACTGTGTCGGTGGTAGTATAAGGTTACCCTACAGTAACGTAAAAGTGCAAAGCTCTTTCTAACCGTGCGCAGTGCAAGACATGCAGCTTTATCACGATCAACAAGGACACAGTACGCATGCACTGTAAAAAATTCACCAGCAAGTTTGGACAGGTGAAAAAAGCCTGCTCTACGACACTGTAAAAGTACAGAGCTTCTTTCGCACAGGGGCTGCAGAAATATTTTATTGTTAATCTGACAGATGTCAGGAAAGCCAAAAACGCCGAGGTGGAAGACTGCGTTCAGAGACAGCTAACTAAGTACAAATTGACACAACAAGAAGTCGAAGAAGAGCTGAAAATACCAGAAGAGGTTGCGAAGACTGATAAGACAGGATAGTTCAAGCGGACGGCCTAGTTAAAGTTCTTCAAGGACCGGAATCTCGTTCATTTAGCACATCAAGTCCGGACACCCGATCAGAGCGAACGCAAGGTCAGACTAGCCGCTGAGCTGACAGAGAGGCTGATTGAAAGAAGCGTCAAGGGATTGGCTACACTTCCGCAAGAGTCAAGGCGCTGGTTGCGAAATGCAAAACAGAGCGAGGTAGACCCGCACCCATCTATGTGTCCAACGACTCACTAAAAAATGAGAGCAGCTTAGGCAAAACACCATGGTAGTCATCGTAAAGATCTGCATGAGTCTTGTCTGCAACAATCAGGAACTCCTTCGGGCCCTTAGATAGTTCCAAGGCGTCTTCACTGTAGCTCTTCGATTCGGCCTTGCTCCCGGTAATCATGAGCAATGGTCGCGGTGAAATGAGCTCATTAAATCGGAACGCATCAAACGTTGCCATCATATCCCAGCTGCGTGGAAGTGCGATGTTTGGCGCCCGTGGATGATTACCCCGTGGTGTGCGGTAATACGTGGCGAAGTCTCGAAACGCGGTTGGCATGTCGGCCGGTGCGTCGTCGAGCTTGTCGGGAAGCATAGGAATCATGGTCGGCTTCTCGCCCTTGCCCTCGCCGTTGCGATCCTTCGCGGCGGCAGCGAGCTGTCCTCTCAGCACTTCGAGATTTGAACTGCCTTTTGGCAATCCCTCTCTAGCCATGGTGCCTGTGCAGACTGCGACGATCGTGGCGACACTCTTGATGCGTGTGTCGGTCTGAGCTGCGTTGCAAGCGTAGCCGCCTGACGCACAGATGCCAAGAACAGCGAGGCGGTCTTCGTCGACGCCATCTGTGAGGGACAGGAAGGTGATCGCAGCTTTGATATCTTCGACGCGCTGGCCTGGATCCTCCAGATGGCGAGGCTCTCCCTCACTTTCCCCCTGATAGGCAGCGTCATAGGCGAGAGTGATGAAGCCGTGCTTGGCTAGAAGTCTGGCATATAGACCAGATGACTGCTCCTTAACGGCTGTCCAAGGATGGCCCACCACGATGGCGGCGCCTTTTCGATCAGGTGCTTCTGCTGAAGGTCTATAGAGGTCCCCGATGATCTTTATGCCTCGGCTGAGAAAGCTGACCTTAGATGGGCTGCTCATGATTGGTTGTTATTAGAATAGATTCTATGAGAGAAAGTTGTGTGACAATGGTATCTAAGAAGCTCGACGGATGATGGCATTTAATCTAATTATTTAACATCTTTTTGTAACTTCTACTTCTTCGAGAGACTCGCCGCTCCCGAAATCCTTCGGCCGAAATCCTTCGGGGTCTTAGATCGCAAAGGGGTTCAGACTGTTATTTCCGTTAACGTCATATGCTGCGGAGGTAGCCTACTAAGATTCCGAAGGTTTTCGGTGTGAGGCATAGACGTGACTAATACAAGGCTTCTTAGCGCACGTGTGCTAAACGTACTCCAGGGATTAGGCTTTGACGGCTATGCCTGCAGTCATGATCCACTCTATCCACACCATCGGTGTGGTAGTGACTGTCCGTACACGTGCAGAGAATTTTCTTGTGAGACTTGCGTTATACCAAACCTCATTGGACCTTCGTCACAACTTCTAACGCACGCCAAAATGTACGAACTGGCGGACAAGTACGAGGTTGTCGGTCTGAAGGAGCTAGCTAAGGAGAAATTCAGCAGAGGCTGCAAGCATTTCTGGGATACCCCAGATTTTCCCATTGCAGCTTTTCACGCTTTCTCAACCACACCCGAAGGAGACAACGGCCTTAGATATTGCGTAAGCCGAGCCATTGCCACGAACATGCAGTTGGTCCGGAAAGCCAAGGTCAGGGCACTACTGATGCAGTTCAACGGTTTAGCGCAGCCGTCACGTGAGGAACATCAAAACTTCCTCTCTACCTTCGCACCCTAATATCTCTACAAAGTAAGAAGGTAAAAACAAACGGACGACGGCATTGGAATCGCGCGATCATTCTGCACAATATGGCCTCTTTAGATATCTCATGCAAGTCGAGGTGGCTAACCCTAACCTCCTCGAATGCCTTGGACCCACTTCTCTTTTCTTATCGCGCCTTATCGCTACCACCCAAAATCGCTTGGGGCCCCAAGGTCGTCCTCTCGGATAAGATGTCCTAGAACATTTCGTTGTTGCCTAGCCTTCCATACTATATCTACAATCGCTTGCTAGGTACCGCAGCCACGCTGTCTTTCGCTGTCTTCGCAATAAAACTTGAGTCTTGCCCTACAAGAAGATAGTTGACGCCTAGTTCGTTGATTGCCCAACCTTGGAATACCGGCTGATCATAGATGCCCGCGAGACCCATGATCTTCCCATGTTTCCTGCACGCTCGACTTACCTTTTCTAATGTAGTCTTAAACAGATCACTCTCGAATTGTCCTGGTACGCCGAGTTCGATGGCTAGGTCATTGGACCCGATGAGTAGCATGTCCACGCCCTCAACAGCCGCAATTTCTTCCACATTCTCTACACTTTCCTTCGTTTCGATCATGAGCAGCACACTTGATCCTTCAGCATTGCTTTCTGATATGATTTGTTTCTGAGGAGTTGGTTTGAGTCCGAAAAGCGGTAGCTGTCCAGTCATTGATCGCTTGCCCAGGGGGGGGTATTTGCTAATCGACACAGCTGCCCGCGCATCATCTGGTACTTCATTCAGCAAAACGATGACAATAGCAAGTACCATGGTTTCTTCCTACCCTTTGTGTGGATGTGGGGAAACACAACACCCATAGCGCCTCCATCCAAAATCCTTTGAACGAACCCATCACCACACTGATAAGGTACTCGAACGAAAGGTGTGATGCCATTGCACAGGCCTGCAAGGCATAGACGATTCGCATCTCGAATATCAAGAGCTGAATGCTCTAAATCGATGAAGAGACTATGGTATCCGGCGTTCGTTGCAATGTCTACAACCTGGGGATCTGTCACCATTCGAATGCCCATTGCCTTCGCATCGGTCAGCAACACGTTATGTAGATGGTGTAAATCTTGTGCAGGAGACAGGCGGAAACTTGCCGTACAGAGACCTCCAATGCTATGCTGGAGAAGCAGATTGTTCATAGTGCGCAAAGTCATGTTTGTGTGGCCATAAAAGGAAATACGACTGCTGATTGTATGAAGAACTTCGTGGACTTGACAGTAGATATCTGCAGGTCTACGATGCAGCAACAGTGCCAATTGGATTTAATTTGTACCCTGATCAACCATCCTAGGTTGCGCCTCGGTCTCATGGCTGCCTGATCTGGTGGGCCACGATCGGGTTCTGTTTCCGAAGTGTGGGTCTCGGATCGCGAAGCCGAAGGATGCAGATCTTAGTCGGTCAACCAGCCTGTTCCACAGCTTACTATAAGGATTGACAATGCTTGTCATGGTTGAGACGACCCAGGCGAATTCACAAGAGGTGTTGATTCCTGTACCATTCCCAGCTCAGAAACAATATGCTCGAAAAGATATGCCGAGGGCCTGTCGACCCGATGTTCGAGCTCAAGTACAAAGCGGATAACGATACAGATCCTCGAAAGATCGACCTGGGCGTTGGGGTGTACCGAAATGAAGCGGGAAGCTACCAAGAACTTGAGGTAGTGAGGCAGGTCAAGCTCCCGGATGTAAAGCTAACGATTAAAGCTAAATGTTACGATAGGCCAAGGAAAAGCTGCATCAACTCAACCTGGGCCACGATGTGAGTTATATCAAGGTGTGAGACTAAGTATGACCAAAGCTAATCACAATCCTAGTACATGCCGACGACTGGGGATGATGAATTCCTCCGCTTGAGTGCAGAGATACTATTTGGCAAACAATCACCGATCATAGCTCAAAGTAGGGTATGCTCGGTGCAAACGATTTCCGGAACTGGAGCAAACTCACTTGCTGCATCGCTGATGGGTAGGGAGTTTCCATCTGCAAAGGTGTTTGTTGGGCTGCCAACTTGGGGCAACCATATTCCCATTTTTCAACACGTTGGCATGGAAGTGTTAACTTATCCATACCTCGATTCCTCAGGCTTGAGACCAGATATGGCTGCTTTGTTGAACACGGTGCAGACGGCTCCAGCCAACAGCATCTTTGTATTACAAGGATGCTGTCACAACCCTACGGGCGTAGATCTGAGTATCGAGCAATGGAAGCTATTGATTGGCGAGTTGAAGCATCACTCTCACCTCATTATCGTCGACATTGCGTACCAGGGTCTGGGAGATGGATTGGACGAGGATGCTGCCGGCCTGAGAATACTGGCCGAATCAGGTTTGGAGTTGTTGGTATGTCAATCTTTCTCTAAGAATTTCGCACTCTACGGAGAAAGATGCGGTGCGCTCCACGCTGTTTCGAGGTCAAGCCGCTCTGCAGCCGATGTGAAAGATAAGTTGAGAAGCCTGATTCGACATACATACTCATCATCTCCTTCGTACGGAAGTCGCTTGGTGAAGATTGTGCTGAGCAACGACGACCGTCGCGAATTATGGTCAGTTTTCCTCATAAGCTGCTGAAAGGTGTCTGCTGATAACTCGTACAGGGTTCAGGAATTGAAATCGATGAGGAGCAGACTAAAGAGGAACCGTCACAGCCTCTCCAATCATCTCACGGCTTCCGGAATTTCAGAAGAACGGTTGGGGATTATTGCGGAAAAGGGCTTATTCTCGTGAGTACCATATAAGCATTGAATGATGACAGCGTTTATTGACTTTGTGCAGATGTCTCCCTTTGACTGCGGAACAGTGTCGCATGCTTACGGACAGGCACCACATTCATCTACCTGCGAATGGGCGTATCAATGTTGCAGGACTGAGTGCTGAGAATGTCGAGCGCGCTGCTCAAGCTATAGCCGCAGAAGTCGATAATACTTTGTCGCAGCCCAGTGCTCCCCGAGTGCGGTAAAAATGTCATTAATAATTCTTGTGGCGATAAATTCATGACCAAAGCGGGGTTCATGAAGTCCGTGCTCAATTTGCTGTGATTAGTCATCAGAGTTGAATTGAACTTCTTATAACGCTGTTACTGCGGGCTCTTCCTCTGCCCAAATTCAATCCAAGTCAGCATCTTGAAAGCTTGAGTATCCAACAAGCGCCGCCTTAGTAGCTAAAAGTACACTGAACCGTGATGACCGGTCAGTCAATAACGCCCGCGAGGGGCCCCCGCCAGGTACGGGGAAGACGTACCAACAATGCGTATGTGTTCAACCGATGATTGCAGAACTAAAAGCAAGATACTAAGCCCTTAGTTGCTTGCGTTGTCGAGACCGTAAAGTGAAGTGTTCAGGCACCCGGCCATGCATCGCTTGCAGTCGTCGTTCTCTAGAATGCATATTCAGTCCACACGATAAGAAAGTTTTGATTTCAGAAAGGTAAATCAATGAGCACCACCTATGCGCTTACTAACGCGAAGCCGTCAGTTATCTTGAGGAGTTGAGGCACAAGAGTGGTAGGGAAGACCCTGGCGTGTCCATACTTGAAACAACAGCGGAGCGACTTCAGAGCCATCCCTCAAATTCGGCAACCCCACCTTGGAACAGTGGTAAGTCATCCTGCTTAAGTGAAGATCGAGCTACTTACCAAGATAAGGTAATCTCGCATCGTCGCACAACGGTGCTGCAGGCTCTGCACAATCGACACATGAAGAGGAGTCCTCAGCGCTCCGCGTGTCAGCAGAGCGCACTGAAGCAGAAGACCCAGATTTGCGCAATCCCCTAACGACTACTTCGCCAGCTTTTGTTATGGATTCCATGGGTAAAAGACGTAAGCAATCATCCGGGGTACAGTAAGAATATAGAGAGCTAAAAAATCTCAGATTGGTTAGGCCCTTCATCTACCTGGGCATATAGTCAACAAGTAATTCGGTTACTGCGAAGCCATCTAAACATACGCGACCGTAACGAAGCCATCACATCGGTGGATGCACAAGCCTTCACTCTAGACTGGCCTTCGGTTCGTGGCTCAATGTTGCAACAAAAAGCGGACATACCTTCAAGAGATTATGCGATCTACTTGACTAACACGGTTAAATTTCATCTCGGCCAAACATATCATTTGTTCGAAGAGAGTCATTTCCTGGCCGGAGTTCATGAATACTACAATTGCTCAACACTCTCGGATGCTACGGGCCAAACAAGATTATGGCACGTACAGTTCCTTTTGGTAATGGCTCTTGGCCAGGCATTATTGGCTCCAGTAACATCTGGCAAGTCTCCTGCCAGCAACAACCTCGTTGCACGAGCTTTGGACCTGTTACCCGATGCGCACGGTCTATATCGGGACCCGATTATTTCCATCGAGCTGCTCTGCTGTCTCAGCTTGTACCTGCAATCCATTGACCACAGAAATAGTGCTTATCTCTATGTGCAAAGCTCCCAGAACCTATATCATGTTAGATACTTTACTAACACCTATAGATCGGGCAAGCTCTACGAATCGCCTTGACGCAAGGTTTACATCGAGAACACGACATGGAGCACTTGAGTGAAAAGGAGGACACAAGACTTCGCAATATTTGGTGGACTTGCTACATCCTCGACCGAAAATTCTCTTCTCTTATGGGAGCTCCAAGTTCCGTACATGATGACGATGTAACCGTTCCCCTTCCAAGACCGATCATCACGGGTGATAGATTTGATGCTCTTGCCATTCATGTGAGAGTATCAAAGATTCTTACCCAGGTCCTGAACAGTAAGTTCTCGAGCTTTTTAACGAATTGATTACTGATTCTGTATGCGATTCTAGGGATTTACAATGCGGACGGTAAATTCAATTCTTCGGTTCTCAGACATGTTAAGGACGTGCTCCAAGAAACAGTCAAACTATCACCTGAGCTTGCTGTAAGGTTTCCTCTCGAGTCTGACCATTCTGGATCAGTCTCAAGAGTGTCTGCTACCTTGAATCTCTGCTTTCACCAGGCAAGTACGACCAAATGCTCAATGCTGACATTGATGCTAAAATTCGCTAGTGTATTGTTCTTGCTGCTCGCCCAATCCTGATCTCTCTTATGGAAGATGTGTTGGTGAATCATCGCAACCAGCACGACATCGCAGGTCCCATCAAGGCTGT
Source organism: Alternaria tenuissima (assembly GCA_004156035.1). Classification (NCBI taxonomy): domain Eukaryota; kingdom Fungi; phylum Ascomycota; class Dothideomycetes; order Pleosporales; family Pleosporaceae; genus Alternaria; species Alternaria tenuissima. Next base: position 486,114 of record PDXC01000014.1, on the reverse strand, counting down.
ACTCAAAGCTGCGTCGAGATCAGCTAGGACGTCATTACACATATTGTCATCTTTGCAGTCGCAGCATCTATTGGAGTTATTTCTACCTTTCGACCTGGAGCAAACGTTCTCCTCGGTATCTGCTCTGACGATGATTTCCGCTCTGCCGCTTACTCCAGATTTCGGCTACAAGGAGTATGCCGATATCGCCACAAGCGTTTTCGAAACGATGGCATCACGCGGCAATCGTGTAGCCGGATTTCGCAATGATGACCTAACGCAATTGCAAGAAGCGGCATGGCGAATTCAAGCGCATTCTCGAGCCTCGCCAACGCGGTCACTGAACAGCGATGTTTGTGAGGTGCAGCAAGAATCTGAACCAGCGAACATAGAACCTGCTGAGGACCACTTAGAAGCAATTGAAGCTCTGGGAACGTCACAGTATAGCTCAAGCGCAACAAATGAATCATCTGAGCTTCTACCCATTGCCACATTCTTACAGTGGGAGCCGACATTTCTGGACCTGCCAAGTGAGCAATTCCCCGACGACTGGCTCTGGACTGACATTGAAACATCCACGTTCGGTTACAATGCCCCACTCTAGAATAGTGATGGCAAGACGATTGGAACGGCTGGGAAAAGCTGTTGACGTATCTCAGTAGCGTGGATGTTTACCCCAGATCCCGTCCCCGCTGCGCGGATTCGGAACCCGAGGTGCGGGGTTGGAGAACCCGAAAGATAGGTTGCTCGGATCCTCCACCCACAATCTTGTATCCCAGCAACATAGATAACCCAACGCAATGCAGGACCTATATTTATTCGGGCTTATTGTCACTGAGAGCCGTCACTCAACCTCACATTATCCCCAACCGCATCATGGCCGAAAAAGCGCTGAACACCTTGTCTACAACCAGCTCAACGGAGCAGTCGGATCCTTGCTCTCCTACGACTGGCCATGTAAGCAGTCTTCCACGACAAGGACTTCACAAGCATCTTGAAGGTCGCCATGTAATCATGATTGCTTTGGGTGGAGCGTTAGGAACTGGACTCCTGGTTGGCACGTACGTCCACAACACCACTCCTGTGATTAATACCGACTGACATTGCTCGAAGTGGTTCTGCGTTGGTCAAGACTGGTCCTGCTGGCATATTGATTGACTACAGCATCGTCGGCTTTGTAGTTTTCCTTGTCATGGCTGCGCTCGGCGAGATGGTCTCGTTCATGCCAACTGCACGTGGTTTTGGTGGCTATGGGACCCGCTTTGTCGACCCAGCTCTCGGTTTCGCGACCGGCTATGTCTACTTCTGCAAGTACCTCCTGGCCACACCCAACCAACTGTCAGCTCTCTCTCTTATCATGAAGTACTGGGTCGGGGACCGCATAAGTCCGGCTGTATTCATTACGGTCGCTCTGGTTCTGATCATACTGATCAACAGCATTGGTATCAAAGCGTTCGGCGAATTCGAATTTTGGCTTTCTTCTCTGAAAATCATTATCATGATCGGAATCATAATCCTCCTCTTCGTCCTTGCCGTTGGCGGTGGCCCGACAGGAGATCGTCCCGGATTTCGATACTGGAAGGATCCTGGAGCCTTCGCCGAGTACAAGGTCGATGGGGCATCAGGTCGGCTTCTCGGTTTATGGAGTGCCATGGTTACGGCAGTATACGCTTTTTCCGGAACCGAGCTTGTTGGTGTAACTGTTGGCGAGGCTAAGCACCCGCGTCTCAGCATGCCTAAAGCAGTGCGCTTGACATTTTACCGCATCCTTTTCTTCTACATCGCATCAGTTTTCCTGCTTGGGATGGTCGTTCCTCATAACAGTCCAGCCTTAGTGTTCGCTTCAGGGGCGAAAGTATCTGCTGCAGCTTCTCCGTTTGTTGTCGCCATCAAACTTGCCAAAATTCAAGGCTTGGACCATGTCATCAACGGATGCCTTGTCGTGTTCGTCTTCTCGGCAGCAAATTCGGACCTTTATATCGCCTCACGTACACTCCATAGCATCGCCGCGGATGGCAAGGCACCACGCATCTTCAGCCGCACAACACCCCATGGTGTCCCCTTTGTCACACTGGGCCTCTGTAGCTTATTCTGTGCTCTGGCTTATCTCTCTGTAGATTCTGGCGCCGCCAAAGTCTTCGGACATTTGACCAATGTCGTCACTATCTTCGGTGAATATAACCCACATGAAGTTTGAAGCGCTTGCTGATCTGTATAGGGCTTTTGACTTGGGTGTCAATTCTCGTGTCCCACATTGCCTTCTGCCGACAACGGAAAGTCCAGCGGATCGACGCAGCTTATATACCATACCGTGCTCCGCTCGGTGCTTATGGATCATACGCTGCTCTTGTCTTCCTGGTTACCCTCATACTCACTAAGGGCGCCGAGGTCTTTGTTGGAAAATTCGATTACAAGACGTTCATCGTTCAATACATCGGCATTCCGGTATACCTCCTTTGCATTTTCGGGTACAAAATGACCAAAAAGTCGCGCCGCGTAAGGAACGGCGAAGCGGACCTAATCACAGATGTACCAGAAGAGACCGTGGCCGAGGAACGCGCACGCTTTGAGGAAGCACGGCGACAAAAGGAACTTTCTAAACCCGCTGCATCATACTGGGCAAAGGCGTATCGGAAGACTTTGTCATGGCTGTTTTAAACAGATTGGTTCGAACAGGCGAAGTCGCAGGTAACTGAGTTTCTATGTAAAAGTTGTAGTGCCGAGTTGTCGCAATAGGCTTCTTCCCATCAATGATGACTTCTGAAATGACACTCGCATACCTGTCGATCAGTAGCTTGCACGCACGTGAGCCCTGAGCCTTACCGTCGTAAATGATCGTGGTAGAGGATCGCGGGAGCGAATAGCGGTAGTTCTTCTCGGCTACGGGATGCAGTCACTATCGAATAGGGCTTTATCCACGACATGTGAAACTGCTGAGTTCTGAATACTCTCAGCGAAGCCATGTAAATTCTCGTGTTCGGTTTGGTTTGGTTTGGTTAATTCCTACACGGTTTCAACCGCGAATTCGCAGCTATGCCCGGATAAAAGGCATGCAGACAGCCGGCCCAGTGCGGAAGTCAGTATGCACCGCCCCACTGCAATCTCGAAAGAGCCATCTGTCCCCAGAGGCCTGCCGTTGTCTGGCTTCTATCTACGACTATGCACATCTCGTCTCTAGAAGTGACGTGTTTGCCTGTGTTGGTGTTCCTAGAACTTTCTCCCTGTGTGTATGTTGTACCCGAAGCCTCGTGTGTGTATCATTGTTCAAGGCTCGTAAAGGCTTAGCTGCCTTATGCTTTGCGTCCGCAATACCTTTAGTCTCCCCCTAGCGTTTAGTTGTCGTGTGTGTTAACTTGCCCCGTTGCCCCCAGGGCCTAGAATATGTTCCCTAATCTCTAATGTTCTTTAAGTGTTATAATGCTGTCTACTAGGTTCCTATGCGGCTGTGTTCTGTGGTGTGACCTGCCACTAGGCGCAGCGGCAGCAGCATTTCGTCGTGACGTGGCTCAGCAAGAGCGATGCTCCGCTCGTGCGTGCCGTCGAACCTACTGAGCATGAGAGCTCCCATGCGAATCTCCTCAGACCTTGTCAAGCTGCGCCGAAGGGGACCCATTCCTTCACCGCAGCGATGGGGCGACAGTGGACGAGGCTGTCTGTTGATCTGTAAGTGTGTTGGGGCACTAATGGTAGCATGCTGGATGTCTGTGAGGTGGTTTGCGTGGGAGGTGATGCTGTTCTGCCCGAGGACTCTTCGATGCGGGACATTGCAGACATTGTTGGTTGGTGATGGGCTGACCAGGAAGCTGGTTGGTGACTGTTGTTTATGTGTTTTGCGACTAATGTGCTTAAAGATCGTCTAGGCTCCGTCGTCGCGTCTTGCGTTGCTGTGTTGTGGCTAGATGGCTGCCGCTGCATTTGGTGGGCGTGTCATGTTAAGTAGCTTGCTCGCAGGTCTCAGGTCTCGTCTTTCTGTGCCCGCCAGGGGCCCCAGCGCCCGTGCCGTGACCGCAGCACCAGGGTACGTCTCTCTGTCTCTTCTCCTGCGGTCTCCGCTGCCCACAACTGACGCCTCACCGCAGCTTCTTCCCGCCGATCCACATCAACAACGTCGGCACCTTCCAGGACGCTGGCCCACTCGAGAACCCTTCGCTGCTCTGGGCTCTGGCGGAGCTGCCGCTCTCTTCCCGCACGCTGGCCAGCCCGACTTTGTCGTCTCCCTGGGCACAGGCGAGCCGGGCCCGAGCAACTACGACGTCTCGACGAGCGATTGTCGCAGCGTGCGCAAAAACGGCACGCTGCGTCGCATCCGCGATCTTGTCCCCGAGAAGACGCGCGGCTGGACGGTGCAGCGCGCCTGCAAGAGCGTCGCGCTGGCTGGCAAGGTCTTCAATCGCGTCTATCAGCCAATGTAGACTTCGACGGCCCCGAGCCGCGACTCGACGACACTAGCATGATACCAGAGCTGACGCTGAAGTCACAGGCTGACCCTACTCTCGTCCCGAAGGTTGATCTCGTAACGCGCCGCATGGTCGCGTCGCTCTTCTACTTCGAGCTCGACGACGACGCGCTCCCGCAGTGGCGGAACGGTAGGTACGCGTTCCGTGGGTACATTCAGTGCTCAATACGGCACGGTGATGCTGCTCTCGCAGCGCTGCTGCGCAAGCTTTCTAGTAGCCACGGTAGGTTTCTTGTCGGCGACTGGGCCGTCTCAGACGCCTCACACGCCTCGCGCATTGGTACGGATGGCAACTTCTGCCTGTCCGTTTACGTAGAGACCAAAGAGGAGTTCGCCATCACCCTGCAGCTGGCGAACGAGGAAGCCGGCAGCGACATCAGTGGCTCGCCTTTCTCTATACGAAAGCTCATCGCCGCGCAGGATCTCGACGCGGCATTTGGCCGGTCTGACCATCTCAAGCGCAAGAGCACAGGCGAGGAGGAGTGGTCGTCGAATAAGAGACAGCGGACGCAGCGCTGACGAAGAGGTCTGTCGATGGAGTAGCACGCTGATGGCGTGAACATTGAATAACGTATGTGGCAAGCGAGTCGCCCACGCAAGCGAGGCGCCCACCCCACCAACTTTCACCACCTGTGAAGCTCAAATCAACTATGCCTCAACCCCAACAAGCTCTATTACGCTCATCTGAAGCTGATATACAGCTTACTATCTTATCTCTTAATAGGCATCAGATTAAGACTGTACGAGCAGCTGCTCAGACTTTTAATGTCCCTCGTACAACGCTACGCGACCGACGCGCTGGCAAGCCTGCCCGACGCGATTGCCAACCCAACTCAAAGAAGCTCATGCAGCTAGAAGAGGAGGTGATTGTCAGCTATATACTTGACTTAGATCGACGTGGATTTGCGCCTACGTACGCAGCCGTACGTGATATGGCTGATAAGCTGCTAGCTGCGCGCGGCGCAGGCCAGGTTTGGCAGAAGTGGCCAGCCAACTTTGTTAGGCGTACAGACAGTCTTACAACGCGTTTCAATCGAGCGTACGATAGGCAGAGAGCTCTGTGTGAGGACCCTGTATTAATCAGAAGCTGGTTTGAGCTGGTGGAGCAGACAAAAGCCAAGTATGGCATCTGTGATGAGGACGTCTATAACTTTGACGAGGGTGGCTTTATGATGGGCAAGATCACGAATCAGCTCGTTGTGACAGGGTCAGAGAGGAGAGGCCGGCCGAAGGCTATCCAGCCTGGCCAGTGTGGTCAATAAACCGACCGACTCAAACCGGAGGCTTCGGTCGGTCGGTTTGATCGAATAGGTAGGCTGAGTCGGTCGGTTTGAGTCGGTTTGATAGAACGTCGCCCGTCGGTTTGAGTTTGACCAGGTTTCACAGCTTAACTTAAAGAAGTTAGCGGGTTGCCTAAAAAGTTAACTATTTAGAGCGTCCCAAGTTTGTATTACATTAGCACGCGTACATCAAGTCTACTACGATACCAAGCCATTCCTGAGCCAGTGTTTCTGAAGCTGGTCCGCTTCAATGGTCTCGGGTGATAGCCTGTTACGCTCGTCTGTAACAAACTTCTTCGTCTGACTAAAAACCCTCTCACACTCAGAGCTCAGCTAGGTATTGAAAACAGATCTAACGCCATCTTATAGAGGACCGGATATTCGTGTCTATGATTATGCCACCACGCTAAAGGGTCAGGACAATCGTTGTCTTCTGGATAGAGTTCCCTCTCCTGAAAAGCGGTGAGTTCGCTGGCGACTTTAGACCTTTTTCGCTGGCGAATTAGTGAGCTGCCTTTCCTCTTTCCGAAAGAGCTGTAATCGTTAATTACAGACTGTCCATCCTCGCTGTCTTCGTCACGTGCTAAGCCAGCCTGAGCTTAAGCTTCCACTTCAGCCTGGCGCCGATATTCGTCATACAGGCTTGATACAACCGTCTTCATGCCCTTAAACCAAGAAGGCTTTCTCATTGTCCCGTTCCAGTGTTCCTCAAAATAATCGTAACCGTAGGTGGGGTGGAGAGCCAGGGCGGCGCGATACACCGGCGTCATGTCTGTCAGCTTATAATATTCCTCAAGCTTCACCCAGCCACACTCAATTCCACGTTTGAAGTGAGACTCCAGTTCGTCGCGGCATAAAGCTGCAGCATTATTAAATGCGATAAACATATAGTCCATCGTCTTGAGAGTCTCCCAAACAGCGCCATGGCCACCTTCTTTGCCATCTCTGTTTGCATTTCCTTCCATAGTCTTTGTGAGGATATAAAACGGTTCCAGAAAGTCGCGGAAGCGTTGCAACTCGGCCCACCCTTCAGCATCGAGGAAGTCTTTCGTCAGGTCTCGGTGCCTTAGGTCGTTTTTTGGCTTTTGCCAGCGAATTTGATAGAGTTCTAAAGCGTCGCGAAGCTCGAGTGCTAACAAACTGTCAGCTTCGGAGTTAGAAGGACTGCAAGCCTAAGGTATTAACTCACCACGTTTTACCATAAGGTAAACTAAGTTCCAGCGCGTTTTGCCGTCAATAACAAGGTCAATAGTGAATATCACATCGTCGCTCGCAAGCTCGTCTTAAAGATCTCAAAGGACCTGTCGCCGTTGATCTGACCAACAGATGTAGGTAGCAAGATTGTGGAGTCTGCCGATAGCCCCTTTTCAGGCCCAGATTTCGAAGCAGGTTTCGTCGCTGGCACCTCGAAGTTCGTCCTCGAATTTGCTTACGTTTTCACCGAAGATAACTGCTCGTACAACGAGATTGATGATATGGCCGATACAACGCAAGCGTCGTTTGTTGACGTCTATAGGAAACCATAGCGCAAGAGCCTCTAGGCATATATCGTTAGTGCTGGCGTTGTCAAGGACGAAGTAACCTAACTTTGAACCCAGCTCGTAGCAATCAATAACCTTTTTAATATAGGTCGCGATATTCTCGCCAGAATGCGGACCGATCACGCGTGGCAGACCGATAAGGACGTCACGTTTCAAGCCCTTGCCGTCGACAAAGTGACTCACAATGCCAACATAGTTAAACCCATTAGAAGCGGTCCATAAATTAAAGCTTAAGTGCACCGAACTTTTTGCGTTTTTAATCAGGTCGAAGATAATCTTCCAGCGCCTCTAGAACGCATCATGAATCCAAGTTAATACAGACGCGTGGGACTCGGGCAGTAATTGACTAGCGAGCTCGCCGCCGTTCAGTATTAGCCACTAAAGACGCTTACTAGATGCCTAACGAAGAGTGACATCTTCTAGAATAATCCAGTCGACGAACTAAGCTTTCCACATAGACTCATTAAAACGCGAAGGAAGCCCTAATCTAGCACTAGATTGACTCGATAGAGGCGCCCTACATGTTCCTAACGACGCCGCAAGTAAAAAGGGATTGGCAGGCAGATTTGGAAGCTCACCAGATAGAGAGATGCGGTGCTTACGGGTTAAGTGCTTCGCTGCGTAAGTAGTGCCAGCTGCCGAATATAGAGCTGTGGAGTAGCTCTTCTTCAAGTGGCAAAGCTTACAGAGCCAATATCGCGCTCCTTCGTGTTCCAGGCTAGCGCCGTGTTGGAATATCCATGATTCTTTAGCCTTAGTGTTAACTACTCGCCTATGGCGAGGCCTTAACTTCGCGCCTTCAAGCCGCATCGAGCCGTGCCAGATATTCGTCCAGTCAATATCAAACTCGCATCGAACCTCTTTATCAATCGATACAGACTCAGAGGGTGCCAGGGTCGTCTCGGAAGCGTCATCGACGCGAATAACCTGTGAGCAAGATAGAAGAGAAGATATAGCAGGGCTAGTTGCTCTGCTAGAGGTCATATCGAAGCGACAATATTTAGCTGAATAAAGAAGTTTATGGAAATAGGGCGTACGGAGATGGACGATGCGATATACAACTACAGCATGGACGAGCAGATAAAATTTGGAGGGTGTTTCTAGAAAGTTCGTTTGTTTACCTATACTAGGAAATGGTCCGAGAGGCCCCCGTAATAGCCATACCAAATCCGCTATGTCAAACCGACCCAAACGCAGTCAAACCGACCGCTCTTATCGGTCGGTCGGTTTGATAACGAATCAGTCGTCGGTCGGTTTGATTAGTAATCAAACCGATTGAATCGGTCGGTCAAACCGTCGGTTTGTTGACCACACTGAGCCTGGCAATCGTGAGTGGGTGACGTTGATCCAGGCGATCAACGCTGCTGGCCGGACAATCCCACCGTTCCTCATCTTTGCTGGCCAGTATCACCTGTCGGCTTGGTACGAGGAGGATATCCCACGCGACTGGGCGATCGCAGTCAGTGATAACGGCTGGACAAATAACGAGATAGGTGTGAAATGGCTGAAGCACTCTATCGAGCATACAGAAGGCAAGGTAGTTGGAGCACGTCGGCTACTCATCCTGGATGGCCACGAGAGCCACCACTCTCTTGAGTTTCAAGAGCTTTGCCAGGAGAACAATATCTATACGCTCTGTATGCCGCCTCACTCATCTCACCTACTCCAGCCTCTCGACGTTGGCTGTTTCTCGCCGTTAAAGCGCGCGTACAGCCGTGAGGTTGAGAGCCTGATCTGCCACCACATCAACCACATCACCAAGCTTGAATTTCTGCCAGCCTTTAAGGCAGCCTTTACGCAATTATTCACGCCAGCCAATATCTGCTCAGCCTTTCGTGGCGCAGGCCATACATGGGCACAAGACCTTATTACGTTACACGCTAACCCTACTAGGTTAGAACGGCTTAACGCGTTATCTTATATCGTTAACGCGTTATAACGGCTTTAAGGATATAAGCGCAAAACTGCCAAGACCTGCTTATACCCATTCTATAAGGTCTGCTACATCGTCATCTATTGCCTCCGCATCGTCCTCCAGCTGTGGTTCTACCGGTAAACCCATTCCATTGAGAGACGAAGGCTTTATATAGCCCTCTCTAAACCAGCTGCCTATGCACTCAATCTTCTCAATGTTGAAACAAGTGAGCCTTGACCGATCCCATGAACACGTCCGTCTTGCACCTGAGAACGTCCTCTCTGGCTCTGATGACTCTGCAGGAATAGATAGAATTGAGATAGCCATATGACTCAGCCTAGGGTAGCGTTGCCGCTGTTCTGGTCGGCACCACCACTCAAGAGGGCTACAGTCAATTTGTACCGCTGCATCATTTGCGAAAGCTCTTAGATCATCAATGCTCGAAGTTACCTCTCCTAATCCTTTTAACTGCTTAAAGATTCGGTCAAGTACAGCACCATGCTGTTTTGGCGGTGGAGGCATTGGCTCAGGAGTTGTAGACTCGACTGAAGACGTGTCATATTTAAACTCGTTCAGCCAAAAAGTATTAGCAGCATCGATAGCTGGTTCATACCATTCAGCTGGCCAGTTCCTCTTGAGGTAGGCACCTCTACTTGAGGGGTCAAGTAAGATTGCAGCAGCGTACACTGGAACGTGATCGGTCATTTTATAGTACTTGTCGAGCACAAACCAGCCCATTTCAATTGATCGAATCATGCGGAGATCTTTGTGTTCAGGCTTCGAGTAATGTTTCCATACTTAGCATCAGCAAAAAGGACGTAAGGTAAGGATAAGGTATTGGCACTAACCTTCTGCTGCTCATAATGAAGTAGGAGGGAGTCCATAAGGAAGATAGACTGTGAGATAGATGCTCTTTTCCCCTCTGCGTATAGAGTCGCTGATGCGAATGGGTCCAGGAATGCATGTGTATTCTGTAGTATGACCCAATCGTCAGTAGTAAGACGGATGTCGTCGAGAGATCTCTCGTTGTCGTGCATGAAGAGTTTGATTTCAGTCATCTTTTTTAGGGCTCGATCAATAACAGCGTACCACGACGACCACCTGGTTTGATTATCAATGCCTAAGCGGAGGCCTACTTGGCGATCCCATGCTGCTGTATGTACAGTCGAACTGCGCAGCCAGGCACAAAGTTGATGGAGTTTCCGGAGAGTAGGAATATTCTCCAAGCCCGAGAAGTCCTCATCACCGGATCCTCGGCTCTCAACACTACGTACCTGGCGAAACGGTCTTCGACTCTGTGATGTCTCCGATGCAGCTTCGTGCTGCGCTCTAGTACTCTCTCGCCGAGACGTAAGAGCACTTGAGAATTGTGCAAGAAGATCTTCCCCTGTAGCATTAGCTACAAAATCAATAGCAGCTCTTAGAGCTTCCTTTGAAGACGCAAGCAAGAAGGCTTGCAAGGACAAATTAATGATATGACCAATGCATCGGATGCGGCGCGTTTTAGCATCGAATTGGACCTTTTAAGAGATAGCATAAAGGCTGCGTTATTAAAGGCTTATACATCTAATGCTATAACATACGTTGTGCTTGCTTTGGAGGAGAGACTCAAGATGGTCTAGACAGGTGTCGTTTGAGGTCGCGTTATCCCCTGTGTGCCAGCCAACTCTAGATTGTATTCCGTATTCCTCGAGGGTTCCAAGAAGCAGTTGTGCTTGCTGTTGTCCGGAGTGACCGTAACGACATTCTGGTAGACCTAGAAGAGCTCTCTGAAGCTTGTGTTCGTGATCAACCCACTGTGCGCATACAGCAAGGAGAGATGAGCGAAAAGGCGATGTCCATAGATCTGTTGATATATGGATGGGACTTATAGCTGTTGATAAGCTCTCCTTAATGACATGACCCTTGTAGAACTGATAGTTCGAGGCGATAAGACGTACGGCTGTACGCCGATTTGTTATCAGTTGGTCTTGCTCGTATGGGTTGCAAGCAAGTGCAAGGTCTTTCATCTCGGCCCACTCGACTGATGAGAAGGGCATTCGACGTCGAGTAAGAAGACCTGCAAGTGCGTCGCGATACCCTTGTCGATCGAAGGCATTGCGAATAACGTTCTGGTCTGTAGTCGTTCGGGATACGGAGGTAGTAGCTTGCGGCATTGTAACCGGTGTGCGAGGGGTGTGCAGAAGCTGAGACGATTCAGGCCAAGCATGGTGTCTTAGAACATGGGCGATAGTGTTACCACGATGAGTATTGGACCAGGAAGGACATTGTGTACAGACATACTGAGTCCTTGTACGCTTGCGCTTGGAGTTGCTGGTACTCTGAAAGGTCTCTGTTCGTATGATAGCGTCAAAGTATGGAGGAGATATACTGCGAGATAAATACTGTGGCGTTAGAGATGAGCTTTCAGACGAGGGATTGAATGACATTGCACTGGTATATGTGTGATACACGACATATTTGGTGGGGTTTTGGGTAAGGTCCGGAGCATCCGGACAGCAGATTCTCTGTTTCTCCATGTGCAATACTAGCGTACTTGGCGCTAAGACTCTTATCGCGTTATAACCGTTATAACGTAATAAGAGCTCACGTAACGATATAACGATTTAAGAACCTTAAACCGTTATAGCGTATAACGGTTTAGCTTAACGCGTTAAGCCGCCCAAGTATGATAATTAGGAGAGAGTGTATGTGTTGTATTGTTTTGTAGCCTCCTAGCTGAGCTTATATAAAGGTCATCGCACGGCGTTATTAGTAACAAGGTTCCCGACAGCGCTTGGCCTGCGACAGAGTGTTAGTGAGTAGAACTACGTGCCAAAGGCGTATACGCCTTGAGCCCATGTAGCGAAAGGATTGCAAGCACAGACTTCTAAATTGAGACTATATGTATCAATAAGAGTTGTCTGTTGACAACACGTTTTGAATGGCGTTTTGGCGTAGCGAGTCCTGTACGCAGGGTCGGGTCGGTTTGATATTCTGGTGTCTTGGTAACTCTTAAAGACCACGTCCTTTCTCTGAAGGTGTCAGGATAGACGAATGTGTCCAACACATCACACATGTGCTTATGTGTCATACTAGAGTGATCGTAATAACAGTGTAAGCGCTACTTTTGAGGGTCAAAACATGGTATGCGCTGGTAACTACAAGGCGCGCTTCAGACAACAAGCTTCAGCTTCAGCTTATCTCCCTTCACTATCTCATCTTTCATTTTCTCCAGAGCATCGACGTCCCACGTCGCAGACAAGTACCTATGCTAGTCAGCTTGCGCCAGTTTATCACACTGCAATCGTCAACGCAGACTTGTCATCAAGCAAACGCGTTTGAATAGTTTGTTTGAATTGCTTGACTATTAGCAAATTAAACAAACTAAACGCTAACTGTAAAAAAACACAAACAAATTAAACGTACGATAGCGATTTGTTTGGTTTGTTTGACTGTTTGACTAATATTATATGGCGAGCTGTTTTGTAGCTATCCTAAAGTGTTTTAAGAGCGATTTAAATAAGGTTTTTGAGATGGTAGAGGCAGCGGTTTCGCGATAGTTTTTTTGTGTGTTGTAGTAAGCTTAGTCATTATATGCACGAGCGTCGTCCGCTATCCTGTCGCCCGTCTTCTAGCTGCTATACTGCCGTTAGCTACATATTACAGCTATACTACCGTCTCTCTACAGCTCTTTTTAGTGTTTCTTGTTGCTCTACACGCTAATTATGCCGCCTCGTAACCTAACACGCGTTACTAAGGGTAAACGCGTTGCTAAGGGCACCTGCGGCCCTCAGAAGCGCGCCAAAACGGCCAAAGGCAGTGCTTCGCAGCCTATCTCGGTAGACGATTCGCAGCCCATCTTAGTAGACGACTTGCAGCCTGAGCTGCCTATCCGCACCTCGCCACGTAAAGCCCTAGTTGCTGCAGCAAGCTAGGCCACCGAAGACGCGCCGTTCAAGTCGCAGTTGCGCGACGCTATACTAGAAGATTCTATACAACCACTAGCTGAGGGCAGTAGGGCTGCTACAGAGGCTACAAGTGAGGCTATTGAAAGCGAGGATGATGGTAGCTTCGATAAGGAGTTCGCGGACAACTTTGATGGCATTGATTGGAAGCGTTTACCGCGTTTTATGAAGCCGCTGCGTACGTTAAAGCGTAACAAAAGCTGGGTATATCAGTACGGTTACCGCGTTGCCTCGCTCCGTGAGCCTAATCGTACGTACTTTGTTTGCAAATACTGCCATCAGCGGAAGATCTTTTGCACCTATCCAGAGGTTACGAAGTCGACTAGCAACGCTATCAATCACCTTGCGCAGAAGCTGCCTGGCCATGGCTACGATCGCAGAGGCAAGCTAGATCCGGCAGCACTACCACAAGGCCAAACGACGCTTAAGATGATGGCTGCTAGCGGTGTTAAGGTGCCTCAAAGCGTCGCTAACGAGCTCGGAAACTTTGATGTACAGCGCTTTCGATACGCAGCTGTAACGTGGCTTGTCGATAACAACCATCCCCTCCGCGAGTTCGAAACGCCTGCATTTAGGCAAATGATAGAGTTTGCCAATCCAGAGGCAGCTGATGCGCTGTGGGTAAGTCACAACAGTGTCGCTAGTTTCGTGATGAGGCTATATCGCTACATGGAGCCGCAGGTTGTTCAGATGCTGTCGTCTGCTGTTAGTAAGATCCATATAAGCTTCGACGGCTGGACAACAAAAGGCGGCAAACGCGGCTTCTTTGGAGTGGTAGCTCACTTTGCTGACGCCGATGGCACTATCAGGGACCTGCCCATCGCGCTGCCTCAGCTTACGGGTGCCCATACGGGCGAGAGAATAGCTGAAGTTGTTGGCAATATAATCGACGTCTTTGGTATAACACAGAGCCAGCTCGGATACTTTGTGCTCGATAACGCGTACGCCAACGACACTGCTGTCACTAAACTCGCTAAGCGCTTTCAGTTTACAGCAAGCCATCACCGCCTCCGCTGCGCCCCTCACACGCTCAACTTAGTAGGACAGATGATTATCTTTGGCTTTAATAAGGATGCGTACGACAACGATCAGGACGAGCACAAAACAGAGACAGCTTACCTACAAGAATGGCGGCAGCAAGGTCCACTTAGCGTGCTAATTGATATAATTAACTATATCCAAACACCGCAACAACACGATCTTTTTGCTAATTGCCAGCGCCGTGTTAACGCTAAAGCTCCCGATCAAAATCAGGATATATTTGAGCCTGTAAAGCCAGTCGTCACGCGCTGGAACAGCTTCTACGACACCTTTGTCTGCGCCGCAAAACTCCACAGCGCTGTCAACGAGTACGCCCAAGGCCATATTGAAAGGACAATGGGAGCTGACGCGTACGCGCGTAGCCGTAACAATAAGCTCCCTAAAGTGCCAGCTTGGATGAGATCTAATGGCCTTACGGCTGACGATTGGGCAGTGATTACACAGTATATATCAGTGCTGGAGCCGTTGAAGGAGGCGACAAAACGCCTAGAAGCTCGGGGCAAAGCTGGCCGTTTTGGCGCGATATACGAGGTTATACCAGTCTTCGAAGCTGTACTTGCTGTGTACGAGCAGCTGCTAAAGAACTACAACAGCGTCAACTACAATGCCAACGGCGCGCCTGAAGACCACCTTCCTATTAACCTGCGCGCAGCATGGGCGAAACTCGACGCGTATTACACTAAGCTCGACGACTCACCCGTATACTTTGCCGCTACCTGCCTCCACCCATACTACAGAAGCTACTGTGAAAACAGCTGGCGCGACAAGCCGAGCTGGCTTGAGGCAAACAACGCTGGGTTACAGCAACTTTGGGCGCTCTATAGGCCACAAATACAGCGCCCAAGTCGCCCACCAGTGCGGCTCTCGAGCGGCATTAACGACACTATTAACGCGCTTGTCAACGCGGAGCCTTACGGCGCTGTTGAGGTGACAGAGATGGATGAGCTCGAGCGCTGGCGACGACTTGAGCCTCGCTGGACCCAGGAGCAGTTTGAACAAGGTGGTAATCCCGTTAGCTACTGGATAAGCCTTCGTCCAAAGTATCCTCACTTAGCGCGCCTGGCGATTGATATATTAACAATACCAGCGTCAAGTTGCGAGTGCGAGCGCCTGTTTAGCGAGCTCGGTGATCTACTAGAGCCACGGCGACGCAAAATCGGGTCACAGCTGCTCGCAGCGATTCAATGTATACGAAGCTGGCGCGACGCTGGCTTTAAGCCTCCATCTGATTCCGTTGTAAGCGACGTAACTGACGCTGAGGTAGCTGCAATATACAACATATGCAAGTGGGACAGCGACGTTTAGTAATATGTACGATATACAATCTAATTAACACCTAAACGGTATTAAATCTATCAAACTTTCTAACAAATTGCCTTCTAGAATACTGTCAAACTAAACAACTTAAACGCTGTTGCAAGTTACACTCAAACAATTCAAATTCGCGTTAAAAGTTTGTTTGATTTGCTTGTTGACAAGTCTGTCTTTGAAGGAAACACGACAGGTCGTTGCGTGTCCTCTGCTCTCTGCTACACTGCGTCTTCCGAAAGTGCAGCAGAATCACATCCCAGCTACACGTCGTCTGATCGCACTGCGGGCAGAAGTAGCCCCGCTCAGGTGGCGCTAGAAAGTCCAACAGGGAGGATCCGCTTGGACGAGGAACGATGTCTGTGTCGGTCTGCGATACCGGGAACCCTTCGTACCGAGAGACGATAGCTTTGCCGATCGACGTCCGGAGTCTGTGGTAGTGGCTAAGGTGGTAGTGCAGCATCTTGTAGGGCACGACGCTTCTGCATGGGTTGCACAGCAAGTGTCCGTGTTCCGGCAGATGAGAGATGATGTCCGGAACTTCCAGCGCTGCAGGCTGTTGGCATCGTTAGCAAGTAAGGGCTAGATGGGGGTGGAAAGGACGCTGCCGCAGCTACGCGACCCCACCCTACATGCCTTGTCCTTTTTTGGGTCGCCCGTACAGACAGTCCAAGAGGAAGGAGCAGAGGCTCTGTTAAGAAGAGATGCGCTCCCTCCTGGATCGCTTGCGCAGACTGTCCAGCAGGACGTTGGCTGGCAAGACATAGCACTACTCCCTTGTTAGCAGTTAACCCTACTACGCTAGTGTGCAGACAGGTAGGTATACAGTTGTTTGCAGAAAAGACAGGTACGGTTACGTACATGTAGAGACTCGTGTTGGTGTAGTGCAGGGCCCTGAGCTAAACCCTAGTGGGCCAGGAAAAGGGGTCGACTCCAGGCAAGAGGCTGGAAGGGGACGAGTCTGGGCCGAAGTCGCGCGTGGCGCGCGCGCTATGCCGGATTAAGCGCGAACGGGGCTCTGATCGTGTGGTTCGCCTGGAGGTAGGATAGGGGTCTCGAACTTTGACGCTGCTAATTGGCTGATAAATGAAGTCTCGTAGCGTTGTATTAAGTCATATATCTTAGGGGTTTAATAGGACGCACCTAGACGCACAGCACTATACTAAAATAAGAAAGACTATATTGCGATCCGCGAGGTCGAATCGTGCTAAACCTATCTTGACTAAGAACCATACCAACTCGCAAAGCATCATATACTGGGGTAATCGACAATTCAGAGGTAGGATGGCTTGATGCCCCTCGTGTTGAAGAGAAGCTTCTCCTTCTTGTAGTCTAGATAGTTGAATATCGGACAGATTCGCACTAGGGAACCCTGTGCACCGGCACAGTAGTAGTAAACAATCAAAGGTATCTAGAGAGCCTAGAGAGTACATCATCCTACAAAGAGCTCCGCATATCTGCTCGCACCCAATTCATCAACAGTATCGCGAGAAATCCACCACTGGCTCTTAGTATATCGGTCGTACCATCGCTCCAAACCAGGAAAGCCTTCAATAACATCTGTATCAAAAAAATCTTTGAACAGCTCTATGGCCGATAGCAGATTAAAGTCGGCCGTGGTCGGAAAGCTTAGTGCGCCGGCTAAACTTATTGGCTCTTCTTCTTGGTCAAGGGCCTGAACCCATCTATCTAGCTTCGCCAGCTCCTCCTTCCATCGCCTTCGCGCATACACCGAAGCCTCCGCGCATTGTTCAGCTGCGGTGTTTAGCCCCAAGCTGATTGCGAAGGGATGTATGTTGAACACGTCGCACTGCATCCAAATCATCGCATCTGTAATGAGCTGAACGATAGCACGTACATGAGCCTTTAGCTCAGGGCTGCTTGCCCCAGACAGGTCTCTGTACCCCTGGGAAGGAGGAAAACTTTCTTCGAGGTATTGGATGACTGCAGTTGACTGGTGAAGGATACGCGTTTGGTCTTGGTTGGTGATTTTCATAACTGGAAGTTTGGAGTCGACCGGTTGAGGTTCGGTGTCGGGGTAGACTGTAAGGGGCTACGCTCAGGGAGCTATCGCACAGGTATACTGAAGTTGTATTCGATAGAGAAGAGAACTACAGGGTGCTACAGTCTGAAGGTTGTTCGGAGGGCGGCGGCTCGGAGTATCCTTGTGCCGGCGCGCTAGTGTAGAATCCGGGTGCTCAGGGGGCCACCCGGATTCTGTAGACAGTGCGTCCTACGCACGTGACCGAGATACCATCGAGGAACCAACTAACTGGGCTTCAGCCCATCACATTACCCCCTCCTCCCCCTCCGCTTGAGGGTGTAGCCCGTCGAAAGCTCTCAGGCAGGCGTCCTTTGTCGTCTCGAAGGTCTTTCGTGTAGGCCAACCATCGCTCTAGAGCCTCTGTCTCCTCTAGCAGCTCTGCTGGTTCGAGTGACGTTTGGTGGTATCCTTTCCACTTCACGTCATAATACCGCTTCCATCCTCGTCCTCGGCGTTTGAGCTGTTCTGCAACAACGTCCTCTACAAGATATTCTTCCACGCCATTGACTTGTAGTGGCAATGGTTGATAGTCGTCCTGCGTTTGACTCGGCAATGGGTCAGTGTTCGCGAGGCGGAGTCTGTCGACGTGGAACACAGGGTGATGGCCTGGAGGCGTGTCTAGCTTTACTGCATGGCTGCTGATCACTTCTATCACCGTGTACTTCGCGTTCTTCCAATCGAGTTTGCGAGACTCGCGGCCTGTACTGTACTGCTTGTCGAGCCTGAGCCAGACTTTATCGCCGACCTTGAAGTTTCTCGCTTCTCTGCGGTGCTTGTTCGCCTGCTTTTCCTGCTCAGCTTGTGCTTGGGCCATGCTGGCCTGAGCCAGCTCGAACACGTGTCGGAACTTGGCTGCAATAGCTTCTGCTTTCTCGCGGTCTGAACGTTCTTCTGCTGAGTATTTCCTGCGATTAGCACCTTGAGGGACCTCTAGCTGTAACGGGTCTACGTTGTAACCATGTTGCAGGAAGAATGGCGATACTCCTGTCGATGTTGCGTCTCTGCCATTGATCGCTATCTGGGCCATGGGGCAGAGCTGTGCCCAATCGTTCTGCGCCCAGCTGATGAACGCTCGGATGTATGCTTCCCACACACTGTTCATCCGTTCAGTTGACCCATCTGTTTGTGGGTGGAAGGCTGTGGACAGTCGCCGATTGATCTTCAGAATCTCGCAGAGGCGCTCCCATAGTAGGCTCACGAACTGACTACCTCGATCAGACGTAATAGCGTCTGGCAGCCAGTGGTAGGCGACCACGTGCTTGATGTACGCTCTAACTACTGTCTCCGTCTCTGTGTTGGGTAGCGGGATGAAGATAGACCCTTTCCCTAGGCGATCAGTCACGACCATAAGGCATCTCATGTTCTCGCTGATAGGCAATTTCTCGATGAAATCCATCGAGATTTCCTTCCAGATGCGCTCGGGGATAGGCAGCGGCTTGAGCAGTCCTTGTGTTCCTTCCCTCCATGTTTTTGTCCTTCCGCACACGTCGCAGTTTCTCACATAGCGTCTGATGCTTTCTGTCATGCCTGGCCAGAAGAAGTCGCGAGCTAGCGTTCGATAGGTGATTTCTCTTCCTGGGTGACCAGTTGAGAGGGAGTCGTGGACTTCGCTGATAATTTGGGTGCGCAGGCTCTCGCTGCTCGGCACCCACCTCCTGCCACGATACGACAGCTCTCCTTGGTCGTTTATCGAGCACTCTGAGATAGAGCATTTCACACCTATGCTCGGTGGGAACCTTCGTTCCTGGTCAACCACAGCTTGCTTAGCGTCTCGGTATTGTCGATCGTCCTTCAGGGCCTCCAGCCATAGTCTCTCTAGCTCGCTCAACTGCGCTGAGCTTGTGTCTGCTACAACTAAGTCCGCCGACTCAGCTTGTTCTGTGAGCGTCTCTTCGTCACGCTCAGACTGCGCTGCGCTGTCTTCACTAACAGTGGTGTACTGTGCGTCCCACTGTTCCACGCCGTCCTCACTGACGGTGTCTCGTTCGTCTAGCTGTCCTTCAGCCGGATCAGGACGTACTCCTGTTCGTCCTACTCGTATCTTTGCTGACATGGCCCAGCTGCCGGCCATGTCTTCCTTGTCCTCGCTAGTGTCCTCGTAGCATTGGGACGTAGGCTTCAAGACCTGTATTATGCGCTTCTGGAGGCGCTCGTCCTCGGCGTCCTCTGGCATGTCTTGTTCTCTTCTCGAGAGGGCGTCTGCTCTCACATTCTCTTTTCCTGGCCGATACAGCATCTCCATATTGTAGCGGCTCAGCAGCGCAGCCCAGCGCACTTGTCGCTCGCTCAACAGCTTTGGCTTCATAAAGTACTCAAGGTTCTTGTGGTCGGTAATCACCTTGAAGCTCTTGACTGAGCGTAGTTCCGCGTCCCATTCCTCGAGGCAGCGTATCACTGCTAGCAGCTCCTTGTCATGGATCTCGTAGTTGCACTCGTGAGCGTTGTTCTTCCTCGAGAAGAACGCGCAAGGACGTAGTATCCCCTCGTCGTCGTACTGGGACAGTACTCCTCCTACAGCGTAACCAGACGAGTCGCATTCCAGCACTGTGTCGCGCTCCGGGTCGAAGGCTGCCAAGTTTGGTTCTGTGATAAAGACTTCCTTAAGCTTGTCGAACGCCTTCTGCTCGTCGTCACCCCACACGAATGTGACATCGCCTGTCAAGCGAGTGAGTGGTGTAGCTACCTTCGCGAAGTCTCTGATAAACCTTCGGTAGAAATTCGCGAAGCCTAGGAAGGATCGAACACCTTTCACTGTTCTAGGAGCTTCCCATTCCTTGATAGCTTTGACCTTCTCTGGGTCCATTCGGATGCCTTTCCCTGCGTCGATAATGAAGCCTAGGTACTTAGTGGACTTCACCTCAAACTCGCACTTCTTGATGTCCACGTGCAGCCCTGCGGCTTGTAGCTTGCTGAGTACCTTTTTGACGTGTTCTTGGTGCTGCTGCAGACTGCCGTCGGTGTAGATCAGCACGTCGTCGAGGTACGCGGAGCAGAACTCATCGAGATACTCTCTCAAGGTCCAGTTGATGTATCGCTGGAATGTGCTAGGGGAATTCGCCATGCCAAAGGGTGTTACCAGCCACTCGAACAGTCCAAAGCGTGTTCGGAAGGCTGTCTTCCATTCATCTCCTTCTGCAACGCGGATCTTGTGAAAGGCAGCGATCACATCTAGCTTGGTGAACCATTTCGCTTTGCTGAGATTGTTCAGCGTTTCTCTGATCAAGGGCAATGGGTATCTATCTTTCTTCGTGATCGCGTTCAGCGCTCTGTAGTCGATACATAGCCGGAGGCCTCCTCCTGGCTTCCTGGCGAACAGCACGGGTGCTGAAGCTGGCGAGCTGCTGACTCGGATGAATCCTTTCTCCAGCAGCGATGTGAGTTCCCTTCTGAGCACTAGCAGCTCGCCTCGGGACATGCCATATAGCGGGCCCCAGGGTGGCTGAGGCTGCTGACCGTCCTTCGACATCAGCTCGACCCTGTGGTCGATTCCTGGTCCTCTGTGCGGGGGAAGCTTCGCTGCCTCCTTAGGGTTGAAGAGCTCGAAGTAGCTCTGATAATGCTTCGGCAGCAACGACTTGACGTCTACTGCCTTCTTCGGCGCTAGCGCCTTGTTGATGTCTGCGATTGACGCAGCGAACACGCGCACCCCACTCTCTCGATCGCGAGATCTCTTCAGGAGGCCTGCGAACGTGGTTGCGCTTACTTGGGCGACGTTCTGGCTTGCGACACTCTCGTCGCATCTCACTCGAATACCTCTCGAGTGTATGAACAAGCTCCTTTCGCTGGAGCAATTGTAACGTGCTGGTGGTCCATCCACCCCTTCCCTAGGACGACGTCTTCGTCCATGTTGTTGATTACGTACGCATAGGCCACCTCGCGGTGCCCATGCATATCGAACTCGAATCGAGAGACTTCCTCAATCCTAGACAGCTTGCCGTCGATTCCCTCTATCATCCGAGAGGCGATTTCAAAGCGCTCAAGATGGCTTTGGCGAGCAAACCTGCGGCTAACCAGTGCGTAGCATAGACACCCACTGTCTATCAACGCGGTGGCGTTGTAGACAGAGTTCACAATTAGGTTGGCTGTAAGAGGTGGGGTGTTCATGTGTCGGTGTTGAAACTGGTTCCATTCGCTATTTGTCTGCTGATCCATCTTTAGAGGCTCCGAGTTGAGACTCTGACTCGGAGCTACTCTTTTCCCGACTCTTCTGAGTCGCTGTTGCTCTCTTCTTTCGTATGGCATTTACAAGCGGGTGAGGGTTCGCGCTGAACTGCCCTACTCACCTTGGTGCTCTTTGGCCTAGTTGTCTTGGCGCAGTACTTGGCTATGTGTCCTTTCCCGCCGCATGCGTAGCACTCAATCTGATCTCTGTTCGGACGGCGATCCTGCGTACTAGCTCTATTGACTCTAGTCGGTTCCCAGTCCATGTTCTCCGGCGGTGATGGCGTACGGGCGTGGCTCGGTTGATTCTGTCGCGGGCTGAATCCCTTCTGACTACGCGTTGCTAGACTCACTCGGTACAAGCTATCTGACACTCGAGTAGCCTCGCGAGCGAATTGCTCGAACGAGAGGTCCTCATTGACGAGAACAAGAGCTTTCTGCAGCTCAGCGTTGAGGCCCTTAGTGAACATGCTCTTTTTCTGAGTGTCGTCAATGCGTATGCTTGACTGGAGCTCGAGTCGGTTGAACTCCATGTGGTAGTCTCGGATAGCGCGCCTCCCTTGTCGTAGGTTCGACAGCTGGTCGAGAGCCTTCGTCTTCAGGTGGGGATCGTCATACTGCTGGTTAAGGAAGTGCCACAGGTCATCGATCGAACAGTCTTCCTGGTTCTGCTCAGCCCATGGTAGAATCACATCTGACGCTTTTTCAGAGCAACGGCTGACAACGTAGGCGATCTTTGTTCTGCTAGACGCGCCACTGTAGTCGTTGTATAGCTTCGCCTTCGTCTTGTATCGGAAGGCAGCGTATTTGGCTCTGTCTCCGTTGAACAACTCTGGGTGAGGATATTTCGTCCTTTGGTTCATTTCCGTAGACAGAGGGGTGACAGCTGCTGCTGAGGGGCTTCCAGACGTCTGTGGTTGAGCAGGTGGTTGGCTCTCTCGCTGTTCTAGCGCTGCTAGCCGGGTAGTTATTGGGGCCATCATTTGTGTAAGTTGAGTTAAGGCGGCCATCATTGCAGCTGTTGAGTCTTGTGCTGCTTTTGGTGGGCTCTTAGGCGATCCCTTTGTCTCTGTTACGCCTTTTGTCCGCCTTGCGATCTCGCTGATCATTGGCGCTATCGCAGCCTCTTTCCAACCGTCGTTCTCGAGCATTCGGACGATGCTCCACTGTATCTCGTCGCCTGGTACTCCTGCTAGGTGCTTTGCCGACGCGTAGGCAGATAACTCATCTGCGTTGAGGTTGGGCACGTTGTCCTCCATCTTCTGATCTCTTGTCAGAGGCTTGTCTCTCCGTATGTGTGCCTGCGTCTTCTAGCAGGGCTTCCGATCGGTATTCGCTCGTCGATCGCTCTTCGCACTAGCAGCTAGCTTCTCGCAACCTACTGCGTAGTGGCCTACTCCTCTGCGGTGAGGGACTGGTAGGGCTTTGGGGGCCTGTCACTGTACAGGGCTTCTATGGCTTGCTCTCGATAGCAAGGCTTCTCTGAACGACGTTCGTCCCTAAGCTACAACGAGCTGTCTCGATTTGTCGTCTAGGTCGCGACTTTTGGTAACCCAGTTACCTCACGCTCACGATTCTTACACTGGTCAGTCCTTGACTCAGTATCGTGGCCTATGCCTCGTTCAATAGAGGGCCGATAGGACTTTGAACGACGCTCGCCTGTAGTTGCTTCTCCAACTAGCGCGAGAGGTCGTCGCCTGTTCCCCAAACCTTAGAGGACTAACAGGACTTCAACTGCTATCGCTCAACGTCTTGCGAGGTTTCTTGCGACGTAGCAGGACCTACACCTCGGTACTGTTGAGGTATCGTGTAGGGCTTTTCCCTGGACGGTATCTCGCACACAGACTAGAGTCTCCTAGCTGCCCGATACACGTTCAGCGCTGGCGTCGCGCGAGGCCAGTCACGCGTTTGACTGAGCGTCCTACGAAGCTGCAGTCCTAGGCTAGCGATCTCGCGATGGCTTGTGCCTAGTTGTTGTCTGAAAGCCTTTCGGGCTGCAGAACAACACCAATCCCGTGCGGTGGATTAACCTACTCGCACGTAACAAAGAGGCGGTCAAGGAGCTTGACGCGCGTTGCGTTGACAGAGTCTTGTGGCAAGGCTCTGCTGATTGGGATCGAATACAAAATGTAAGGGGCTACGCTCAGGGAGCTATCGCACAGGTATACTGAAGTTGTATTCGATAGAGAAGAGAACTACAGGGTGCTACAGTCTGAAGGTTGTTCGGAGGGCGGCGGCTCGGAGTATCCTTGTGCCGGCGCGCTAGTGTAGAATCCGGGTGCTCAGGGGGCCACCCGGATTCTGTAGACAGTGCGTCCTACGCACGTGACCGAGATACCATCGAGGAACCAACTAACTGGGCTTCAGCCCATCACATAGACGGGCGCAAGTCTGATTATCTTTGGATCGACCGCTATCGGCACAATCGTCAAAGCGCCATCGGGGTTGTCTGGACTGGCGAGAGCGTGTCGTGGTAATGCTTTGGCTTTGAAGTAGAAGTGCATCTGGCCGGGATAAAGGCCTCGAGGCCATGTCCAGATAGTCATTCGGGGGTTATTCGACCTCTGTGCCATGCTTGCGATATATGAGCCCACTGGCGTGGCGCATGAAGGAGGAACTGTCGAGTGTGGTTATGAGAAGGATTTCTGTAACTTCTCAAAGTTCCTTTTGCATTAAATAGATTTGGGAATTAGCTCTGTTCCGAGTTGTGGCTCAGCAATTAATAACAAGCTGCTCATGATATCGTCGTTTGTTGATTTGTCATCGGAGGCTAACAGCATAATAGCGCAACAGAGCATGACCAACCAACATTTTGCTAACTAACTTCGAAAAGCTCAGGTAAAAATAACTAAAACACTTCCGAGAAACTTCACGACTTAGGTATTCTCGTACTCGCTACCGCGCCTACCTGCCCACTCTTGGCTTCATTATGAACGGATTTCTAAGCAGCTTCGTACAACCCGTGCACAACCAGATGGACGAGACCTAGTCTCCTGTACACCGGTACTCGATCATGCACTTCCCTGTCTCTACAAAGTGCGCTTGGCTTCATATTATCTACATATAATTAATCAATGTACTAAAATGAGAGAACACTAATCACATCCAGCTTCGGATATTAGATGCAGATCAATAACAAACGCGTGGTTACTCCTTTTGGCTAAGCCCTTCAAATAATAACACATGCCTTCAAGAAATTCTCTAGTACCTCGATTAGACTCAGTGTGTCCAACAATCAAGTAACTTACTTGCTTGACACCAGCACTCCAAGCAACTGTGGACCCGCTGGACCGACCGGTTCAACCGGTTGCTTTAACGTAAGCAGATCGTCTTAAGGTGATTGGCCAGTGTCGCGCGTTGGTGCTTAAGGTTCCAACTAATTTAGTCCGGCCCACTGTAGTGCTCTAGCGCCCTGATGTCAAGCAAGTAACTTACTTGGTTGTTGGACACACTGATTAGACTTTGAACCCAATTTTCGCTTATTGAATACTGCCTACTTTCTACTATAATATTTGTTAAATCACATCTTACGATAGCTGCTGTAAGGGTCTACGCTCGGGGAGCTATTGCACAGGTATACTGGAGTTGTATTCGATAGAGAAGAACTACAGGTAGCTAGGGTTCTGAAGGTCGTTCAGGGGGCGGCGGCTCGGGATAACCTTCGGCCAGGCTCGCTTGCACAGAATCCGGGTGCTCAGGGGGCACCCGGATTCTGTGGACAGTGCGCCTCGCGCACGTGACCGAGATATCATCGAGGATTCACCAACTGGTCTCCAGCCCATCACACGTAGAAGGAGATCGCTAAGCTTCGAGCGGCTAATAAGGCCGCTACGCGACGTAAGTCGCATAAGAGAAAGCGAATAAAGAAGGAAGGCACTCTTAAAGTCGCTAAGGGAGTGCGCTTAACAACTCTAAAGGAGTTCAAGGCGCGCAGCAATAGGGAGAAGGCAAAGAAGAGGTTAAGCGTTAAAGTAGGCGAACCGTCGCAAAGACGCTGTAGACGCTGCGGCGAGGCAGGACACAACTCGCGCACATGCAAGCAAGATGTAGTAGAAGTTTCTGAATAATTTAGTCTACTACGAATATTAATTACTGTTCTTAACGGTGCTGTACAGTCGTGTATAGTCGTGGTTTTGGTGGGGTCTTGGCAACGTGGCCGACTCGCCCGTGTGGTACGTTATATATCAATTTTGTTCTAAGCTTACACCTCCATACCTGTCCGATACAAATACGAGTCAAACTAAACATAACTCCGTGCCCCCAAATCATCCCATCGATTAAAACTAAGTGAGGATCATTTTAGATTGTATTCTCCTCGTTCAAACCGGGGCACACTCTGCCAATCGAGACACACCAATCATGGAATTTCCCTCTGTCTATCATCCCGTCTCCAGCATTAACGTGCCTCTCGCTCCAGCTCTCCTTCGTCGCCATTATCCCGCTTGCCATCCATGTGCTCTGCGAAACAAACAAGGTATCGACGAGTCCTTCGCCTGTGCTTGTCATCTGCCGCAGACTCATGATCCGACTTACCAGATGTTGGCACTCAACCTCCAAGGTGCTGAATCGGCGCGGTGCCATGGCGACCAGTAAGCGCGACTTAAGGATGCGGCACATGACATATGTCCCCCATAGCGCGAGCCGAGAGTTGTGGTTAGGGTTGCTTTTCCACGAGTGTCGTGGAAACACGACGCCGTATTGGTCCGCTTCTAGCTGCATGCCCTGCAGGTCTGGTAGTGTACTTGCCATGATCAGCCAGTCTAGTAGACTGTCTCGATCAGATTGCAAGCGTCTGATAATTCCATCAATCTCGTCCTGGGAAGGCGGAGTGGCTGATGAAATGGCGTCCGTCACCTCCTTAAACCGCCTGGGGCCGTTGACGAGATGGCTCCACAGGGCAATGGCAAGGTCCTTTTGATCGGACAACGAGTCGTCGCAGTGAATGACAGAGCTCATGACTTGTTTCCATGCTTCTTCTGCTAGGAAGCATGACTTGTTGCTGAGAAGCGCCTCCATTACCTGTGTCAAGAATGATGTTAGCATCTGACGATATAGAGAAATCTTGTGTCACGTACGGCTGGCCCAACGTGAGACATAAAAAGTGCCATTTCAAACTCAGTGTTGAATCTTTGGGCCCCACGTATTTGTATGAGCTGGGCAGCGCCGCCGGCATGACGCATTGAGGCGTGAGATTCTAGGTTCCCATCAAGCAACTGCAGAGTCATTAATCGTTGCTATCATCCGATGTCTTAATGCATCGCTAGTAACACACCTCGAAAATTCCTAAGAGTTCTGTTGCGCAGAGCGTCTCGGCTGTCACCCTCTGCGCCTCATCGTCCAGAGCCTTGTGCAGTGACCTCAGCGCCTTGGTGTACTGGACCAAGATCGCGTGCTCCCCCTCCGGCGACGAACTGTCCGATGGCCGCAGTATCTGCCGTAGTTTCGCAATGACGCAGTCGGTAGCATATCGCAGCGTCGGCACCTGCGCGTATCGGGTTGTGATGAAGTAGGCTAGCTTTCGGCTTCCTAGTTGCGAGGCGGAGGCATTGACGAGTTCCGACTTCAGAGGCGAGAATTTGGCGATGCCGAGACGCAAGCCTGTGAGTGGTGCGAGGTTCAGCAGAAGAGCGAACTTTTCGGTCGTGGCATGGTCAGGGTATGCTATTGAGACAGGGGAGGTGTATGCATGAGAACGAGTGTGTATGGAGCGCACCATCACTTTCTGCAGGGATGTGATCGGGTCTCGGTCTGGCGACCATTTTTCTGGCGAACTTCGTCTCGTATCATCCAGAGCTTTCTTTTCACGAAGTGACAAATCTTCATTGCTAGAAAAGTCTGGGTATTGCCTCAGATTGTGCTGTCCGTAGCCGCCCCTCGTTCTTCTGTCCACCGCGACATCTCTCATGGCCTGTTTTCGAATGAGCTTGCGGACACCAGGGTCCTTGGGCAGCTTTGGACCATCGTAGTTGACGAATGAAAACGCCATGATACCAATGACATTGATGTTTTGCTTGTGATAGCCGATCTGGAGCGCTGGTAATCGATCATGCATGTGGGAACAAGAGGCAAATATTGAAATAGTCCAGCCTACCGTTGACCATTTTAGGCTACGTATCAGCACAAGGGGATCCACTAATTTAAGGACTCTCCCCACATTCCTCCAGCCCTTAGGTTGATACGTAATCTCGGACGGAGTGCAAGGGTACCGCTGACCTGAACGAGAATAGCGCGCATGTCAGCACAACCTCTAGCGTTTCGGAGCCGGCGGAATGAATAGCCTGCCATTCTTCCAGAGTCAATAGTAGCTTTGATGAGTAATTACTCTCCGATAGCCTGTCCAGTGTGTCCAACAATCAAGTAACTTACTTGCTTGACACCAGCACTCCAAGCAACTGTGGACCCGCTGGACCGACCGGTTCAACCGGTTGCTTTAACGTAAGCAGATCGTCTTAAGGTGATTGGCCAGTGTCGCGCGTTGGTGCTTAAGGTTCCAACTAATTTAGTCCGGCCCACTGTAGTGCTCTAGCGCCCTGATGTCAAGCAAGTAACTTACTTGGTTGTTGGACACACTGAGCCTGTCTGGCCAGGGGGCGATGTTCTGTGATGGCTTCGCGACAAGACGAGATACCTTCCTATCTGGGATATTGGCACCCTGGCCATCTTTTAGCCACCATCACAAGCACGGTGTCACAGCTTTTGCAACTGCAAGTTAGTAGAAACTGTTAGTTCTCGATAAAAGAGCTAATATCAACTCCTCACTCACGAAGGAGGTCTCGAGAATGGCCATAAAAGGCCACAAGTTTCCCCCGAATCTAATTTTGATCATTTTCAAGCAGCTTGCACTACAAAGACTGGCAGCGATCCACTCCAACAAAACACCAATCCTCAACTTCTCCACATCACTCATCATGACTACCATCGAAAGTCTTCTGCAAAGGAACAAGTCCGCCTGTTCATTCTTTGTGATCTAAGCTGTGGCTAACTTTGAAGCAGGGCCACTGAGCATGTTCCTCTTCCTTACATCTCCGAGTTGAGCACTCTTGGAGCTCCTCCTATTCGTACTCTGATCGGTGTGTCAGCCCAAACTGTGCTCACGGAAGCACTCTTGTCGGTGACTAACCAGTCCCTACCTTAGTTACCTGTGCCGACCCTCGCGTCTGCCCAGAGAAGTGGTTCAACCTCAATCCAGGAGGTACGCAGTGACGTCGAGAGACTTAGATAGAATAGACTAACTCGAAACATAGAGGTTATTATTCATCGCAATGCTGGCGGCAACGTTCAGCATGCTTTCCGGGACATCAGCGTCCTGGACAGCCTCTTTACCATCGATGAAATCGCCGTCATCCACCACACCGACTGTGGCACCCTCCACTTCAAGGAGGAGCAGGTCCGCGACTATGTGAAGAAGCAAACCGACGAGACTCACTGGGCTGAAGTTGACAAGATGGTCTTCGGCGCAAATGCGGAGTAAGCATACCCAACAGAATACCAATATCCGTTTCTGACAGTTTTCGGGTAATTAGCATCGAGAAGAGTGTCAAAGAGGATCTTGCATGGGTTCGCGCCCATCCCATGATCAGAGAGCAGCTGAAGGGAGGATGCCAAGGATTTATCTTTGACATCAAGACTGGCGAACTGAAGAAAGTTGGTACTGCCTGAGTCTAAGCCCTGGGTCTGCCGTGGTGGCATATAGTGGTAGGGCGTGGGGTGGGTTGACGATTGGGGCTTGCGTAGATAGTTGTCGCACTGAACGTGTATGACAAACTAATAGTGAAAAGTGTGTGAAAATTGAATATGCACGAATATGAGGAAAATGTATTGTGATTGTGTGTGTGTGTGTGTGTGTATTGTATGTATGTAGATGTGAGATCCTCTTTTTTTGCGATAGTGAGGAGAGGTGCTTTTACGTCTCTCGCGACAGCTATCATGTGATTATTGATTCCAGAGCCAATGAGCTTCCACCAGGTGGATCTGGCCTGCGACATTTACTGATCATTTACACGAACGATGTCCAGGTCTGCTTGCTCCACTACCAGCGAAGTGTCCGCAGAGACTGGGCAAGATATCTACCCACGGAGTTCGCAAAGATTGCGGCTCTCGTTCACTCAAGTAGGGTCGAAAGTACTGATCAGTTTCGCACGGGATCAATAGGGCCCTCGCCTTGTTCTCTGCCATGGCGGGCCTCATCCCGAGTAGTTTAGCTTGGCGGAAGTCGGCTCGCTTACATAAAAGCGCCGATAGACAAGGTACTTGATGCGCTCAAAGAAGTAGTATAGCGTAAAGCGGATGGCCAATCCCATTAGAAGATTGTGGCTTGGTGTGTGGCGGAAACGAAGCCGATGAGCCGGGGTATCAATGTTTACAGTCGCGGCCGGATGGATGCCAAGCAGACGGTGCAACGATGATTCGGGCAAGAGCCGCGCAGTGGTAGAATGGGCCATACTGCTTGCGCACCCCATCATCATTCCGATTGGGCGAGCCATACGTCTTGGCGGAATAACATTCCTAGTTAGGCAACGCAAGTGTTTCCTGAAACGGGCCGAACCTAATCTCTACGTCATTTAGGCTTTGACAAGACTGCTGAGTCGAGGCTACAGTTAGCTTCCCTACGCTAACCAACCAGCGTCTCGCACTGCCATTACCGGTGGGGGCACGGCTCGCGGTCGCCAACGCGAGCTAGCGCTACCAGATATGCCAACAATCAAGTCAATCAATCTGAGGCAGCTAATTGAGCTTGATTGAAGTTTTATGAGGTCGCGATTGAGATTGACTTGATTGAAGCTGTTTTAGAGTCGTAATTGATTGAAGATTGATGCTCTTGATCATGTTTGGTATGCGATCCAGCGCGATTTTGTATAGCTACCTCTAGTCATTGTTCTCCCACTCCCATATATTGTAGATTCTGATCATCTCCTGATCAGTAAGACTATCTTCCTGGTTATGAGGAGGCTTGAAACCTGCTCTTCTCCAACTCCGAGTACATCGGATAGCCGCTAGCAGCTGGGATCCGATCTTCCGCCTGCGAGGCTCTAATAGGTCGCCAAGCTCGCTGAACAGGCGCTCACATTGACAGCTGCTAGCTGGTATAGTGAGCAGGTCGATGGCTAATCGCGATAGATTTGGATATCGCGATCGCAGGCTAATCCAATACTTAACTGGATTGCCCTCCTGCTCAAACTGCTCCTTTGTCCACGCTGGCTCATATCGCCGCCAGCGATTAAGCTCATCTATCTTTGATATATCCACCTCGTTTTCAGGCTCAACGTTGACGAGCGCAGCAATTGCGTCGTCAATACCGCCTGATCGCGGCGGCCTCGGGCGCGTGATTGGCAGCGATATAGGCTTGTATCGCGCCCACAGTTGCTGCAACTCTGCCTCGTTTGAGACAATCCAGTGAGGCTTCTCACGCCAGCTGTTTGAGCAGTAGTTCTTGTAGTATGGGTGAAGGCAAGTTGCGCTATAGTAGGCGGGCGAGGCATCGAGCTTAGTGTAGTAATCGTTGGCCTTGCGCCAGGCAGCATTGAGGTTGATCGCGAGGTGATCTTCTGGAGCCTCAGGATGAACGTTAAAGTCAACGTGATCGTAGGTCCTGAGTATCGCCTCGTAAGCTCCAATGACGTATTCGAATACTGGGATAACATCGTATATAGCTCCAAAGCTTCCTTGTTTACCGCGCGCCTCAAGGCGTTTTGTGGCC
Organism: Alternaria tenuissima; assembly: GCA_004156035.1. Lineage (NCBI taxonomy): Eukaryota > Fungi > Ascomycota > Dothideomycetes > Pleosporales > Pleosporaceae > Alternaria > Alternaria tenuissima. The sequence continues at coordinate 454,745 of PDXC01000014.1, read as the reverse complement.
TCCTTGAGCGGCTTCAACACCTCAATATACTCAGTTATCACCGCCCAATCTGCTGCTTTTAGTCCGTTAGATCGCATCCAGGATGGCGCGTTAGGCAGCTTGTTACCACGCGATTGCGCATATGCGTCATCGCGCGCGATGCGGTTGATATGAGTGTTAGCGTATAGGTTGAAGGTTTCTGATAACTGAACTGCGCGCTCAAAGGCATCGTGATAGCTGTTCCATCGCGTGATAATAGGCTTAATTGGCTCTAGTATTGTTTCTGTGTGCGATCGATCGTTAACTGAGCGCTGAAGCGATGCGAATAGATCGTGTTGCTGAGGCGTTTTGATATAGTTGATGATATCGACTAGTACTCCTAGCGGGCCGTCTCTTCGCCAGTCTCGCAAGTATCGCGCCTCTGTATTTTGCTCGTTACTGCTATCGCCGTTGTACGCCTCCTTGTCAAGTCCAAACATAATTGTCTGGCCTACAAGGTTAAGCGTGTGAGGCGCGCAGCGGAGGCGGCGATAAGGAGCTTCGAAGTCGTATAACTCGCTGAGTTTGGCGACAGCTCGATCGTTTGAGGATGCGTTATCAAGAACAAAGTAGCCTAGCTTAGAGCGATCAATACTAAACTGTTCCAGCGTCTTCGCAACTATATCAGCAATCCTATCACCGCTATGAGCGCCGGTAAGCTGCGGTAAGGCAATAGGCAGGTCCCTAACGTTACCACAGGCGTCAGCGTAATGAGCAACAATACCAAAGAACCCTCGTTTGCCACCCTTTGTCGTCCACCCGTCAAAGCTAATATGGATTTGACTAATAGATTGCGACAAATTGTTGACAACCTGCGGCTCGAGGTGGCAATAAAGCCTCATAACAAAGCTCGCAACGCTGGTACGACTTACCCATAGCGCTTCTGCTGCCTCTGGATTGGCGTATGCTATCATCTCACGGAAAGCTGGAGTCTCAAACTCGCGAAGAGCGTGGTTGTTATCAACTAACCAGCTAACAGCAGCGTATCGAAAGCCTTGTACGTCGAAGTTTCCAATCTGATTAGCGACTTCCTGCGATACAGCAACACCGCTATCGCTTAGTAATCGCAGGGACGTCTGACCTCGAGGTAGCGCAGCCTTAGCAAGCTGGCCCTGACGGTTAAGGCGGTGGCCAACTCTGTTCTGTGCCATGTGAGTTATCGCAGCAGTTGTTGATAGCGTCACCTCTAACGCTTGCTTCCCCTCGAATCTCTGATGTTTATAGCAATGCCTGCAGATCCAGAAAGTTCTCTGCGGATCAGCTATTAAGGCGATGCGATAGCCGTGCTCGAAGACCCAGCTTTTCCTGCCCTTAAGCGTCCTTAGCGGCTTCATAAACCGCGGTATATGAGCCCAATCAAGGCCATCGTGCCTATCCTCAAACCGACTATCGAGTTCGGCTCCATCGTAGCTATCAGACGCCTCAGTCGAAGCCTCTGTAGCAGCTCGTGAGCCCTCGGTTGGCGGATCGATCGCGTTATCGGGCAGCAGGTCGCGCAGCTGCGATTCGAACGGAGCCTCTTCCGTAGCTTGACTAGCTGCAACCTCAAGGGCTTTGCGTGGTGAGGTTCGTACGGGCAGCTCAGACTGCGATTGAGAGTTGTTGACTTTGACACGTTTATTTGACGCAGCAGCGCGATCAGCAGCGCGTTTGAAGGCCTTCGGAGGCATAACAGACAGTAATAGCGCGTAAGGAGACTTAGAAATAACAACAGTGATGGGCGCTAACATAAGATATAGGCTGTTGTTGAACGTTGATACTACGTTGCAGCGTAAGCTAGATTAGAAAGTTGCTTACTAATCAAAACTCAACACCAATAATATGTCACTCCATCCATATTATCTACTGCCCAGCAATCTCATTAACTACCTTGCCAATCGCCCTGCTATTAGTACCTGATCAATCCAATCAATCAATCCAATCAAAAACAGGGCTTCGATTTGTTCTTGATTGAGAAAACACTATAGGCGAATTGATCTTGACTTGATTGAGCTTTTGATCAAGAATCAATCAAGTCAATCAAAAAACTTGCTTGTTGGCATGTCTGAGCGCTACTCTATACTTACATTGACTTATTTGCCGAGGGTGCCCTACATCTTCCGCAATCTCTCGAAAATAGTTTAGTAACACCTTAGGCTTAGCAAGCGCAATAGGCCTCACAATGCCGACGCAAGTAAGCACTGACGATTCATGGCATAGATACAATGGTTATTCTATAGAGAAGGACCGAATGATGCCAAATACATCAGCGATTACGACCAGGCAACCAAATGACAGAGGTTGCCGCTAACTATGGCGCAATTATATCTCCGAAGGCATCAGATACTCATATACGCAAGTATGGCTTGTGGTAATCTGGGCCACAATTTGCAAAGCATTTGTAAGAATTTCGAATATAACCCGAACGGAGCGGTAGATTCCTAGAGTCCGCTCCGGCTTCCGCTTCGCTTCGGACTTCTCATCTAAGTGCCTTGCTAAGCATAGCACTTTAAACGTACCTTCTGCAGCCCCTTATATTCGTCCGATAGATACAAAGCTATGTATAAGAAGTGAAAAGATTGGTCTTTTGTTCACTAAATTTGAAAACGTCTGACCGACCTGACAATAAGAAAATTAGAGACAGCGTGTCTCGCGGCGAAATTGTCTTGTTTACCTACAAGACCTTGTAGCAGTCGACTAGCAAGTGAAGCTCGAACTTATTTAGCTTACAGACTGCACAAAGCAACACTACCTTCGCAAAGTCGACTGTAGGATCTGTGTGCTTGCGACGGCGCAATATGGAGTATGTTCTCGCTTTGTTTATCTACAGTTCTTGTCGATTAGAACAGGAGTAATCCTGGTTCGAAGAGTGACACCTAGTACTATACTTAGGTAATTATAGTTGAGTAGTAGGCACAACATCTTAGACAGCGCAGCCGTGGTTTGATTGGGGCCTTGTATAGTGTGATGGGCTGGAGACCAGTTGGTGAATCCTCGATGATATCTCGGTCACGTGCGCGAGGCGCACTGTCCACAGAATCCGGGTGCCCCCTGAGCACCCGGATTCTGTGCAAGCGAGCCTGGCCGAAGGTTATCCCGAGCCGCCGCCCCCTGAACGACCTTCAGAACCCTAGCTACCTGTAGTTCTCTTCTCTATCGAATACAACTCCAGTATACCTGTGCGATAGCTCCCTGAGCGTAGCCCCTTACATATAGTGTTACTTGTTTCACTATAAAGCTGCTGTGCACTGCTTTAAGCGGGCAACTGCGTACGATGCGAAATGCATAGTAGCCTACTAGGGGATTGCCTACGCTATTGGCGCTAATTACAACAAATCGTAGCCGATGTTTACACAAGACGATTGTAAGAGCTCTATTGCTAAGGTCCTAAGCGTTTTAATGCTAGCTGAAGAAGTTAGTGTAGACGCCCTGCCTGTAAAGAAGGCACTAGTTACAGCACTAAACGCCTGGTTTCCGCGAAGCGTTAACATAATCCTAGAGGACCTGTTGTAGTTTAACTATGCTTATGCGGAAGCTATGTATCTAGTCTGTAAAGCCTATAGTAACGACCTTAACGTGATTACTCTGTTTGCTAAGGTAATTATGTGCACTCGCCTGCGTAAACTCTAAGATCTTAACACCATAATAACTATAGGGCGAGATATAGACGGGGTAAGAATAGTACTGGAGAAAGGACTAGTACGTCCTAACGGCCGTAAGTATCTAGGTCTTTGTTACTTGTACATTTATTTAATAGAGATGTTACTATAACGTAGTTCACAAGCAAGCGGCGCACCTAAGCGAACGGCGCACCCTCTCTACTATAGCGCGCGCGCCGCGACACAGCGCAACACTACAACAAATTACTATACTATACATAATAGTGCAATATTACTCTAAAGCGTTACTGCTATCTACGTCCCTAATTTCTGCACTTACAGACTTTATCGCCGACCTTGAAGTTTCTCGCTTCTGCGGTGCTTGTTCGCCTGCTTTTCCTGCTCAGCTTGTGCTTGGGCCATGCTGGCCTGAGCCAGCTCGAACACGTGTCGGAACTTGGCTGCAATAGCTTCTGCTTTCTCGCGGTCTGAACGTTCTTCTGCTGAGTATTTCCTGCGATTAGCACCTTGAGGGACCTCTAGCTGTAACGGGTCTACGTTGTAACCATGTTGCAGGAAGAATGGCGATACTCCTGTCGATGTTGCGTCTCTGCCATTGATCGCTATCTGGGCCATGGGGCAGAGCTGTGCCCAATCGTTCTGCGCCCAGCTGATGAACGCTCGGATGTATGCTTCCCACACACTGTTCATCCGTTCAGTTGACCCATCTGTTTGTGGGTGGAAGGCTGTGGACAGTCGCCGATTGATCTTCAGAATCTCGCAGAGGCGCTCCCATAGTAGGCTCACGAACTGACTACCTCGATCAGACGTAATAGCGTCTGGCAGCCAGTGGTAGGCGACCACGTGCTTGATGTACGCTCTAACTACTGTCTCCGTCTCTGTGTTGGGTAGCGGGATGAAGATAGACCCTTTCCCTAGGCGATCAGTCACGACCATAAGGCATCTCATGTTCTCGCTGATATAGGCACTTCTCGATGAAATCCATCGAGATTTCCTTCCAGATGCGCTCGGGGATAGGCAGCGGCTTGAGCAGTCCTTGTGTTCCTTCCCTCCATGTTTTTGTCCTTCCGCACACGTCGCAGTTTCTCACATAGCGTCTGATGCTTTCTGTCATGCCTGGCCAGAAGAAGTCGCGAGCTAGCGTTCGATAGGTGATTTCTCTTCCTGGGTGACCAGTTGAGAGGGAGTCGTGGACTTCGCTGATAATTTGGGTGCGCAGGCTCTCGCTGCTCGGCACCCACCTCCTGCCACGATACGACAGCTCTCCTTGGTCGTTTATCGAGCACTCTGAGATAGAGCATTTCACACCTATGCTCGGTGGGAACCTTCGTTCCTGGTCAACCACAGCTTGCTTAGCGTCTCGGTATTGTCGATCGTCCTTCAGGGCCTCCAGCCATAGTCTCTCTAGCTCGCTCAACTGCGCTGAGCTTGTGTCTGCTACAACTAAGTCCGCCGACTCAGCTTGTTCTGTGAGCGTCTCTTCGTCACGCTCAGACTGCGCTGCGCTGTCTTCACTAACAGTGGTGTACTGTGCGTCCCACTGTTCCACGCCGTCCTCACTGACGGTGTCTCGTTCGTCTAGCTGTCCTTCAGCCGGATCAGGACGTACTCCTGTTCGTCCTACTCGTATCTTTGCTGACATGGCCCAGCTGCCGGCCATGTCTTCCCTTGTCCTCGCTAGTGTCCTCGTAGCATTGGGACGTAGGCTTCAAGACCTGTATTATGCGCTTCTGGAGGCGCTCGTCCTCGGCGTCCTCTGGCATGTCTTGTTCTCTTCTCGAGAGGGCGTCTGCTCTCACATTCTCTTTCCTGGCCGATACAGCATCTCCATATTGTAGCGGCTCAGCAGCGCAGCCCAGCGCACTTGTCGCTCGCTCAACAGCTTTGGCTTCATAAAGTACTCAAGGTTCTTGTGGTCGGTAATCACCTTGAAGCTCTTGACTGAGCGTAGTTCCGCGTCCCATTCCTCGAGGCAGCGTATCACTGCTAGCAGCTCCTTGTCATGGATCTCGTAGTTGCACTCGTGAGCGTTGTTCTTCCTCGAGAAGAACGCGCAAGGACGTAGTATCCCCTCGTCGTCGTACTGGGACAGTACTCCTCCTACAGCGTAACCAGACGAGTCGCATTCCAGCACTGTGTCGCGCTCCGGGTCGAAGGCTGCCAAGTTTGGTTCTGTGATAAAGACTTCCTTAAGCTTGTCGAACGCCTTCTGCTCGTCGTCACCCCACACGAATGTGACATCGCCTGTCAAGCGAGTGAGTGGTGTAGCTACCTTCGCGAAGTCTCTGATAAACCTTCGGTAGAAATTCGCGAAGCCTAGGAAGGATCGAACACCTTTCACTGTTCTAGGAGCTTCCCATTCCTTGATAGCTTTGACCTTCTCTGGGTCCATTCGGATGCCTTTCCCTGCGTCGATAATGAAGCCTAGGTACTTAGTGGACTTCACCTCAAACTCGCACTTCTTGATGTCCACGTGCAGCCCCTGCGGCTTGTAGCTTGCTGAGTACCTTTTTGACGTGTTCTTGGTGCTGCTGCAGACTGCCGTCGGTGTAGATCAGCACGTCGTCGAGGTACGCGGAGCAGAACTCATCGAGATACTCTCTCAAGGTCCAGTTGATGTATCGCTGGAATGTGCTAGGGGAATTCGCCATGCCAAAGGGTGTTACCAGCCACTCGAACAGTCCAAAGCGTGTTCGGAAGGCTGTCTTCCATTCATCTCCTTCTGCAACGCGGATCTTGTGAAAGGCAGCGATCACATCTAGCTTGGTGAACCATTTCGCTTTGCTGAGATTGTTCAGCGTTTCTCTGATCAAGGGCAATGGGTATCTATCTTTCTTCGTGATCGCGTTCAGCGCTCTGTAGTCGATACATAGCCGGAGGCCTCCTCCTGGCTTCCTGGCGAACAGCACGGGTGCTGAAGCTGGCGAGCTGCTGACTCGGATGAATCCTTTCTCCAGCAGCGATGTGAGTTCCCTTCTGAGCACTAGCAGCTCGCCTCGGGACATGCCATATAGCGGGCCCCCAGGGTGGCTGAGGCTGCTGACCGTCCTTCGACATCAGCTCGACCCTGTGGTCGATTCCTGGTCCTCTGTGCGGGGAAGCTTCGCTGCCTCCTTAGGGTTGAAGAGCTCGAAGTAGCTCTGATAATGCTTCGGCAGCAACGACTTGACGTCTACTGCCTTCTTCGGCGCTAGCGCCTTGTTGATGTCTGCGATTGACGCAGCGAACACGCGCACCCCACTCTCTCGATCGCGAGATCTCTTCAGGAGGCCTGCGAACGTGGTTGCGCTTACTTGGGCGACGTTCTGGCTTGCGACACTCTCGTCGCATCTCACTCGAATACCTCTCGAGTGTATGAACAAGCTCCTTTTCGCTGGAGCAATTGTAACGTGCTGGTGGTCCATCCACCCCTTCCCTAGGACGACGTCTTCGTCCATGTTGTTGATTACGTACGCATAGGCCACCTCGCGGTGCCCATGCATATCGAACTCGAATCGAGAGACTTCCTCAATCCTAGACAGCTTGCCGTCGATTCCCTCTATCATCCGAGAGGCGATTTCAAAGCGCTCAAGATGGCTTTGGCGAGCAAACCTGCGGCTAACCAGTGCGTAGCATAGACACCCACTGTCTATCAACGCGGTGGCGTTGTAGACAGAGTTCACAATTAGGTTGGCTGTAAGAGGTGGGGTGTTCATGTGTCGGTGTTGAAACTGGTTCCATTCGCTATTTGTCTGCTGATCCATCTTTAGAGGCTCCGAGTTGAGACTCTGACTCGGAGCTACTCTTTTCCCGACTCTTCTGAGTCGCTGTTGCTCTCTTCTTTCGTATGGCATTTACAAGCGGGTGAGGGTTCGCGCTGAACTGCCCTACTCACCTTGGTGCTCTTTGGCCTAGTTGTCTTGGCGCAGTACTTGGCTATGTGTCCTTTCCCGCCGCATGCGTAGCACTCAATCTGATCTCTGTTCGGACGGCGATCCTGCGTACTAGCTCTATTGACTCTAGTCGGTTCCCAGTCCATGTTCTCCGGCGGTGATGGCGTACGGGCGTGGCTCGGTTGATTCTGTCGCGGGCTGAATCCCTTCTGACTACGCGTTGCTAGACTCACTCGGTACAAGCTATCTGACACTCGAGTAGCCTCGCGAGCGAATTGCTCGAACGAGAGGTCCTCATTGACGAGAACAAGAGCTTTCTGCAGCTCAGCGTTGAGGCCCTTAGTGAACATGCTCTTTTTCTGAGTGTCGTCAATGCGTATGCTTGACTGGAGCTCGAGTCGGTTGAACTCCATGTGGTAGTCTCGGATAGCGCGCCTCCCTTGTCGTAGGTTCGACAGCTGGTCGAGAGCCTTCGTCTTCAGGTGGGGATCGTCATACTGCTGGTTAAGGAAGTGCCACAGGTCATCGATCGAACAGTCTTCCTGGTTCTGCTCAGCCCATGGTAGAATCACATCTGACGCTTTTTCAGAGCAACGGCTGACAACGTAGGCGATCTTTGTTCTGCTAGACGCGCCACTGTAGTCGTTGTATAGCTTCGCCTTCGTCTTGTATCGGAAGGCAGCGTATTTGGCTCTGTCTCCGTTGAACAACTCTGGGTGAGGATATTTCGTCCTTTGGTTCATTTCCGTAGACAGAGGGGTGACAGCTGCTGCTGAGGGGCTTCCAGACGTCTGTGGTTGAGCAGGTGGTTGGCTCTCTCGCTGTTCTAGCGCTGCTAGCCGGGTAGTTATTGGGGCCATCATTTGTGTAAGTTGAGTTAAGGCGGCCATCATTGCAGCTGTTGAGTCTTGTGCTGCTTTTGGTGGGCTCTTAGGCGATCCCTTTGTCTCTGTTACGCCTTTTGTCCGCCTTGCGATCTCGCTGATCATTGGCGCTATCGCAGCCTCTTTCCAACCGTCGTTCTCGAGCATTCGGACGATGCTCCACTGTATCTCGTCGCCTGGTACTCCTGCTAGGTGCTTTGCCGACGCGTAGGCAGATAACTCATCTGCGTTGAGGTTGGGCACGTTGTCCTCCATCTTCTGATCTCTTGTCAGAGGCTTGTCTCTCCGTATGTGTGCCTGCGTCTTCTAGCAGGGCTTCCGATCGGTATTCGCTCGTCGATCGCTCTTCGCACTAGCAGCTAGCTTCTCGCAACCTACTGCGTAGTGGCCTACTCCCTCTGCGGTGAGGACTGGTAGGGCTTTGGGGCCTGTCACTGTACAGGGCTTCTATGGCTTGCTCTCGATAGCAAGGCTTCTCTGAACGACGTTCGTCCCTAAGCTACAACGAGCTGTCTCGATTTGTCGTCTAGGTCGCGACTTTTGGTAACCCAGTTACCTCACGCTCACGATTCTTACACTGGTCAGTCCTTGACTCAGTATCGTGGCCTATGCCTCGTTCAATAGAGGGCCGATAGGACTTTGAACGACGCTCGCCTGTAGTTGCTTCTCCAACTAGCGCGAGAGGTCGTCGCCTGTTCCCCAAACCTTAGAGGACTAACAGGACTTCAACTGCTATCGCTCAACGTCTTGCGAGGTTTCTTGCGACGTAGCAGGACCTACACCTCGGTACTGTTGAGGTATCGTGTAGGGCTTTTCCCTGGACGGTATCTCGCACACAGACTAGAGTCTCCTAGCTGCCCGATACACGTTCAGCGCTGGCGTCGCGCGAGGCCAGTCACGCGTTTGACTGAGCGTCCTACGAAGCTGCAGTCCTAGGCTAGCGATCTCGCGATGGCTTGTGCCTAGTTGTTGTCTGAAAGCCTTTCGGGCTGCAGAACAACACCAATCCCGTGCGGTGGATTAACCTACTCGCACGTAACAAAGAGGCGGTCAAGGAGCTTGACGCGCGTTGCGTTGACAGAGTCTTGTGGCAAGGCTCTGCTGATTGGGATCGAATACAAAATGTAAGGGGCTACGCTCAGGGAGCTATCGCACAGGTATACTGAAGTTGTATTCGATAGAGAAGAGAACTACAGGGTGCTACAGTCTGAAGGTTGTTCGGAGGGCGGCGGCTCGGAGTATCCTTGTGCCGGCGCGCTAGTGTAGAATCCGGGTGCTCAGGGGGCCACCCGGATTCTGTAGACAGTGCGTCCTACGCACGTGACCGAGATACCATCGAGGAACCAACTAACTGGGCTTCAGCCCATCACAGCAACGACTGCAGCGCCTCTCTGCGCGCACCCTCTTCGCAGGCTTGTCGCTCACCTTACGCCTACTACCCTCCTCTTTAGTAATTAAGTTAGATACCTTACTAATTGTTAGAGTCTCCTCTGCGCGTACGTACCGCCTTTTGCAAGTCTTGCGCTTTGTAAGCGTGTTAACAGCGTCTTGAAGGCTGCCTATTTCCTCCTGCACTAACACTATACTATAAGCTATCTGCTAAGCGCCTTTACTTAGCTGCTTAACTTACATATCTAACGAGCTTGCTAGCGACCCTTAATAATTTTGCATGCGATTTTAGATTAGCGTTAACTGCGCCTCTATCTTGTAAGGGGCTACGCCTAAGTATTATAAGAGGCTACGCCAAACGACTTCCTGCTTACCTATCTTTGTATTAGCGTACGGAGGATAAATACTGTACGAGGAGGACGCTACTCTTCTTTTCTTTATCCTTCTTCTTCTGTACATAGGAGTAAATGCATACTCGTTAGTAGGCCTCTTTCCGCCTATAACAAATAACGCTTGTAGAGACTGTCGCTGTTCTATTAATTCTAATCTTAACGCTAAACGCTTTAATAACAAGTACTTTGCACTGTTCAACTTGCTACTATTAGCTAATACGGGGTGCAAGAGATAGTAGAGTATTAGTATATTGTCTAGTGTAGATAGACGAATCGTTGTCTTCTAGACTACAATCTCGCCTCTCTACTTATACTCGCACTAGTTAGGGTCACATGCCGATAAGGACCACCATGTCCTGACACTTACATGCGCACCTCGGTTGCCTGCGCAGCCTAGTTGCCGCTTACGTTAGTACGTAGTTGCGCTTGTTAATTCTGTAGTAGAGTTTCTAGTGATTCTCTATCAAAACGAGTGCTCGATGCAATTAGTTGTATATATTAGTGTATGTCGTAGTGTGTAGTGTTAGTTGTCTGAACCCTTTTCAGAATATTTCTGTCACGGCGCTAGCTAACGAGGGACACTAAGAGTAGTGATCTGCTCTAATTAGCCGCACAGAATCCGGGTGCGACTAAAGCACCTGGATTCTACAACACTAAAATTCCTGCACGAACGCGTCTTGTCGTAAGCTCCTTGAGCTACCTCCTTGTCTTAGCCTAACTCTGTACTGTTAGACATACGTAGTGAAAATATTAATCACGTGCACCCGTCTTCCCTACCTGCCAACCCCGTGACAATTTCCATGCTTTTTTACTCTACGCGTTATCTCCAAGTCCAGTAACCCTTCAAAACTATAGTTCCCTAGATTCTCTACCACAAGTCTCTTAAGTATAATGATAGAATGATGTTTATATCTGATGTTCTACTCTATTTCGATGTAGTTCTGTAAGGTTGTTGAGGTCCAGAATACCGAACTGATCTAATATACTCTAATTTTTCACCGTCTTCAAGAGTCTGTTTCTGCCACTGTGCAATATCTGCCTTTAGAATGTCCATTACCTGGGCATTACTAGTATCTAGTGGTTCCTTTCCGTTGGCTATCTGTGCCATCTGTGCTGCCGCGACTGCGATACCTCCCCAAATGTCGTTCTCCATGGCTTCAGCGGGCTTAGCGGCTCCGTACACCCGGCCTTCTAATATATCACGACAAAGTCGTGGTTCGGCAGCAGCAGGTCGACCAAGACCAATGCCATGAACGACACTGAGGCCTTTTACCATGCCTTCGGCAGAGCGGAAGCCCCCGGTCAGGTAGACCTTCAGCTTTGTAGCGGGTCCTAGAGCATCGGTAATGATTTTGGCAAACTCGAGGAAAAAGGCCTCACGACGGCGCGTTGAATCTTTAGTCCACTGCATACCAAGATTCTCTTGCGTGCCGCCGCTTAGCTCAACAAAGTCGATACCCATTTTCTCGAGGGCCTGACAAAGCTCTTGAGCCTCCTGAGGAGTTACACCGCCGTCCTGGAATTCGACGCTGTTAAGCTTGGCTCCTACAATGAATTTGGCAGACACCCTGGCCTTGACTGCTTGCGTAATCTCTGTAATAAATTGTAGTCGTGATGTGATAGTCTGTGGGCCGTACTTGTCAGTGCGTTTGTTCGTGGCACGAGAGAGGAACTCGGAAATGAGGTAGCCATTGGCAGCGTGAATCTCGATTCCGTCGAAACCAGCTTTCTCTAGGTACCCGGCTGCGTAGGCAAAACCCTCAATAAGAGCATCAATCTCCTCCTGGGTAGCAGCGTGTGGCTTGGCGTATTTGACACCATTCTTGGGCTCTAGTGCGGGCGCTTGTCAGCTCGTCAACGGGTCACGATTGCGGGTCTCAGGAACTTACCCATCTGAATGGCAGATGGGGCGACAGCGATTGGGTACAGGCGATGCTGCAATTGTCGTCCAGGATGCGTGACTTGCGCGACCATCAGACTTCCGTTCGCCTTCCCAGCAGCAGCCACCTTCCCAAACATGTCGAATCGTGTGCCCTCTGGTTTACACTCGGTCGTCACGCTCATATTGCCGGCGGCAGAGACGGACTCGAAATGAGTATCAACATTGCCTGTCACGATAAGGCCCCATCCATTCTCGCCCTCGCCCCAGCTATCATGATATTAGTACAACGCGTCCCGTAAGTAATCGTGGAGGATAAATTACCGCCTGTAAAGCTCAACCAGCTCTTCTGTAGGTACTCCTCTCTCAGATGGAACTCGAGGGTTCCAGCTCGCTAGATATTCGCCCATAGGCGCTTTCATAAACCTGTTCTTTGCGATTGCCCCGGAAGGAGAAAATTTGATAGGTTGGGCGAGAGGAGCAATGTCCACATAACCGGACCCGTATCGTTTAGGCTCCATTTCGACGTTGATGCGTTAGTTGAGATATAAGAGGAGACGAAATAGTAGTTGTTGGTTGATAGCTGTATTGTAGTGTGTTGGATCTTCTCTGTTCTCTCGTCCTATTTTATAGATGTTTGATTAGACCGTGGTTAGTGAGCCTGTCCTTAAGAAACAACTTATTATTAGCCTATGTAAGCCGACTTGATGCTGTTATCGCAGATCGATGTTCTGATTAGCTTGTTAGCTAGAGTCGAATAAGGCTAGCGACGTCGCTCGATTACAAATGCGCTGGAAAGGGGTTTAGTTTGTACGATGGATATGTTTTCCGCGCTAACTCTTATGTACGAGAAAGACCTGACTATTGTAATTTGATGCTCGCTCCTTCTCAAGTGCTGCAAATTTTTACTTTGAAAAAAAAATCGGGCCCGGGAGGCTTATGTACGACACCCGAGCCAGCATTACTAAGAACGAGATTTATAATCAGACTAGCAGCTGTAATAGGCTAAAGCCGGATTGCTGAATCCTTCATGTACAGCTTGATTAGATGACCTTCAAGCTCGGAATCTACAATGTGACCAAAGCGGGCGGCAGCTAGAGTGGCCTGGGCATCAACCCGATTCACAGCTGTTTTTGCGTTGGTTGTTGCGGAGTTAACCGAAACGAGTAGATGTAGGTTTAACGTTACGCCGTAGAATATAAGCTAGCCAACTTCTGCAAGCCTAGGGGATCCCAGACTACCAGTGAACAAGGCGCAGGGCAACAAAGACGCAACAAGATATCTCAGGGACAAGAGTTCAAAGGTGCTGGTAAAGGCAAGTGAGAGAAGTTGGTAAACACTATAACACAAGACGCGACTACCATTCAACACGCGACGCGACGCAACTTCGCCTGACGTAAGACGTAATGAGGGCGGCATGTCGGTTCTTACCTTTCGGGCCTATAGCCCTGGCATGGAATGTGTAGAAGCTGAGGTTTGTTCATTGAGGCTTGATAAGGACGGGAGAAGCCGAGGATTTTGATGAGGCGAGGCGCTAGACAGGAATCTTGTACTTTGACGCTGTTCATTGGCTGATAAATGAAGTCTTGTAGCGTTGTATTAAGTCATATATCTTAGGGCAATCTGTACATCTCAGCACTGAAATAACTGGAGTCAGCCCTGACTCCAGTTAGCGCCCTGGGATAGCGCCCTGGGATAGGGCTGATCCCAAGTACCGCCCTGGGATAGGCCCTACCTAGAACTACACTCCTCCTTATTAAGCTGCAAACTTAGTTTACTACCGCACTTTTCTGTATTTTCGCTCGTAAGCCGAACAGCAACACAAAGTACATTATCTGCTTAGCTCGTTTACAATCTAACCCTTTCTTAACCTGTTAAACTACTAGACATCTTCTGTCTACGATCCCTTTTCCCTAATAGTACACCCTCTATTTCTGTCTTTAACCTGTCTAACACCTGTAGCTCGCCTTCTCTTTTGCTTGTAAGTTAGCGTATAATGTTAGTACCTTGTTCTAATAGGCCTGTCGTAGCTACGGAATTACTACTATCTAAGAGCCGCTATAGGCACAGCCAATTGCGGCTGACCTTTTTCTTACCCTGCCCGCTTCAGCTGCACATGTGACTACGGCTTATCAGCCGCACACGTGACCATACCCCAATCGTAAGCCTCTCTACGTCACAGTACCAAAACAAGACGTCTTACCTCGCCGCTTTTTCTCTTTCAATCTTCTACTGTGCCACTTCAGCCTCGTGGCTGTGCTACGCCTAGGCCCGGTTAACCTTGGCCGTGTTCTATTTACAGAGCCAGGAAAGGAAACAAGCTAGCTAGATCCAACTACATATACTACATACAATCTGCTATGCAGATCTATCATCGCACAGCTTCCTACGCCCGCAGCTTTGTTTACACAATCTTCCCAACACAAACCTCGCCTTAGCTCTTACTATGCGCTTCTCTACCTCTGCCGTCGCTCTTGCCGCCGTCAGCTTCGCCTCTGCTCTACCAACCAATACGTATCCCTCTACTCCTACTAGCTGCACAACTTCAGTCTCTTCTTCTACAAGTTGCAGCAGTGCAACTCCTACTCCTCAGCCATGCAAGCTTTCGTGTCCGCCTCCGCCCAGCTGCAATACTTCCTACCCGCCTCCACCCGACTGCCACAATTCCTGCCCAACCCCACCAGTAAACACACCATGCGGCAATCCTACAGGCTCTAACATTATTAAGCCTAGAGTTAACTCCCTGTACGAGGTCTGGACAGGCGCAGTCCGTCACAATACGACTAACGGCAAGATCTTCAAGGATGGCAAAACGACTGACATTACTACTCTCCTTACCTTTGACTTTCCTCCGGAGTCTGAAGGCAAGACGTGTAGCTTCCACTTTAACCTTGCTTCTGATGCATCAGTAAAGGTCTCTGGTACTGGACAGTTGGATGTGTTTACCTCCCTTACCCCTGCCACTGGCAGCACGTCTTCTTGGCCTTCAGGCAACCTAAGGGACCAGCATCTCGGTCGTATGACTGCGCAGCGTGGTGGCGCAGCAACTTGGGTATCCGGGTTCCCTACTCTCGGCCAGGGCTTTCCTTGTCCGGCTGGGAAAACATACGGTGGAGAGTTGGTGGGCGTAGGCGACGCTGATTTTATCGAGTGGCTCGCTGGAACATCAGGAGCATCTATTCAGTGGTGTTAGCAGAAGATGTTAGCACTAGTCTAAGCAAGTTATTTAAGCGTGCAACTGTCGTCTATGATGGCGTTTTAGTAATTAAAGAGCAATTTAAACGTACTGTTAAGCTAGCTATACATGTCTCTCTTTTCGCCTTAATTATAGTAGCTAGGCTCTGCGTTCCGCTCAGTCCTAACTTCGGTAGTATATACGGATTATTACCTTCTAACTTCTATCTTTAAGGCGCTTTTTTGAGTAAAGTTCGCTATTACTATACTCGCCTAGTGGGTGTTTTCGAGCCCCAAAGTATACACGGAACCCGAGGAAGCTGTGCCATTCGCGACTGACTGCTCGATATTCTGAACTCCGTGCCTTTACATGGCCCGGAGCGTCCTGCAAACCTCGCGCGTATACCGTGCCAGCGATCCATGAACCATGCGTTGCTTGTTCATCGGCGAGTTTCTTATCAACGCCGTAGTCTCGCTTAAAGCCGCCGCACGACAGGTGTTGGCGGGATATTGCAATTGCGAGATGCCGATATGTCAGGATGCCGAGTGCTGTGTCAAGGTACAGACGCGCCTCTCGTGAAATCACTCGCGTGAGCCGGCTTGGGTCCCAGGCTTCGTTTTCCTTTGGCCAAAGAAAAGTAGAAGGCGGATCCTTGCGCTTGTACACTAGGATATCAAGCTGCTGCCAGAATGGCAGGATGAGCCAAAGGTAGTACACCAGCAACTCGCTCACCTCTTTTGGCAGATATCGATGGATTATCTTCGTTGATCCAGTAATATTGTAGCCCTTATAGTATGAGGTAACTGTACTAATCAAGCCTTCTTCAATGAAGATCCCGCGGTGCTGTCCCTGAGCGGTATTGCTATGCTGCAATCCTATGAGCTCCGTGCCGCGTGGTGGCTGCCCACCCGTCATGTGGATGAGCAGGAGTAACCGCTCGAGGAACTGGTCCACCTTCTCAAAGTACGCTTGCACTGCCTTCTTCTTCCACCGAAGCTGGGATTCTGGGCTCATATCAACCATCTCGTCCCTCAGCCAGTCGTTCTCAAGTACTCTGTCAAGCAGCCATCTGTCGCCGCCCTCACGAAGCTGGTCTGCATTGCGCTGATCCTTGAGGAAATTCCAACCTTTCTTCCCGCAGCTGTGATCATCGTGAAGTCGATGGAGATGGACTAGTGGCACTACATCGTCGCGACTCTCGTCGGGATGCAGAAGGAACAATCCTTCAAGCTCTTGTTGGGCCTTGTTGACTTGTATTGCGACAAACTTTCGCAATGCATCCATGCTGAAGCCCAAGTCCTTGTATGTGACGGAGCTTCCATCCTCTGACCAGGCGATGTAGCCAAGCGATGTTGTGTTGCTCACCACCTTTTTCGCGTACGATCGCAGTCTGCATGCCCAGTCGAAGGCTGTCCGAGATCCCCGCACCATAAAACGCTCTCTCATCTCGTCCAGCATGTCCGACGGGTGTTCGACTTCTCTCTCTTCCGCAGCGACTACCGATCGCTGTACGACAAGCATCTGCGCCATCTTGATGAACTTGGATAAATCAGGCGAATAGCTGAGCGGGCCGCGAAAGACGCCACCGGGGTTCTCGTCAATGCCTAAAACTGCGAGGAAGCTTAAAACTACGCTCTCGAAGTGGTCGCCTTGAAGTGTGTGGTCGAGTAAAGCAATGCATAGTTGC
Organism: Alternaria tenuissima; assembly: GCA_004156035.1. Taxonomy (NCBI): domain Eukaryota; kingdom Fungi; phylum Ascomycota; class Dothideomycetes; order Pleosporales; family Pleosporaceae; genus Alternaria; species Alternaria tenuissima. Next base: position 437,850 of record PDXC01000014.1, on the reverse strand, counting down.
AGACATGCTCTGTCAAGGTTGCAAACTACCTCTTCTACTCCTTCTGTGGGCGACCAAGGACATCCTGATAGGCGCTGGAGGGACGAGAGCTCCTTCGCAAGGCGCATAACCCGATCTAGGTGGAACAGCTGAGCATTTGTGAACCTGTGTAATAAGGGACCGTTGTGGCTTGGCTGACTCGTTCGGTACACAAAGCAGAGAAGGCGCGTCCAGATACTCTTGTACGCACGGAACGTGCTCTTCTGCAGTTTGACCATGAGCATACGGTCGTGCTTGCCTGAACGGCCAGCAATAAAGCTGTTAATTTGTGCCTGGTCGAAAACGCTGATTTTGTCCTCGCAGATAGATTGGTGAGCGCGCTCAATAAGTCGGTCGAAGCTCTCTGAAACGACGATAAGGGCAGGCTCGGTGATCGGATTCGCTGCATATGCTAGTGGGGCGATGTCAGCCATGCGCAAGCCATTAAAGTAGCGCGGCCATCTAGTCATTTCAAGCCAAGGCGATACTTCAGTCTTAGAGACCTGGCTGTTGTAGATCTTCGCTCTAGCATCTTGCTCGCAGGTCCCCACCGTAAGCTGCTCCTCGATTAAGGCTCGGAAGACGTCGGCATGCCCTCTTGGTCTACTCTTCACCAGCTCTTGTACTTGAGTAGGTACGTGGACTGTAAAAAAAGAGCTCTGATGACATGAAGCAAAAAAGCGCTGGCAGTAGACCTCTCTATACATTGGTCCCTTGTCTTCTCCTAGTATAGTAATTGACTTTGCTGGCTGACCTTTCTTTTGGGGTAGGATCCGGTGCTTCCGATTGAAGTGCCTCTCTAGCAATCTTTGGCTAGACTTGGAGCAAGAGATCGCATAGTCGCAGCGACTGCACTGGTAACCACGGTATAGCTTTAGGTCTGGAAGAGGTGGGTCTGTGGGCAGCGGTCGTGGAATCGCTTGAGTCCGTGGATCAAGCAGGCTGTATTTCTCTTTCAGGCATTCGGCGATGGTTTTGGCTGCTTTGTGTACGCGAAACTTGGCAAAGTCAAGGCCTGCATCACGACACGCCTCATGAGCGTGTAGGCTTCTGACATGGTTGACAAGATGCAGAGGCGCAACAGCGTGGGCGCACGGCTTGCACACAAGGACTTGGTGCTTGGCATAGAATATGAAGAGATCCATTATTATTTAAGGCGTAGGTGATTAGTCAAAAAGCGCAGGGCAACAAAGACGCAACAAGATATCTTAGGGAAAGGCAAGTGAGAGAAGTTAGTAGACACTAAAACACAAGACGCGACTACCATTTAACACGCGACGCGACGCGACTTTGGCTAACGTAAGACGCAATGAGGGCGGCATGTCGGTTCTTACCTTTCGGGCCTTTAGCCCTGGCATAGAATGTGCAGAAGCTGAGGTTTGTTCGGTGAGACTTGATGAGGATGGGAGCAGCCGAGGATTTTGATGAGGCGAGGCGCTAGACAGGGGTCTTGTGCTCTGACGCTGCTTATTGGCTGATAAATGAAGTCTTGTAGCGTTGTATTAAGTCATATATCTTAGGGCTGATCCCAAGTACCGCCCTGGGATAGGGCTGATCCCAAGTACCGCCCTGGGATAGAAGCCCATGCAAAACAGCGTTGTATCGCAAGCGATGTGTGAACGATGTTGTGCGCTCTGATAATTTTCCAAGTTCTCATTGCAACCGCAGCCATGCTCTGTACCTGAGCTAATGATCATCGTGGTGGTCATGATGCTGACCATGAATGCTTAGTCGCTAGTCAGGTCAGCTAAGCCTGCCACGCTTCTACTGTGCTGGCACTGGCCCTGATGACTGTCAGCGGCGCGGGTAGCTCGACATCTTGCAACGTGTAACTTACTTACGTCCCTCCAAACGCGCGAAAAGCCCAGTGGGCAGAAAACAACCAATAAGAGCATAAGGATCTCAGATAGCATGAACTTATGCAGTGGTTTATTGGCTGCTTTCGGCTTCCTGGGCAAGGTCCTTATCACCTCCTAGTTCTACAATCTATGACGGGACTGGGTTATTGTGAGGGGTAGTTATAGGCAATAGTATTTGCTTCACACTCAGACTTGTCAACAAACAAATCAAAGAAACAAATTGTTTGATAATTGATCACATTTTGGTTGTTGACAAGTCTGTTCACACTACAAGTGAATAGTGGGGGAAAAGCTCTGGATTACTACACTAGGTGGGGAGATCGTGAGAATAATTCTTGTCCATCTCCTAACGCGCGGAGCGCAGGTTAGGAGCAGGTTCAGAGGCCAAGGCGTGAGCGAGAGAAGCAAACATGTTGGGACCATAATCGTCCTCCTCGCTCAGCCTCTGCCATCCCGTGTTACAGTTATTGACGTTAGTCCTAATGGCTGGACGTCAAATAAGCCTGGTCTTGCCTGGTTGAAGCACTTCAATACACACACAAAAGCGAGTAGTGTAACGCGGTCTTTCTTGTCGTCTACCCAGCACAGCCTCCACAGCATCTCAGACACCTCTGCTATTAAGTCCTGCGCCATCTTGCAGAAGCGGCTGATAAGAATCGGTCAGCCGAAAGCGGGCAGCTTAGTCATACTGAGAGAAGGGTGCCCGTCCAGATGCAGAGGCAGGCATAGTACTATGCGTACGTAAAGCTCATAGGAGAGCAGGTGATATTACAAATCCCCGTTGAGTTGAAGAGATGTGGGTTTAGCATATGCACACGTAGGGCTTTCAGACGTGCAGTGAGAAGAGTGCATGATGCAAAGTTTAACTGAGCCAGAGGGATAACTCGTCTTTGATCCATGCAAGTGCACGAATAATAGACAAATCAGAAAACGGGGTCGGTCCTACTATCGCAACGACTTCACGGATCTCCAATTCTGATTTGGGGGTTACGCGAATTGTTTTAACAGGTGTTCAGCCAACAGATCGGATAGGCCCAGGTAAAATAAGTGCACGGATCAAGTAATTCAGGTAAGGGTCTAAGTGAATTGTAATAATTGTTAGGGCTGAGTTTCGTTAACGCCTCGGGATAGAGATTGGAGAATATGGTGGGGTCTTGGCAGAGTGATCAGCTCGCCCGTCTGATCAGCTCGCCAGTCCCCTACGTTAGCAAAAGCTGCAATCCCAATACTATTAGCTAGTCCTAGCATGTATTTGTAATAGTGCCTAGCCTGCGACTATATTTGATAACTTTTTTACCAAAGTAATAACTAAAGCGAACAGATCAACTATAATTCAAGAGAATTTAATATGGCTCGACTAGAGCTATCAGCAAATCGAAATAGCGCTGTTAACAATAGTGAACAGCAGCAAAAAGAATTCGCATTCGCAACGATGGAACAACAGAGCTACTATAAGTTACAAGAAATCCACATCATATACCAAGTGTCGCAGAAATACCGCTATGTATGGTAGTCTTTCTCCAGATCTAGATCTCTATCTAGAAGGACTTCGAGATTGACTCGCCGACATGCTTCTGAGATTAGGATTACTCGGTGACAGATAAGGATCGTATTGCCGTTCCTGCACACGTCCTCGCCTCTCGGCAGTCAGATTGTCGGTGCTTTTCCTTGATTGCAGCCTTTCCATGGATGCGTTCCGAGAGTGGGTGGTCGAAGTGACGCACAACTCTGTTCCTAACTTGACTGTATCGTATTTGTATGAAGAGCTCTCAGAGCCAAACTTCCGGATGTTCGGCTTGCGTTTTTCCTCACCGCTACCCGAAACTCGCCTACAGTGTATGAAGGAGAGAAATGAAGCACAGAGCGAACAGGCACTTGCTAGCCAATTGACAGCATACACAGACTTTCCCATCTGAGCGGAAATAGAGATCTTGTCATCGTCCGCCCTTGCCACAAGAGCTCCGTAGGTCACTTGGCACACAATTGCTGCACCAAACAGTGCACAGGACGTTGTCTTGAGAGGGTCAGATTGATATCGATAAGTCAGAACGTTTTAGAGGACTCACTGCGGACACCGCGAAGATAATCCACTTCCCCCATCGCCAAGTGTGTAACATTGCAAACGTGCCTAAGATGTTGAGGCCGAGCATGATAATTGCAACCAGATACACGATATACAGCCCAGTTGGGCCTTGTCGAAGCCATTCGAATTTTTGTGTTCCATCGGATCGAACGCTAACTCCCCACATCTTCCATGATGGCAGAATGTCCCAAAGCTCCTTGCCGTTCTTGGAGCAAAAGTCGATCACTAACTCTTTGCTTCCAGGTCGTTTGTATCCACTGCAGTAGTTGAGGAGATACATCTGATAGATCTGCTTGTGTTTTGAGAAGTCATATGGATCAGGCAAGCCGATGTATTCATTGTCGTTCACGGTGACTTTGGTTGCAGATGCATCTATAGTCGCAAATTGAAGCGTTGAAAGATGATTAGGGTCCGAACGGATCGAGCAAAGAGGAATAAGAAGAATAAGAATAAGAGCAATAACGGTCAAGGCCGTGGATGTCAGACTTAAAGTCAGAGGTGACTTCATCTTGAGGGATCGCTATCGTCGTGATCCAAGATGGAGAGGGGTTATCGCAGGACCCAGCTTCACTCTTTGAAATACAGATTCGGTCACGCAGACCCTAGTAGACGTGAAATAATGTTCACGTGCCACTTCTATTGAAGCTGAGAAAGATGGAGGCATTTCCCGACAGGCTGGTCGAGTTGCAGCTACAGCTGAAGGATGGCAGTGACGCCCGCAGTCCTTTCCGGTCCGTCCTACCCAATAAGCTCCAGCCGTTTCGGGGACTTCCCAATCCATCAGTGCACCAGAATCTTCAGCTCTCTCTTTTGCTGATGCGAGTCTGCTTCTCAATCTTGGCAAGTGCTTGGAAGTCTTGGCAAGTTTTGTCTGATAGGCTACACTTACGTTGGCTATTCGCGGTTTCTCACAGCTATGCTTCCAGCTTCATCAGCACAACCACGCTATGCGTCCTAACGTGATGACCTATGTTCAGCTTATATTTAGCGGGATCTTTGTCAGTCTAAGTGTCTCAGATTATCATTGGACTATTAGCCAGCGGTCTCGCTGTTCTCCTCCTTCGCTAGTAATTACACTTCCCATTGGCGTTGTCGCGCTCGATCACATAGAGTCACGCGTACTGGTATCACTGCCGCTATAGCATTGTCGTAGATGTAACAAGAAACTTTTACGTAACTCCACACTACAGATCGCGTGTGGGGCTGATGAGTTCAGCTTCGTAATAACCACCGTTCTTATCGAATGATCTTGTTTCGATTTTATTGTCCGATGAATCGTCGTTTCCAGGTGCATATCATATTGAGTGAAAGACTATCCACTTCATTTGAAATCATATCACAATCGCCGGCAACATGAATTTCCGCCTAGCTTATCTTTACCTTATTTTTACGTTCGGATTTGCATCTAGCTTTTTCACAAGCTTGAGTGAACTCAACCTAACATTAGCTGACTACTACGTTGGTGAGGAATTTGTTGCTCCTCGGTATTTGGAAAGATTCTCCCAGCACCTGAACGACTTGGAGATTGAGTACTTGGAGTTCTTCACACAGCTGCGGCCTGTGAAAGAGGCTCCCGTCGTACTGTCATCATGTCTCACGCCAGGTGGATCGAACAAAGCGAAGAGAGGTCCTTTCAGTAAATTTGGACGAAAATTGAAAGGCTTTCTGAAGCATGTTGAGAAACAACTCTTTGGAGAGCCACCTGCGAAGCCTATATTTCAAAAGTTTTGTGCGGCCACAAGACTCACTATCAACGTCTACTACCATGTCGTTACAAGTTCAGACAGTAACTTCAAGTTCGTCACTGAAGCTATGATTAAAGATCAGGTATTTGTCTCATGCTTCCACTTTGTCAGGTAGCGTGCTAACTGAAGATAGACAAACTATATGAACAAGTTTTACGCTCACCTCGATATCAATTTTGTTACGCAAGACCTCGTCTACCGTATCGATGCCGATTTTGCAACGTCAAAGTACAATCCCTCTCATCCTCACAGAAGATTCTCTCGCTCTGGCACTTATGCTGATCTCAATGTCTGGATTACGGAGAAGATCCCCGGAGACAAAGAAGGCGAGAGCACCGTAGGAGTATGTCTACTCATCAGATCCCAGTACCTATTCTAATCATAATGCAGTACGCTACTTTCCCTGATGCTACACTAAGTGCCGAGGAGCGAAGTTACGACGGCGTTGTTGTGATATACTCGATATTACCAGACGGCCCTGAAGGCGATGGCTCGACCCTTGTGCACGAGACTGGCCACTGGTGAGCAAAATTTACGCTCGCACTGCAAGGAAGACTATACTGATATTTTAACTATTTATTCCAGGCTAGGCCTGCGCCATACCTTCGACGAGACGCAAGAAGACGTGACGGAGTGCGTTGCCAAGCCCGACACTGATCTCGTCCAAGACACTCTCCAGTTTCCAGCGCATCGTCCCGAAGTCTTTCAGGATATGCAAATTCCTTGTGGGGGAAGGACGCCTGTCTCTCAGTACAATTTCATGAGTGTAAGTGGGGTGCATATCGGTTTTTCGGTAATTAGTAACTTTGGTAGTACTCCAACATACCGGGACAGGATGGGTTTGGATTCACCACTGGACAAAAAGCCCGGGTCTTCTCTCGATATCTAGGAGCCCGCCGAGGAATAAAGAACCAAATGGGTTGCATTACCGCTCCAATTCATTCCAAACGATCTGTTAATATCAGCGCACCACTTCCCGATAATATTATCGAAGCGATCCGAGAGGACGATAAGATGTGCGCCCAAGACCTAATTGACGCCCGGGCCCGTCCAGATTTCAGTCTAGATCTCAGTCCCGATCCACTCTTCCCAGAGTACCCAGAGATGCCCATTGAGCCAAAGCAGCGTAAGGCTAATCCCCCCATCGACCCTCTAGCACCTCCAACTCCAGGAACGACCGTTTATATAGAAAAGTGCATCACGGAGCGCCTTCCCTTCCTAAACTTTACACAAAACGGCGAATGGGGAAAGGATGGGAAGTGCATTTGTCCAAGCGTTGGGACCGCAAAAAACCCTAAACCGCCTGTGGTGGATGATGGCTCCGGCTGTCCCACCGTGTGCAATCCGCACTCTAATTCCTGTCACGTTCACTCCGCACAGAATTGTGTTTTTCCTGCGCCCCTCGCCAGTACGAAGCCTAGATCTTACTGTGCCTGTGCTCCAGGTTTCAAGAGCCACTTCGGCACGGATACAACTAAACACTGGAGGGTGTCAACACTAGGGATTCAGAATTTCGTGTGGGTTGCGGAGGGTGTCAAGTGCGAAGAAAGATGCACAGATGTGATGTGTAGCGAAGTGCCGGTGTTACCCAAGCCATGCGTGTAGGGGCTTGAATAGGCAGATAGTGAATGGAGAGAGAACAAACCAGGCTGGTCTCTTCCTCTTGCTGTTAGGTTTGATCCTTCGTCTGGCGCTGGTCAACTTCTGCTATGACCCACTTCATTAGAACTCCCTCTTTGCTATGAATATAAAAGCCGTCTCACTATTATTGTGCATAATGTATTCCGTCACCGAAGCGGCCAAACCACATCACTGCTTTAGGGTAACCCCTAACCCTAACCCATGTACGGCGCAGATAACGTTGGATGTGATAAAACATTCAGACTGTTCAATGGCGGTGGCTGGGTCGCAACCTCCTCCTTTTCGTGGTAGAAATAATCTACGCATTGTTAAAGCATAGTGTCGCGGGCCAAGCGCTGTCGGGAACTTGAACCTTATTACTAATAACGCTGTGCGATGACCTCCATATAAGCTGAGCTATGATGCTAGAACAATACAAGACATACACTCTCTCCTAATTATTCTGTCTACAATACCCGCACCTAACCGTGCGACACATAGTCTTTCTGTCTACTTATACTTGCGACATCATTTTCAGCTAATTCTAAGTAAAATTATATGTATACATAGATGACGCACAGGTTCCGAGTAGATCTAGGAAACATTGCGAACAAAGGGAAGTTATGTGAGTACATTGATTGTCACGAGCGACAGTTGATGGGGCGAGTTCAGCAAGGGTGGCACGGACCACCAACATGTATGCGAGCCAATTGGAACGTTACAAACTGGATACAGGGTTGAGTCCGGTTAGGCATGTATCTCTAGCCGGCGCTTAGTATTTAATAACTTTCAGTTCAAGAGCGAGTTTATTAACTAGGCTGTTGATCTTGACCTTACCTTTCGACAAGCGACGCATCAACGCACCTGTAATATCTTTGCCAGCTGCCTAGAGGATATAGATAAGGTTCTGCCAAAGAGCTCGTCAACTCTTAGCGCTTGGATTAGAGAGATGTGGGACGGTGATGGTGGGAGGCGTACTTGGCTGAAAGAAAAGCTCCATCTTACCAAAAGCAAGATCCATCTCTCGACTGATACCTGGACGTCTGAAGAAGGAACGAACTATGTGGCAGTTGTTGCTCACTTCCTGGACGAGAAACATAAGCTGCAAACAGCTCTTCTTGACCTCTGGCCTCTAAAGGGCCCTCATACTGGCGAGAACATTGCGAAGGTGCTGTCGACGGTTATCGAGTCGTACGATATACCTGCTACCGTTGGTTTCTTCATGATGGACAACGCTAACAATAACGACACATGTATTGAAGAGCTAGCAAAGCAGTATCCCACAGTCACGCAGCAGAGCCGCCTTCGATGCGTCGGCCATATCCTGAATCTCATTGTCAAAGCTCTCCTCTTTGGGCAGGGTGTCAGCAAGCTGGAGAAAGAGCTCTGTGGCGCATCCGACGATGAGCGATTTGAGATATGGAGGAAGCAGAGCTTTATCGGTAAGCTCCACAACTTCTGCGTGTGGATTAACCGGAGTGACCAGCGACGGGAGCTTCTGAAACGGTATATCCTGCAGGCGTACAATCAAGGCAGCATCGAACACCTCTACACTAGGTTATTGGTCGACGGCGGCGTCCGCTGGAACTCTGTGTATGCCATGATCGAGAGAGCTCTCAAGCTCCGCCACGCAATTGATCTATTCTTTCTCCACTATAGCCATAGTGGTGAGGGATACGATATCTCACAGGATGTAATTACCCCGCGTGATTGGGCTGATTTGGAGCACATCTTCATTGTCCTGAAACCATTTAAAGACCTGACCAAACGCATGGAAGGCCGGGCTAATAAAGCTGGCCTTGAAGGAGCACATGGCTCACTCTATGAGACGCTAGAGTCTCTTGATATCCTCTTTAAGAAGCTCCAGGAGGCTGGAAAGTTCGCAGACGATCACCCCGAGGAGGTATCCGACTACTATTCATGCGCCATTGATACTGCCCGCACCAAGCTTGAAGAATACTACGCCCTTACGGATGCTACGCCAGCGTACCGATGTGCCGTTGCCCTGCATCCTGCGAACAAGTTTACATATTTCGAGCTCGAATGGAGTCATGAGAAGAAATGGATCGCTGAGGCAAAGCGGGTAGTTCAGGATGTGTACGCAAGCTACGAAGAAGCAGCTGCGGAAGTGGATATAGCTGAATCAACACAGGAGGAGGATAATGAGGTTACTACTGATAGCGACACTGCGCTTGATCTTTTCCAGCAAGCTCGTAAGCGTCGTCAGCGGCTCGCCGCTACTTCAGCGTCTATCACGCGAGGAAGGAAGCGTACAAAACTCACCTCTGAGCTTGATGAGTTTATGGCTAGGTCTAATAAGGCCGATCAGGATGTCGAGAATCCTCTGGAGTGGTGGGTTCACCATGCATCTGATTACCCTGTGCTCTCTAAGATGGCGTTTGATTTGTTTAGTTGTCCGGCAATGAGCTCTGAGTGTGAGCGCGTATTCTCACAAACGAAGAAGGTTATTACAGATGAACGAAATCGCCTCAATTCAGACACTGTGGCAGCGATCGAATGTCAAAAGCACCTTCTTAGAACCGGTATGCTTTCATAGGTCTATCATAGGTTCAAAATCAGGAAATATCACCAAGTAATGTTAAGCAAGCAAGTAAAGTAAAGGATTCTCGTCAAGCAAGCAAGTAAAGTAAGTATTTTCCTCAAGCAAGTAAAGTAAGGGGGTAAATTTTTACTTTACTTGCTTGTTGGACACACTGGCCTCAGCGAATGTAGCTTCTAGTGCTTCTTTTGATGACGCGAGTAAAAATGCTTGAAGGCTGAGATTGATGATATGGGCTATACAGCGAACGCGTCGTTGCTTTGCATTAAAGATAATGCCTTTAGCATAAAGTAGCTGTTTAAGATGCTGCAAAGTAGTGTCGTTTGAGGTGGCATTATCTCTAGTATGCTAGCCGATCTTTGGCGCGACGTTATAGTTTTCTAGGACCTGCAGAAGCAATTCAGCTTGATGCTCTCCGCTGTGGGTATAGCGACATTCTGGGAGGGCGAGCAATGCTGTCTGAAGCTCACAGTTCTTGTCCACCTATTGTGCGGTGATCCCGAGAAGAGAATGGCGGTTCGGCGATGACCAAAGATTAGAGGAGATATGAATAGAGCTAACTGCAGTCTGTAGACTCTCTTTAATCTGTTCTTGATAATAGACTTTATTCGTGATAATCATGCGGAGGAGCGAACGACGGGTTTTAATGAGTTGATCCTCGATATACGGATTGGCAGCAAGAGAGAGCTCTTGGAACTCCTTCCACTCAATAGCGGAGAACGGAAGCCGACGCTGTGTAAAGAGGGCGGCAATGGCATCGTGATACCGTGGTAGGCTGAACACATTCCGAATAGAATCAGGCGACGGAGAGGAGGAGAAAAAGGAGGTAAGTTTTCGAGGATTATGTGTGAGGGTGTTTTCAGTCGTAGACTCAGGAGCTGGGCTCGATGATGCGAATTGCGGGGTGGGACCCGGTAGTGGGTGATTATGCTGAACATGTCGGACAGCATTCATGCGATGGTTTCCAGAGAATGGTCGAAGAACGCAAACTTTGCAGGTATAGATAGTGTGACCCTTACTACCTTTCTTCCCAGACGGAGCCTCCTTTGAAACCTCTATATAGGAAAAGAAGTTCGCAGGTAGAGATGAAGATAAGGAAGCAGCAGGATGGGACATGATGTAGAGATATATTTATTCGAAAGGCATGCAAACTACAAGCTTATAAGGATAAAGGTTGTGGTGTCTATACACCCGGTCTAACCGGTTAACCAGTTTGGCTAAATCATTTAAACCGGTTAACCGAAACCAGCCGAAAATGCAGACCGACCGGTTAACCGGAACAACCGACCGGAACAACCGACCATTTTGCCCATGTATGGTTCTGTGAAGCCAAAACCCGCATGAAGCTTGCAAGGGAGGAGCGAGAGGCAGATGAGAAGGAAAAGGCTAACATGAAGGAGCTTGCTAAGGCTAACAAGCTATACAATGAAAAGATTGCGCAGGAGAAGCGTGATGCGCGCGCGAGGGAGAAGGAAGAGCGCAACCGGCTGAAGGCTGAGAAGGCCAAGGAAGTCGCCGAACGCAAGGCAGAGAGAGAGCGCCAAAGGCAAGCTCGCGGCTCTCAAAAAGCTGTACAAAAGCCCTCTACAGGCAAGCGCAAGGCTTCACAGAAAGTAGCACCAAGAAAGAAGCAGAAACGTAGTACTAGGGATGATATGGGTGGTGCCTCGCGCACGGCGCGTACCCCAACACCGCCACACTAAACCAACACTCGCGGCCGCAAAATCCTCCGGCCAAGAAAGTATTGGTGAAAAAGTTTGTCGCATAGGTCTATAGAGTACTCTACTAAGTTATTTTGTGATAACAACTTTTGTGTGTGGCTCTACAGCCTCAATTTTGTGTAGCCCGTTTTGGTGATGCGCGTGCATTGACTGACGGCGTGCATTGAGTGCACGGACACGGTACGAGCGCACAGACAGTAGCTTGCAGCGGGCCGTTCGCCTCGACCCGTATCCTTGGCTATACATCGAAACACCACGACCCAGACCCGTCCAGAACACGCAAAGCTCGAAGCCCAAAGTACGCCCGCGCACACAAGCACAGGGCGATGCTTCCACTGAAAGGTCGTGCCTGGAACGAGTGTATCTGGTGGCTGCAGAAAAAGACTCTTCCCAAGTTGTCTTCGGCCAAGCTGAACTCGGTTTCCTGGTATAAACGGTGAGAAAACCTCTTTGCCATGACTAGCGTTTCCGGAACACTACTCCGATATGACGCCTCTGCTTTGGCATGGCATTGTGATCAGGCAACTTTGAAAAAGGAAGCTGAGGCTGTAGTCGTTCGGCAATTCCAGCTTGGAACTTCACGCATGTAGCGGCCCACTTAACTATATATGTGAGACAATACCCCAGACTTCGGCGATATCTGTGGACTGCAGGTACCCACCTCTCCCTTCAACTGTTGGCCTATCTTACTTCCTCTCTTCCGCCCTTCCGCACTTCCGCTCTTCCTCTCTTGACTCCTGTTCGTCTTTTACTCAACGCTCATGGAGGACGCTACCTGGAAAGAGACCCGACCAGGGCGTTGGGAGCGCGCGCAAACCTACCTCGAGAAGATAAACATACTCACCCGCAATGTTCCAAACGCCATTGGCCGCGACAATTGGGCCAAGAACGCAGTTGCCAAACTCAAATTCCATCCTAAGATCAAAGATCCTGCTGCCTACCTCCAGACTGCTTGGAAACAAGTACGCTACAACCATCCGGAGATTGCCGCTTTTCCATACAACGGTCGATATATCTACCGCGTCGGAGACGAACCTTCAATCGCCTTATGGATTTCGGCGACATTCTCCGTCGTTGAGGGCAAAACTGTTGATGAACTGCTGGGTCGGATTCCAAGAAACGAACAAATGATGTGCTACTTCCTCCCCGACACATCCGAAGTCATGATCTGGTCCCCTCACTATCGCGTCGACGCCCGCGGCGCAATCTTCTGCCTCAACCACCTCGTTGAGTCCCTGGCCAACATGAACCCTAACCTAGTCTTCGGCGGTTGTGCGAAGAACCTGACGCCGAGCATGGAGTTGACGCTTCGCATCGGGCTCGAGAAAACACCAGAAATCGAAGCGCAAGCCCAAAGCCGTCTCGCAGCATTAGAGCCTCACAAGCCAGCCCTAGAACTGACGCCCACAATCAAAGCGCAGAGGCCGGGATACACTCAACGACACTTTGTCAAGCTCTCCAAGCACGACACAAGGGCCGTCATGGATAGTTGCGAGAATCTAGCTCTCGCCATCGACGTCGCTCTACACGCCGCCCTCATCAGCGCCGTCGCAAAACTCGCACAAACAAAGGAAGCGCGAAGCTTCATGGCCTCTTTCCACTCCAACCTCCGTATTCTGATCCCAGAAGGCGCAGCTCCCGAGCATTCGCCCACGAGCTACACCAGCGTCATTACTACGGAAGTCATCGTTTCACCGCAAACGAACTTCGACTCCTACTACTCTCAACTCGCACCAGTCTACGCTGCCGGCTACGCACCGTACTTGCAGTCGTCGCCTTTCTTCCACAAGCGCCTCGAAGAGACGCTGTTCAGTCCCGGCCACGGCAAGAAAGGCGAGACGGACGGACAACTACAGCCGCGCTTTGCTTTCCTTGGCGAAGTAGACGAGCAGGTCGTCAAGGATATCGGCGATGGACTCGTCAAAGTCAAGGACTTTTGGCTGGGCGCCGAAACCCTAACGATGCGCATGATGGTGCACACGTGGATATGGGAGCGCCAACTCGTTCTCAGCGTCTGTTTTAACGAGAGTTATTGGGACAAAGATCAAGCGGCGAGCTTGCTCGGTGGCATGCAGGATGTGTTGATGGAGGTTGCGCTTAGGAATATATCGAGAGCTGATAGTGTATCAGGTGTAAAAACATCGACAGTAGATGTACAGCAATGTGGCGGTGCTGTGGCAGCACTGGTGATATAGCCTGCTTTTGCCCCGAAGCCGAGGAAGCGCGAGTTGTGCCTTCGCAGAACTACCAGAACGGGAGACCATATTTAAAAATTTCCTGCAGCACGTTATTGACACCAGCCACATCGTTGTTGCACGAGTGACGCTTTCATGTTTCCGAGCGACCACTGCCGAGGCACTCGCAGGCATGTCATTCTCTTACGGCTCCTTCCGCCACAGAGTGACTGCATTGGGAGGGGTGATTGGCTTGTCTCAAGTCCTCCGGGATTTCAGCTGGACTATTTTCCATTCACACCGAATCAGTACAAAAGAGCTCCCATTTGCGTGCATGAAGTTTTTAAACTGTCCAACTCGAGGTGGGTGCGACGAGTCAAATCCTAGGCCCTGACTCGTTCGACTTGCACGATCCAGGTTGCTTGATGGTGGTCAGTCCTTCAGCCGCAGCTTGCTCAACGAGGATGCATCAGTTTCTACCGTGCCAAGTCACCAGCCGAGCCGGTTCACCGGCCGAGCCACCCCACCAACTTCAGCACCTACTTTCCACCCCCCCAATAACTCAACACCATTATGACTCTACAAAGCGCCCTTGCAGAGACAAAGAAATTGAAGCCAGGCGCTTCTTTTTCGTACCGGGCACTTGCCAAAAAACACACTTGTGATCGCACTACTTTGTCAAAACACCACCAGGGTCAGAGAACCACTAATCACAGTTGCCAACAAGCAAGTCAAGCAAGTCACTGCCTCAAACTTGACTTGCTTAGTTAGAGAGTAAGCGTAACTTGACTTGCTTGGGAGCAATTTGTTGCTTGCTTGACTTGCTTGGTTTGCTTCCAAGTACTTGATTTACTTGACTGCTAAGGGACTAAACACTACTACATTACTAAGCTAACTGTCCCACTCAAGTATATTGTAATTATCTAAAAGTTCCTTGTCTGAAAGCTTAGCCTCACTATAAATAGTTGGTTTATAGCCAGCTCTCACCCAGGATCTCACCAATTGAAGAGTTGCGAGTAGCTCACTGCCTAGAGCTCGTCGCTTTGGCTCAAGTAGGTCGCCAAGCTCGCTGAAGAGGCGCTCGCAGTCGCTGCTCGATGCTGGGATAGGCATAATATCGATCGCAAACTGCGCTAAATGCGGGTATTTTGGCAGTAATTGAATCCAGTATTGGACTGGATTGCCATTCGCTGTATACTGCTCCTGCGTCCACTGCGGCTCCTGCATTTTCCAGCGCTCAAACTCGTCCAGCGGAGCTTCTCGGCCGACGTTTCTGCCGAGTATAGCGCTGATTGCCTCGTCTATATTGTTGCTACTCGTCACAGCCGTGTAAGACTGGCGTGGGCGTTGAGGTTTGTACGCCGCCCAGAGCTGCTGAAACGCCACGTTGGCACTGCTAAGCCACCCAGCTTTGTCAGCCCAGGCCACATCGCAGTAAGTTTTATAGTACGGGTGGAGGCACACGGCGGCGTAGTAGGCGGGCGAGGCGTCGAGCTTGTTGTAGTAGTCGTTGGCCTTGGCCCACGTGGCAAGGAGGTTGACCTTGAGGTGATCCTCGGGGGCCTCTGGGTGAGCGTTGAAATCGACCTGCTCAAATGGGCGTGCCTGGTCCTCAAGCTGGCTGAGTACATACTCAAAAACTGGTATAACCTCATATATTGCCCCATATTTGCCATCTTTGCTGCGGCCCTCGAGCCGTTTTGTGGCGTACTTGAGCGGCGTTAAGCAGTCCTGATACTCTGCAATTAACTGCCCAATCAGCAGCTCGCAGCCCAGTTGATCTCATCCAGCTTGGAGCTTCGGGCCGCTTATTGTTCTGCTTGTTGGCGTGCGCGTCTTCGAGGATAATCCTGTTAATGTGATGCTCAGCGTACAAGTTATAGGCAGCTGAAAGCTTAGTAGCTCGCTCAAAAGCGGCATAGTAGGAGTTCCAGCGAGTAACAACAGGCTTGACGGGCTCGAGTACTTTGAGACGCTCCTCGGTGGGCAGGTTGGCGTTGGCGCGGCGCTGGAAACTGCGAAAAAGCTCGTACTGCTGCGGCGTTTTGATATAGTTGATGACGTCAACTAGGACGCCTATAGGGCCATCTTTCCGCCACTCTCGCATGTACTGCTCCTCAGTACTGTACTGCTCTCGAGTGTTACCGTAGGCGTCCTTGTTGTTACCAAATATAATAGCCTGGCCAATCAGGTTGAGCGTGTGGCAACTGCAGCGGAGGCGCCGGTAAGCTGGGTCGAAGTTGTACTCGCGGGCGAGCGCGGCGATTGCAGTGTCGTTATTAGCGGCGTTATCCAGTACAAAGTAACCTAATCGGTTGCTAGTTACTCCGTACGCCGAGAGGGTCATCGAGATAGCTTTAGCAATAGCCTCACCAGTGTGGGCGCCAGCGAGCTCAGGCAGGTCGATAGGCAGGTCTTGTATTATTCCAGCTGCGTCAGCAAAGTGAGCGACTACTCCAAAAAAGCCACGTTTACCACCTTTTGTCGTCCAGCCGTCAAAGCTTACATGTATCTTGCTTACTGCGCTTGACAAGGCGTCGACAACCTGCGGTTGTATAGACCTGAACAACCTCATTACAAATGTAGAAACGCTCGTGTGACTTACCCACAACGCCGCCTCCGCCTCTGGGTTGGCAAACCTTATCATCTCTCTAAAATTAGGTGCTGTAAGCTCACTAAGAGGTTGGTTTTGGTTGACGAGCCACATAACAGTAGCTACCCGAAAGCCTTGTACGTCGAAGTTTCCGAGTGCGTTAGCGGTAGGCTGAGGCATCTCTAATCCAGCGTCAAAAGCTTGCCGCAATGATAGCTGCCCCTGTCCCCTTAGCGTCGACTTTGGGCCATCTTTTGTGAGGTTGTGCCCACGTTTTGGCTGGCTGAGATGGGTAGCTGCTGAGGTAGTGGCCTGAGTAATATTAAACAAACCACCACCGCCAGCATCGATAGTTTTGTGGGGATGTGGCAGTACTTGCACACAAACCAGATCCGATTAGTAGCCTGGCGCTCAACAACGCGGTAGCCATACCGAAAAATCCAGCTTTTAGGACGCTTAGAGCCCGCCAGTGGCTTCATGTAGCCAGGTAAACGAGCCCAGTCAATGCCGTCAAAGCTATCAGCAGCGCTGTTTATCTCATCTTGGCCATTATCTTTGTCTCCAGCCTCAGTTGTAGCCACCGTAACAGCCCTGCTACCCTCGGTAGGTGCAACAATATCATCCTCCACATGCGACTCCAAAAACTGCGACTCGAATGTAGGGACTAGCGACGAGACGGTGGCCTGGCTTGCGGCAGCGAGGGCTTTACGAGGTGATCGACGCTGAGATGCTGGCTGAGATGCTGGCTGAGATGCTGGCTGAGATGAGGCCGCAGGAGTTGAGACGACGTCGTCGGTAGCAGCAGCTACTCTCAAACGTTTGCTACTTGAAGAGGTATGTAGCACGCGGCATTTGGCCATATTAGGGCAGTCGAAAACACCAGAAAGAAGCGTCAATATAGGAAAATGGACATCGCGACAGGCTTCAAAACAAGGCTGAGGTTAGGATAGGAGTAGGGCGCTAAGCTGTTTTAGCAGCTGTATAGCCTATTGTAGCCTGTTTAGGAAATAGCCGAGGTAGTTGCAGCACTAAAGAAAATTGCAAGGCTAAAAAAGTATCGCGAGATCTGCTATACAGTCGACCATAATTAATTTAACCAAGTAAACCAAGCAAGTCAAGCAAGTAAGGCACGCTAACTTGACTTGCTTGGTTCGCTGCGCAGCTCTGACTTGACTTGCTTGCTTGGTATGAACCAAGCAAGTTTGAACAAGCAAGCAAGTCAACTTGCTTTTTGGCAACTCTGCTCACAAATGATGGAGGCTTCGGGGAGCAATCATATCTCCTATCAACGCCCAGCATGTGCTGTGCCGACTAGATGTAGTGGGATTTAGCAGGACGTGGAATCGAGGTAACGTGTGTGCATACACAAAGCGATCTCCCGGACGGTGCAAGGCGGAGACAATGCTACAAGACACACATTTAAATCAAGCTGCACTCTTGGGACACAGGCAAGTCACACATTAAAATCAGGCTGCGCCCTTGAGACACAGGCAAGTCACCACTTTACTATCGACGTGGACGTGAAGCACCAAGCAGGATGCATTGTTCCATGGCGCAAATACTATGCTGTGCACAAGACCTTCGCTATAGGACTATCGCAGCAGATGGCCTCTCAGCCATTCCACCGAACGGTCACGCTAGCGGACAGGGCCGGTGACATCCCGTCACTCAGCTGGTTCCTCCTTCGCTAGCGCTGCAACAAACTGCTGAGAGTACGCTGAGTCGACAAACTCATCAAACTGGGTGACCTTCGTGCCGTCTTCCGTAAAGGTCAGGATTAATACGTACTCGTTGGCATACGGCCCAATTTTTGTCTGCGCCCTGCTGGACGCGTGTATGATGCAGGTGCGTGCCCGAGCATCATGTATCTCCTCCATGACAGCGACCTGCCGCTACGTTAGCCATCTTATGTATGCTTGGGCGGGGCGCACGGACGGTAAAGTTCGAGTACAGAGGCATGATCGTGTTGAGATAGGCGCGGTATTCGTCATTGCTCTTCGCGGCCCGGTTCATGGAGGTGGGCAGCACGCGATGCTTGCAATCGGGGGATCGATAAGCCAAGATGGCGTCCACATCCCAGGCGTTGTAAGCGTCTATGACCGTCCGAGCTGTGTCCTGCTGAGCCGCCAGACTGTGAGTGTTAGGAGCGAAGTACATTGCTCTAACGACTGTGGAACCATAGTTGTCAACAATCAAGCCAATCCAAGCTGAGGCGTTAGCTTGGATTGCTTGTTTTTTGAGGGCGTCAGCTTGGATTGTTAGGGCTAACAAGCTGAGATCGTGAGCTTGATTGAGGCTTGATTGATAGGCTTGATAGCCTATACTAGCGCTAGCTTTAGTGTTGAGTTTCGTCGTCCCAAGTCGCCAGCCCGCACAAAAGCTCCATATTGTCGTCGTCTGCTGCCTCCTCCTCCACTACCTCGTCGTCGCCTCCGAGGCCAGCTCTTTGCCACCGTCGTACACACTGTATTGCCGCTAGAAGTTGAGGTCCTAGACGTCGTCGTCGCGGCTCTAAGAGGTCGCCCAGCTCACTAAACAGGCGCTCACACTCACAGCTTGACGCTGGGATAGAGAGTACGTCAAGCGCAAGCTTACTGAGGCTAGGGTAGCAATCGCGCATGCTCACCCAGTATTTGATAGGGTTATCTGCGTGTTCTGTACCTCTCTTGGCTGCTGGCTCGCTGCGCTTCCACCTCTTAAACTCGTCCTCGTCAGCGGTAAGGCTGCTGGCAGTACTAGGGTTAAGTATACTATCGATCGCGTCGTCTATATCGCTTGGGATCACTGCCGACGGCCTTACCGCGCGCGGTGAGGTGTTGTACTGCGCCCAGAGCGCCTGAAAGCTAGCGTTACTAGCCTCGAGCCAGGCGGGCTTCTTAGCCCACGCCTTATCGCAGTAGTACTTGTACATCGGATGGAGTATTGTAGCAGCGTAGTACGCGGGCGAGTCGTCCAGCTTAGAGTAGTAGTCATCGGCCTTCTGCCAAGCTGCGCGCACGTTGATTGCAATGTGATCCTCAGGCGACTCATCGTGCTCGTTGTAGTTAACCGCCTCGTCCGCGTTGACGCGCTGCTCGTAGTAGGTAAGGAGGTATTCGAATATTGGAATTATCTCAGCAATAGCCCCAAAGCTGCCGCTTTTGCCGCGCCCTTTAAGGCGCTTTGTAGCAGTCTTAAGCGGTTTTAAGATGTCTATGTACTCTGTAATTACTGCCCAATCAGCACCTGTAAGGCCGTCTGATCGCATCCACGGCTGCGCAACTGGCAGCTTGTTGCCGCGACTTTGCGCAAACGTGTCCTCCCTTTGCACCCGCTGTATATGGTGAGTAGCGTATGCGTTGACTGCAAACTGCAGCTTTACAGCACGCTCAAAGCATAAGTAGTACGAGTTCCACCGCGTAACGACGGGTTTAACAGGCTCGAGGGTCTTGCGATCATCGGCTGACGCGCTAGACGGCAGCTCAGTGTGGGCGAGGCGCTGGAAGTCCTCGAAGAGCTTATGCTGTTGCGGCGTTTTGATGTAGTTCATGATACTAAGTAGTACGCCAAGTGGGCCTACGCGCCTCCACTCCTCTATAAAGTCGTGCTCGTCGGTGAGCTCTTGTACGTCGTTGTCGAACGAGGCGGCGCTGCCCTTGCCCCAGAGGAGCGTCTGGCCGATAAGGTTGAGCGTGTGAGGTCCGCAGCGGAGGCGCCGGTGGGTGGCTTTGAAACCGTACTCTTGAGCTAATATTGCAATAGTACTGTCGTTGTTAGTAGCGTTATCAAGCACGAAGTAACCAATCGACTGCGACGTAACCTTAAAGTCCTGCAGCGTTTTTATGACGACCTCGGCCATCCTCTCGCCACTGTGAGCGCCTGTTAGCTGGGGCAGCGCTATAGGCAAGTCCTGCAGGTCGCCTCTGCTGTCGACAAAGTGCGCAACGACGCCTAGAAAGCCACGCTTGCCGCCCTTTGTCGTCCATCCATCAAAGCTAAGGTGTACTTTGCTGAGCGCCTGCGACAGTTGCAAGATAACGCGCGGCTTTAGGTGCTTGTATAAGCGCGCAACGTACTGGGAGACGCTTACATGAGACGTCCAAAGCGCTCGTTCTGCTAGTGGGTTAGAAGCTTCAAGGAGGCGTCGAAAAGCTGGTGTTTCAAACTCAGAGAGAGGATGATTGTTCTCAACAAGCCAGCTAACAGCTGCTAGCCGGAAGCGCTGGGTATTAAAGCCAGCGAGCTCGTTAGCTACCTTCTGCGACACGCTGTTGTTGCCGTCTTTGAGCAGGCGTTGTAGCCAGGTAGGTTTTGCAGCGCCGGCCGACTTGCTGTGGCCATGGCCGCGCTTGGGCAGCTCTAAGTGTCGCTGCGCTGACGACGTTGAGAGCGTCGTCTCATATATCCCGACGCCGGTATCTGTGTACTTATGCTCGTAGCAGTGACGGCACACGAAGTATAGCTTACTCGGGTCCTTCAGCAGCGCAACGCGGTAGCCATAGCGATAGATCCAGCTCTTGCGCGACTTCTGCGACGAGATCGGCTTCATATACTTGCGTAAACGCCCCCAATCGATTCCCTCAAAGTCGTCTATAAGGCTCGCGTCCAGCGCCTCTTGCAAGGTCTCATTATCTGGGGCTGCTGCCGACGAGGCTGCTGTTACCCTCTCGCTGCCCTCGGTAGGCGCGACGATAGCGTCTTCAGGCCGCGACTCGCGTAGTTGCGACTCAAAAGTTGAAGCCTGGGACGCCTCTACGAGAGCTCTGCGAGGCGACAGACGCGACGGCGATGGCGATAGCTGACTATCGATGGCTATAGGCTGGCTGACAGTGCCGCGGGCGGTGGAGGATTTGACGCGTTTCTTCGGGCGAGTAAGGTCATCAGAGGCGCGTTTCGTAGGAGGCATGGCGGTGGCAATACGACAAGGGCGACGGGAGCAAAAAAATGACGCGATAGTGGGTTGTTTAGGTGGCTGGTGGAGGGAGTATAGTGTTGCAGAAGTTAGGCTGATTACGTACTAGTACTGCGACGACTACAACACCAAAAACCTATCGTGAGATCGCTCCTGCTGCAAAACGAGCAGCCTCACGCGCTACCTCAATCAAGCCCATCAAGCTGAACAATCAAGCTGACCCTCCTCAGCTTGGATTGCTAAAAAATTAGTATAGGCGAGCTTGACTTGATGGGATTGATAGTTATCAAGCTATCAATCAAGCGCTTGCAAGCCGCTTGATTGTTGACAAGTCTGTGTGGAACTTGTGTCGTCGAGGATGCGCTCGTGGAGGGACATACTTTGGCGAGGGGGTCGTGTTGGCGTCGATAAGACACTGATCCACGTTCAAACCGATCCAGACGTGGCTCGATTTCGGATCGGGGCTTGCAAGCGGTTGCGAAACGACGAGAAGAAAGAGCGTGGTAGTAACAAGGTTGACGAGCTTCATGATGGCGGGTAGGTGTGACTGAACGTACGATGCAGAAGTGCACCTAGGTTGCGCAGGAGACGGACTGTTATATGTGGCGCATGAGCCCCACTAGTGACAGAGAGAAGGACTGGTTTGTTGCATCGCGTCGTGATGCCTTCGGGCATGCTACTTCGCGTTCATGAGCTTGCCATGTCTCCATAGCCTATCCGTCGCAAGAGGGAGTTGAGCCAGCTCACCCACACCATGGCTGTGAAGACGATGATGGTACTATCATCGCTTACCAGATGATAGTCGTCCTAGGCGAGGCCATGTTGTTCGATAGGCCGCGTGAGTGCGACGTCCTTGACGAAGGTAAAGTGCATCACTGTTACGCTGACCGTAAGTAGGGGTCAGCAGCCCGATTCACGACAGCCTCACGAAGCGAACCAGGGCTTTCAAGTACGCACAGTAGACATCACTGCGCTAGCCATAAGGAAGGACAAAGATGAAGCTGGGAAATGGAGTCAGTTGCTGTGTTCTAGCTCGGGAAACATGGAACTTGCTAGCATGGAGGACGAAAAGGGTGAATTGTCTTGCGTCTTGTGAATCAGCGACTCGATCGGCTCATTTCCCGAGTCGAGTGATAGGAGCAGCCACCATACAGCGATGTGGCATGGTCGCACAGTATACAGCGTGCAGCCGGTGGCAAGTGTCTGCGTGTGCATCCTTCGCTCACGGCAGTCATCCGCTGACCTTGGCAAGCACACCCTCAAGTCGGGCTTGCTGAAGCAGTACAAACATCGCATGAAAGTTAACAGCGTGCGAACAAACACGTTGCGAATCCAAGCATCCTCCCGCCACCTAGAGATGGAAGAAATCGCATGGGGCAGCCCCAGCAGCGGAGAGAGCGTAGAGCTCCAGGTGCAGAACCAATCGAATCGGCTTGCCAACAGCAGTGCACCTCGGTCGCACCACTTCAGTCTACGATCATTCTGCGGCTCGAGTCCACCCTCTCTCGAGCCCCTCAGCAGCCTGTACGATTCCTACGATGGCATTACGCAGGGTAGAATTCCGCTAGAGGTTCAGCACTACGAGCGAGTCCACTACCGCAGCGCTCGGGTCTTTGCTCAGCTTACAGAAGACGTGGACCACCATGTCAGCGATCGCTACTTAGTAGCTACCAGGCAGGCACGCGCTCTTGCGGGACTCGATACGCTCGAATGGGATCTCCAGATCGCGCAGCGAGCGATGTATTACCCAGGCCACTGGGGCTGGCTGGGCAGGAGCATGGAGATGTCTGGATGGCGTGACGAGCTGTACTGCAACAGGCTGGAACAGTTAGGATGGAATGTTGTTGGCTCTCCTCTTCGTGCTAGCGGCAGTATTCGGCGTACACAGCGCCACGACGATGCCGTGGATTGTGTTCTTGACGAGCTTTTTCATGGTCCGACACGTGTCTGCATTCTTATTTCCCTGCTGGATCGAGTGTGAGTAGCCCAGAACTCTCGCAAGTACCGCTGGCGAAGGCAGTGAGTCACAGGCGGTACGGGAGGATATATCCACCGCGCGACGAGCGATTGAGCCACATTGAGAATGATTTGTCCCGACGTCCCAAGCTCATGTCCGGGACATCTTCTCGCTCTAGCGCCCTCGGAGTTGCAGTCGTTGTGGGCGAGAAGACCTTCCTTGAGGGTCCTTGTGTTGCCGTCAAATAAGCCACGCAAACGTTACTAAGACCGTGGCAAGACACAACAACAACAACAACAACAACAACGCACAACGGCAGGACATAATGGCAAAGCATAACATGAGCTTGAAGTGCACGTTACAGACACGGACACCTGCTAGCAGCATGTATCTACTTGTTGTACCGACGTCTGATGGGCGACGTGGTCCGAGACTTGCACAGCACCCGGCCAATATTTTTGCAAAGGATTGCTTCTTTTGTACTTGGGAATTTTGGCGGAGGAAATGGCCGCAGTGTACTCAGGAAACGTGTCGACTCTACCTAAACGATCGCAGGCTTTTCGTCAGACCAATCCCAGACCCTCAAGCGCAAAGAGCGTCGCGCGATGAACAGTCAATGCGTGCTTCAAGAACCGATAGGTATGAGCTGTCTGCGGCGGAGAAGGTGTCGCTCTGCGATCATGTGTACGGAAATTTCGCAATCAGACTAGATGGGCCGCCCACTTCACGGCCGTGCAGTGAGCAGGTGATCGCCCAGCGAGGTAGAGACAGCTGTCGTGTCGATTCGACAAACCCCAACCATGTTCCGAGTTTAACGCTGAGGGAAGAGCAGAGACGGCACGGTAAAATGGCGGCCTCCACTGTACGTCCAAATTTCCGAAGCGCGCGGAGATAACCCGAACATAGTCTTGAAGCAGCCTAGCCCTCGTCTCGCCACCAAACGAGAATCATGACCAGTGGTCTGTGCGGCCCCCAACAAAGTGTCGGACACTCGGCATCATGTTTACAGCAAGCAACATTACCGCTGATTCTACGTGCAACAACCCGCGTGCTGACCGTCCGAAGTCTTACCGTGAATGCGTTCATGGGTGAAAGCCTTGCGTTCTTTCGAATCGCCACGCGCGCGTGCAGTCGTGTACGGCCCAGTCCCTGGGGAGCATAGGAACAGGTTCAGGCAAGCTCCTCTCCAGCCCCGCCCTCAGAAGGCTGACAGCACGTTGCCTTCGTAGCCTACTCTGTAGTTGTTCTTTAGCTGCCAGGTAATACGAATACATGTGTCTGATTAGATGTACAAGCACATATGGTGATCAACATGGTACGACACGGTCAAGAATGACACGGTAGGCGTGAAAGGCTGCTCGTTGTCTTCCTGCATGGACCGGCAGACTTTCTTCCGCTCGGTGGCCGGCTGCCAAACGCTCTCTGCACACCCGAGTGTAAGCTGCTTACCAGCGAATGTTTACGTGACTGCGGCGTGGTCGTTGCGGCGTGGTCGCTGCGGCGTAGCCTCGCACTGTGCCGCATGATCCTCCAAAATGCTTACGGTCATCTCCGGATCGTAACATCCTGACCCACACCGTGTCGACCCAGCCCCCGTAACGAGCTTTGGGCGTTGCGATGACACCCAGGCCTCGCACCCTAGAGCACAAGTTCGCTTCTATTGCAGACGCTGATGCATGCAAAATCCGATCTGCACGACAAAGGCGGTGGGCTAGACCTGATTGCCGGCCGGATGCCGGCCAACGGTGTCGGTGCAAGTATCAGCGTCTTGTGTCCATCGCTAACTGAGAGTAGCAACAGGCAGGGCTCTATCGTGTCAGAACCTAAACGGAACCTCACACACCAAAATTGTTCAAGCAAGCCATCGCCCGCGCGTGCTCTTGTCAAGGTTACATCCTGGAAATAACGACTATCTAAACCTTGTACCACTACCGGCCAAAAAGCCTGGAATCATCTGCAGGACATGTCTTTGTGCGACGATGAACATGAATCAAGCCGGTGGAGGTGATGTCACAGGAACGCCCTCGTGCGCTTAGCACGCTAGCAGAGATGGAGACTTGAACCCTTGCAATCTTCTCACTAGACCATTGCCCTCGTCGTGACCCAGTCTAGACTGCTATGTCCCTGGATCGAATCGATCCCTGTTTTTTCTGACAAAAGCCGAAATGCGCCTCCATGGGGTTCTCGGTGCGCCTGTGCATCCTCCAGTGTGCGTTGGGGTGGGGCATGACGCGCGGAACGCCTCCATTGCATCTCGTAACCAACACCGACTATGTCTTTCCCCCTTTGAGCTGTCTCGCGCGATGGAGCGATGGATGCGGAAGTCAGACTCCTCGTTCCTGTCGGTTGTTGGGATCCAGTGCCGTGTTTCCCACGGCTTGTCGAACAGCTGACCGACAAAGAGATCGACCTCGTCCTGCCGGGATGGGGCTTGCTTGATCATCCTGTACCAGACGTATCTTCGCAGCAGGTGTTCGTGGTACCCCTCTCTTCTCCAGGCCTCGGTCAGTGCACCGAGGCTAAGTGTCTGTCCTGCATTCGCCACGCCTTCTCTGGTCTGCTCTGGCTGGCGAAGATTGACTCGATTCGCGACCCACAGTCTTGCGTCCTCTTCAAAGGTATCACGTCTTCCCGGGGTAGGATACTCGCGCAGCATCTCAAGGATAGCCTTTATGGGGTCGGTGATGCTGTGAGGAAGTCGCCTAATGCAGGGCAGCTCCATCTGCCTTGGTGCATACACCCATAACACCTCCTCTCTTCTGTCGCCTTCATCGCGACGACTTTGCTGTTGAAGTTCGGTGCAGCAATTCTCCAGTGCGAGACAAAAGTGGGTTGAGAATCCATCTGTGTAACCCAAGTACAGGTTGAGACTCCCCAGTGAAACGCCATCTGCATATCTCGAGTAAAGGTCGCGCCTTAGTGAAACGCTCAGATAGCTCTGCAGCTCGCGCATGGGCCACGCTCTTGGGGAAGCCTTCTCGATCGCCAAAGAGCACAGCTCTTCGTACGGCAGGATGGCTAAGCCATAGTGGACCACGTCTTCAAGTCGACCTTGCAGGCTACGCTCCCAGTCTACATCCGCAAACTGCCGGGCATCACTCACGCCGGCCAAGGCTTCTGGGTCGATGGATGCATGAGCCTCGGACTGAGGGTGGAAAGGCGGGGTCGTGTGCTGTTCGGTCATCTCAGGTTGCGTCTAGACACGGTACACAGCACCCAAAAGTAGACGTGCAATGTCTTTACCTTCGAAGGGCATGCAGCAACCAGTCGACGAGTTTATCTAAGTCTGCCGATGACTTCCTACATCAGCAGGCGCTCACTTGAGGCTGCCTTCGTGTGCACTTGCACAGACCTTCGGCCACACTGCCCGCTTGGCAGCATCGTGCTCATCACGTTGGAGGTACGGCACACACACAGAGAGAGTGATACGTAAGCTGACCTGGCACACAATGTACATCACCTTGCTTATGCTCCGCTGAAGGCGCAGAGGAAATGTGTAGTGTTCGACAGGACTGAATGTCTCTGGTGAACAGATGTCAGCTCGCTGACGCTGGCTCGTCTCACGCAGCCGGCACGCACAGGTGTCAACATGATCGCATTCTGGAGCTGTGTTTGTGCCTGTTGAATTTGTCTAACTCGCCATTAACCACGCCAGTCGTGAGAGACCTGTACAAGCCTGTCGACGAGGTTGTGGGTGACTGTATCCTCCCTGTTCGACACTCGAGTACTAACATTCAGTAACCCTTACGTCTTTTCGCAGCCATTTTCGAGGACCTCAATTCATTCCTACCTAATGTATCTTGTTCGTGATAGGAACAAATCACACATCTTCGCCCAAGTGCGGCGAAAACCAGTGCGCTCTTTGGGAAAAGCCTTCTTCATCTCTTCTAGCAACATAGGTCGTTTCTTTTCCATGTACTCGTAGTCGGCTTTGGCCATCCGTATAAGCGAGGACTGCTTGCTCTCGGCAAATTTAATGTTCGTGATGGTGGATCCTTCTTGACACACTTCATGCACAACTGGAACCCAAGGGAAGATGTCCGACTTCCATGCGGCGATCGCGGTTATCCAGTCGAATGCTCCTAGCTGTATCTTATTCGACGTCTGTTCACCCCATCGTTTAATCATTTGGTAGGTCAGGGCGTTCTCTCCCATGATCTCTTTGTATGTCCCGAATTGTAGCACATATGGGCACGGATCTTTCTCTTTGCCCTTACAGCATTCTGTGGGTACGGCGTCTAGAGAAATCTTGTCGGCGACTATCCTGTCAAAGAAGATGCTCGCAGACTCCAAGTCCTTTTTCAGGTTGAACTGGACACCCATAAAGGCGCTACGATCGTCGGTAAGAGTACCACACATCGCCGTGATTTTACTAGGTTTGGGTGTCTCCTGGATGTATTGCAGAGCCTCAGTGAGTGGTCCCCCAATACTCAATCTTGCGTCTTTGGCCTTACGATTGGCTTCATACAGATCACTGATGTCAGTCGGCTCGGGTTTGAACGAGATGAGGGCCATCTCTTTTGTTTGCCGAGAGATGTAATCCTCGATTACAGCACGCAGGGCATCGCGCAGTCCAGGTCGGCCGTCGGCGTGTTTCTCGGTGATGTTGCAATATTTCTTCCACTCGTCTTCATTAAAGTTGAACGCGTAGTCAGCCGCATGAAATGCGTGACGCATGTCTGGCTCCTCGATCTTCGACAGAGAGTCCGGATCCCAAAAGATCTCGTATCCCTCCCGCTCGGGAAATTGTTTCTTTATGCACTCCTCGATACGCATCTTCGACACGCGCACGTACAGTTGAGTGTCCTCCATGACCTTTGGATCCGAAAGGGTGGCATCGGGTTGGAAGAACTTTTCCCATTCTTTTCGGACTTTCGGAATTTTACCGGGTGTGATCGGAGTAGCCATAGTGGCAAAACCCAACTTCTTTATCATCTCAGGGAATCTTGAGCCGTAGCGCACAGCGCTCAAATCCACGATTCGAGGCGAGAGTAAGATTGCGACCCGGCCTTTGAAAACCGCAAGAACATGGAGGATCATGAGAATATTGTCGGGATCGGGTATGTCAACGAATACAATCGTTTCAAACGGTTGAGTGGACGACATCATCGGCGTGGATTGGGCGTCGAGTGGGTTTCGTTCGCGAGAGGGTAGGGCTGCTAATCACATGAGACCATGGTTGAAACGCTTTAAATAACAGCTGGTCGTAGAAGCACGAGGAAGACGTAGGCACAAATTCTAACAGAACCTTTCATCTGACATAGGTCCAGCCCTGCCCCTACGTGAGAGAAAAACCGCGGCGACCATTACGGTCAGCTCCAAGTGCAATGCCAATATCGTATAGCGCTGAGAGGAATGGACTAGATCAAAGTTTTCCTAGCCAAGACTCCCGGGAGTCGTGTTGCTCGCCAACCTCGTAAGCGATATGCCCATGTTAAAAATTGCTTACCTCTCGCCAGGCAGGTAGAGAGTATCTCGGAAAGGCGCCGCCTAGTGATGGTCAGCTTTCGTCGGACGAACCGACATCGGCTGCACGATCTCGCTCGTTGCGGCTGCGCCTGAGGTTCTGCGCTCGCTTGCATGAACTTTTCCTGCGAGATATGAAAGACAAAGTATATTGGGAACTGAGACGGGACCGAGATCACTATGGCACTATACGAAATTATGCAAGCGATCAAGTGGGAGAGGTCTTTGTCCACGAACTGTTGCACACGTTCTACGCAAACTACACACTGGACATCGAACCGAACCTCTCCGTAGCAGTGCAGCCCAGATCGAGACTTCTTTGACTGAGGAAGCACCAGGTGTCGGCGGGCATGTAGGTAGGCTCATCCACAATGTCGATATCCATGTTGAATCCTCCGCTCCCGGTTCGCACTTCGCCAGCACCTTCCTGGTGAAGGCCGGACAGAATCCGTTTGCTGCTAGCCCTGCCACGACCAAACCATCAGACACTCGAGAAGATGGGCCAACTCTATCCAAAGCGCTTCGTCTTGTGCTGAGCCTGACGCAAGAAGCAGCTTGCATCCGTATCGTCATACACGATTCTTGTTCGCTGTACCGGCCATCCATAGTCCTCGGGGCTGTTACACCCGTCGTTCTCAATGGCCGGAAGCAAGTCAGACGTTCCCTCGGTGTGGTCCAGCAGGCACCCGCGAGCTATCCGTCGGTGCCATGACAGGTTCTTCACAGGCAGCGGATTGAGCTCAGTGAACAGATCAGTAGTCCACATATTGGGATTTGAAGAGGGTAACGAGGGTTTCCCATGCGAACGTGAAAGCTCGGGCCCTACGTACCATTTGTTCTTGTCCGTCTAAGCATCAACGCTGGACATCCAAGCAATGTTACACTAACAGAGATGGTTGACGAGAGGGAAGGTGGGGCTGCATCCTAACCGTCGACCAAGTTTCTCCTAGCTAACGTCCTTGCACAATAGACTGTCGCTCCGTTGTTTTGTGGTTGAATCGATCTCGCTCGTATTGCCTGTGACTGCATCCCGAGACGGGATCGAATGCGGAGCGTAAGGCGTGTTGATCAGAGATCATCGCCCCACTTGATTCACACTCTCGCATTGCGTACACGCTGAACCTGCTTATGCTGACTAGCATGATCTTTCGCGCTCGCATCGCCAAGGGAAGGATGCGTCGTCTGCATCCCTTCAGCCACATACCCCAATTGTTATGCGTTTACGACCCACGAGCCAGTCCAGTTTTCTAATCCCACGGTATCTCGGGTTGCTCTTAGCTTTGTAAGCGGCTTGCGGTGGTCCGCAGATATGGCTGCGATGCGTGCAACATGCAGCGTCGGCATTCGGAAGGTTGGCATATAGCACGACATAAGCGGACGATCGTGTTCGAATCCTCTCGTGAATCAGTACACTTGAAGGAATTGCGAGGTCTGCCTCCGCCCATCCATGCACACACCCACGAAGCGCTAAGACCATTCAGTGTGGGCGACAGATTCCACTCCAGGTAAGTCGTAATCAGGTAAACCTAGGGCAATGGACGGCATATAGCCAGTGTGTCCATCAACCAAGTAAACCAAAAATCGACCCTCTTACTTGACTTGGCTGACGAGAATCCTTTACCTTGCTTGGTTGGTTGACGAGAAGCCCTTACCTTGCTTGGTTGGTTGACATTACTCGATAGAATTTCCCGATTTGATATCTATACTAATCTACAGTAGCAGACCAGTTCGAAGAAGGTGCTTTTGACACTCAATTGCCGCTACAGTCCCCGAATCGAGCCGATTTCGCTCATCCGTGATGACCTTCTTCGTCTGTGAGAAGACCCGCTCACACTCAGCACTCATTGCAGGACAACTAAACAGATCAAACGCCATCTTAGAGAGCACAGGATAGTCAGGTGCATGGCGAATCCACCACTCTAGAGGGTCGTCAACATCTCCATCAGCCTTGTTAGTCCTAGCTATAAACTGATCAAGGTCAGAGGTGACTCTTGCGCGCTTCTTTCCTCGCGTAGACGCCGTACTAGCGGCGACCCGCTGGCGACGCTTACGAGCTTGCTGGAGAAGATCGAGCGTCGTATCGCTATCAGTACCAGCCTCATTATCCTCCTCTTGTGTTGCTTCTGCTATCTCTGCTTCCGCGGCTGCTTCCTCGTATTGTGCATACTCATCATGCACCACCCGCTTCGCCTCCGTGATCCATCTCTTCTCATGCTGCCATTCGATATCGAAATAGGTAAATTTTGTTCGCAGGATGGAGGGCGACAGCGCATCGGTAGGCTGGCGTAGCGTCCGTAAGGCCGTAGTATTCTTCAAGCTTGCAGACATGTCAACAATCAAGTCAATCAAGCTAGAAGCTCGAGATTGACTTGATTGCATTATCTTAGTGTTGTGATTGACTTGATTGACTTGAAGGCCTAAAAAGGTGTGTTTGATTGAAGATTGATTGGTTGATTGCAATTATAATTACCCGATTAGGCCGGGAGACTGCGTGAGGCTAAAAAAAAAGAGTCCCGATAGGCCTATAGACCTGTTTCTTGGTGTTGCGATTACCTGTAGCCACTAGAACTAAAAAAAGCAAAAAAATAACTGCGCGATTCCAACCGGACTCGACGTACCTGGGTGATTACAAGGCTTAGTTATCTAGACACGAAGCCTAGCTGTCCTAAACGGGTGACCGCACTACGCTATTTTGAGTTGATTAATAGAGACGGCAAAGTCTCTATTTACTTATAAGGTGCCTTGACATGCCTTATAGGGGTCTGCAGTTTGATAGAGGATAGTAGCAGTAGTTAATATATAACCTCGTCTTTATATCGCCGCGGTTGAACATGAAGCTGTACAGCTATCGCGATCGCAACCTAGGTTCTCCGGGCTCTTGGTGTTGAGGATAGCCCTCATAGCGCGTCCTCATCGATCACCGGTGAAATATATTGCCCTTAGAGATTTCAGAACAACTACAACAACAGTATAACGTATTGCGGGCTTGTAGGTAGCGGTGTTATTCGTAATCGACGCTTGTTTCGGTGGTGTATTAGCTATTTGTGGAAGCTGTAAGCCCTTGGGGAGCCAGCTAGCTAGCTAGTAATGTGGGATATAGAGGATAATGTAGAGGGTAATCGACGCGGTCGGAGACAGCAGCGTTCGTACAGCAAGCTCTGTTAGTCGCAATAATCGTCTGTTTCAGGAAGGAGTTAGCTGAGTTGTGCGGACCTAGGCTTCAAGTACTTACCCATCTCATTAGGCTTATCCCACGACGCGAGGTCGTACAACCGCTCAAGGTCGTCGTCGCTGAGCGCTGTTGTTGCCCTTGCTGGCAACCGCTTGCCGCCTCTCATCCAGGATCGTATACATTGAAGCGCGGCGAGTAGCTGCGACCCAATATTGCGTCGTCGAGGAGCGAGGAGATCACCAAGCTCGCTGAACATGCGCTCGCACTCACAACTAGAGGCTGGGATTGTTAGTATATCGATCGCAAAGCGCGCAAGCGTTGGGTATTTAGGTCGTAACTCAACCCAGTAAGCTATTAGGTTGCTGCCGGGGCTCTCGAACACTGTCTTTGACCATTTAGGCTTGAAGTTGCGCCAGCGCAAATACTCGTCACAACCCTCCTCGTCGTCAGAATCCGCGTCCTCCATAACAGCTGCGATAGCGTCGTCGATAGCGCTGGAGTTGCGCTCCCTCGGGCGCCCTCTTGGGCTCCGCGACACCTGGTAACTACTCTAAAGTTGCTGGAAAGCAGCTTTAGATCTGCTTAACTAGGCCGGCTTGTCGCGCCACGCGCGATCGCAATATGACTTGTAGTATGGGTGGAGGGCGGTAGCGGCGTAGTACACGGGCGACTCGTCGAGCCGGTTGTAGTAGTCGTTAAGCTTTCCCCA
Organism: Alternaria tenuissima; assembly: GCA_004156035.1. Taxonomy (NCBI): domain Eukaryota; kingdom Fungi; phylum Ascomycota; class Dothideomycetes; order Pleosporales; family Pleosporaceae; genus Alternaria; species Alternaria tenuissima. The sequence continues at coordinate 405,282 of PDXC01000014.1, read as the reverse complement.
GGCGGCTTTCAGGTTAATCGCGAGGTGATCCTCGGGCGCGCCGGTTGCCTCGTAGTTAACGAGCTCGTACGGTTTGTAGCGCTGTTCGAACTCACCGAGTAGGTACTCAAAGACTGGCAACACCTCGTATATCGCCCCGTAGCGCCCGCTTTTACCGCGGCCCTCGAGTCGTTTTGTAGCTGACTTCAACGGCAGCAAGATCTCGATATAGTCCTTTACGACAGCCCAGTCGTTGGCTGATAACCCGCCCGATCTCATCCACAACGGCGCGTCAGGTGTCTTGTTTCCCCGAGTCCTCGCGTGACTATCGGCAGCGTCCTGGCTGTCGATATAGTACGCGATATACGAGTTGAAAGCTGGTTGCAACTCGACGGCCCGCTCAAAGGCGGAGCAATATGAGTTCCAGCGCGTGACGCAAGGCTTTACAACCTCAAGTATCTTCTGGTTCTCAGTAGGCAGCTCGCGGTTGGCTAGGTCCTGAAAGTTTCGGAAAACCTCGTGCTGTTGGGGCGTCTTGATATAGTTGATAACGTCGAGCAGCGTACCTAGCGGGCCTCGTTTACGCCACTCCTGGAGGAAGAGATCCTCGTCCTGTATTACCTAGTTAGCAACTGCAAAAAAGAGACAGCTGAGAAGCTCACCTGGAGATTGACTGCGTCGTTGTCAAAGGCGTCCTTGTTCGAGCTAAACAACACTGCCTGGCCAACAAGATTAATCGTATGAGCGCTGCAGCGCAGGCGACGGTGGCTAGCAATAAAGCCGTATTTGCTGCCAAGTGTCTTGATCGCAGCGTCGTTGTTGTAGGCGTTGTCGAGCATGAAGTAACCTAGCTTTGGCGCTGTTATCCCGAACTTTCGCAGCGTGTTTTCAATACAGCTAGCTATCCTCTCACCTAAGTGAGCGCCTGAAAGTTGCGGTAGGTCGATCGCGAGGTCCTTAACGACGCCCTCAGCAGTTGCGTAGTGCGCAACTACTCCGAAGAAGCCACGTTTGCCGCCTTTAGTTGTCCACCCATCGAAGCTTATATGTATCTTGCTAGCGGCCGCCTCAAGCTCAGCAACAACCTGCGGCAATAGGAACTCGTACAGCCGCATTACGTACCGACTAACGCTGTTGTGGCTGCTCCATAACGCCCTTGCTGCCTCTGGGTTTGCAAACTCTATCATCCGTCGAAACGCAGGTTCTTCGAACTGCCTTAGCGGTATATTGCAATCGACAAGCCACCCGACAGCTGCTAATCGAAACTCCTGTACGTCAAAGTGACCTATCTCGTTAGCAACAGCTTGGCTAACTAGTACACCAGAGCCGGCCAGCATGGAGAGCGTCTTCTGGCCAGCCGCTAGCTTGATCGCGACCTTGCCTGTCGCGTCAATACGGTGTTTCTTGAGGAGATGAGACTGCGCCGAGCTCGTTGCTGTCGTTGTGTCCAAAACAGCGCCTTCTAGCTTCCCGATGCGGTGACAGGCATGGCAGACCCAGAAGAGACGCTCTGGATTGCGCTGCGCTGCGACGCGATAACCATGCTTGTATACCCAGCTTTTGCGGTGCGTCTGGGTCCGCGGTGGCATTATAAATCCCTTTAAGCGCGTCCAATTAATACCATCGAAGTTATCAGCAAAGCGCTCGTCAAAGCCATCCTCTACACCCTCATTAGGCACTGTAGACGCGACGGTGGCAGCCTCCGAGGCTTCTACGGACGCAACAACCTCAGCTTCTAGCCGCGAGTCGCGCAGTTGTGATTCAAAATCGTCGGCCTGGCTAGCGATCGCCAGGGCTTCACGCGGGGAGCTTAGTTGCGTATCGTCAACAACAACGGGCTGGCTTTTGGTGCCCTTCGAAGAGATCCTGCGCTGTTTAGTTGGGCGGGCGTTAGCGTTGTCGTGCCCAGCAGAGCGCTTCTTCACTAGCTTGGCAAGATGACGAGGCATCGTGACAATATAAAAGAGATAGGTTGCTTGTTATGAGGTTGTTGTTGTTATCAAGACAAAACAACGCGTAGTTTAGGCGAAAAACAAGGTTTCGGTTGCTTACTAACTGAAATACAACACCAGAAAACTATCGCGATATCGATCTCTCACCCAACCTAGCAACCTCACGCCTTTTTGCAAGTATTGCAATTAATTCAATCAAGCAAGGCATCGCAGATTGACTTGATTGCAGTTACAACAACACCATGATTGAATTGATTGAATTGAAGTCTTGGCGACGGCGACGATACTTGATTGCAACTTGATTGATTGTTGACAAGTATGTCGTTTTGTAAAGTATAACAAAGGCCTACTCTAGCTTTTAGTAGCAGTCCGACCCTAAGGATAGTACTTTGAAGAATTATCTAGGTCACGCTGAAAACTATAGAAGCAGAGGCAGGCAGGATCTAGAACAAAGAGAATGAAGAAGCTGTTGTTCGTCAACAGTGAATACCGACCTGTAACGGAACACATCTTTGTATCAACCTATGATCAAGCAGGTTAGCGCGGGCAGTGATGGCCAACTGCAGCACGGGGCTTATTGTTTATTCCGGCACGCAGGGCTAACAACTGCGAGACAGTAACGTGTTGGATCACTCAGCGGGCCAGATCACTCAGCGGGCCACCCCACCAAACCTGACGCGACACTCTGCACAACAACGACCATGACACCACCACGACGTTCTCTATCGCCTCAAAAAGAGGGTAAAACTCTTCTTGCTGCTCAAGCGCTCCAACTAAACCAAGTTAAAAGTCAGCGTAGAGCCTCACAGCTATATAGAGTGCCTCGTACAACTCTTCAACGCCGCCTCCAAGGTATCCAGCCTCAAGCTATTACTAACGCCCAGAAACGGAAGCTCTATCCTGTTGAGGAGCAGGCCGTCGTTCAATGGATCCTAGACCTTGATCGACGAGGCTTTCCACCCCAGGTCATCGATGTACGACGGATGGCAGACGCTCTTCTCGCCGCGCGCGGCCAAGATCCACCTCCACAACCTGTTGGCCAGAAGTGGGTGTCGCGCTTCGTCAACAGCCAGTCTGAGCTACAGACTAAGTGGAATAGGAAGTCCCACAGCCAGCGCGCTCGCTGTGAGGATCCTGTCGCAATTGCAGCGTGGTTTAAGCTCGTCGAGGAGACGCGCGAGAGGTACGGCATACTAGACGACGACGTCTACAACTTTGACGAGACCGGCTTCATGATGGGCGTCGCAGCGACGTCTAAGGTGGTCACTAGCTCTGACACTGTAGGTCGAGCAGTCACAGTACAACCAGGGAACAGAGACTGGGTCACGACAATCGAGTGTATCAACGCGTCTGGCTGGTGTCTTCCGCCGTTCGTGATCCTGTCTGGTAAGCAGCACCAGGCTAGCTGGTACCACTACATCCCTGTAGACTGGGTGCTCGCTGTATCAGACAACGGCTGGACAACAGATAAGCTCGGCGTTGAGTGGGTAAAGCACTTCAACAGGCATACAGCGTCTCGTACACGTGGGGTCTACCGGCTTCTCATCCTAGACGGCCATAGCAGCCACGCGACGCCTGAGTTCGACCAGTACTGTACAGAGAACAAGATCATCACTCTCTGTATGCCACCGCATACCTCCCACCTCCTCCAGCCACTTGATGTAGGCTGCTTCTCCCCACTGAAGCGCGCGTACGGTCACGAGATCCAAGAGCTAGCTCGCCAAGGCGTCTACCATATTGACAAGGTAGACTTCCTCACGATATATGCTCAAGTGCGGCTAGCAGTATTCACGCAGCAGAATATCCAGGCTGGCTTCCAGGCAACAGGGCTTGTCCCTCCCTGTCCAGAACGCGTCCTATCGTCGCTCACTGTTGTCCGGACGCCGTCTCCACCAGCGACAACAGCAGACAACAACGTCACATGGACAGCAGAGACGCCGCGTACAGTAGCCCAGCTTCAGCAGCAGGCTCAACACATACAGGACCGACTTCGTCGCCCGTCACAGAGCCCAACAAGCCAAGCTATCCGCCAAGTAGTCAAAGGTTGTCAGCTTGCGATGAACTCAGCGACTATACTCGCAGAGGAGAATAGAAAGCTACGTACAGCTATTCAGCGTCAAGAACGTAAGAGAGACCAGCGGCGTCAGTATATAGCCCGTGGAGGAGCGCTACAGGCTCAGCAAGGCCAGCAGCTTGCTATAGAGGCAGAAAGGGTTGTCGCGGAGGTTGAACAAGCTCTAGCTACTCCAGGACGTCAGCGCGCACCACCAACGTGTACAAAGTGCCATGTCCAAGGACACATAAGGACTCAATGTAGACAGTAATAGACTAGCTCTAGACAAAATTCTATTCTATTATTTATTGTTGTTGTGGAGGTATCGTGCAAAACGCTGCGTTAGGTTTGGTGGGGTGGCCCGCTGAGTGATCTGGCCCGCTGAGTGATCCAACACGTTAACGTGTTCCACCACTCATCCGGCCACACCAGTCATTCGGCCACCCCAAAAACCACCAAAAATGACGAGAATCGCACCTTAAGATCTCAACAACCGCTATGCAGAAACACTTAATGTTGTAATATAAGCTTTTTACACTCCTTCTTAGACATATATTAGAGTCTTAGGGTTTAACGTCGGTGTTCGCGTGCCGACCGACTTCGCGTAACGACCGACCCCGCTTTGAACACCAGACTAACCACCAACTTCAGCAGATCGTAATCCAGCCAATATGGGATCAATTGAGAAGGCGATGAAAGCAATGGAATCGCAAGAACTCGGAGATAATATTCCAGCCTCAAAATACGCTGCCAAGTACAATGTAGACCAAGTGACGCTGCGCCGAAGATGGAGGGGTGTCCAAGCTCCGAGGGAGACCAAAAACATTGCACAACAAAACCTCACACTACAACAAGAGCTAGGGCTTGTAGAATATATCAAAGAGCTCACTAATCTTGGGATCCCACCTACAAGAGACATGGTACAAAATTTCGGCAGTGCAGTGGCTGAGAAGGACCTATCTAAGAGCTGGGTGCAGCGCTTCCTCAACCGACACCGCGACCATCTGACGTCACGTTGGTCAGCAGGATTGGACCGCAACCGCCACCAGGCTGATACTTTAGACAAGTACGACGCGTATTTTGATCTCCTGCACTCAAAAATGGACGAGCATAAGATAGAGCAGCGTCTCTCATACAATATGGATGAGAAGGGCTTCATGATAGGGGTAGAAGGCAGGTCAAAGAGATGGTTCAGTAAGGACGTTTTCCGTCATGGAGGCATTAAAGAAGCCCTACAAGACGGCAACAGAGAGTGGATTACTACTCTCTGTACAGTCTGTGCTGATGGGACTACGCTGCCTCCAGCTCTGATCTATGAGGCGATGAATGATAATATACGGGACAACTGGGTGGAAGATATACAGCCCGGTGAACACCAAGTTTATGTCGCCTCATCTCCCACTGGCTGGACGAATAATCGGCTAGGATTAGCATGGGTGAAGGACGTATTTGATGCCAACACTAAGGCCAAAGCTCGGAGGAAATGGCGCCTTCTCATCACCGACGGCCATGGTAGTCACATTACGCGCGAATTCATCGACTACTGCATCAAGAATCGTATATTTCTGGCCATACTACCCGCCCATTCTACCCACCAAGTTCAGCCACTTGATGTAGTCATGTTCAGGCCTCTCTCAGCTGCCTATTCGTCTGAACTTCGACAGCAACAGTATCGATCACTAGGGCTTCTTCCAGTGAAGAAAGCCGACTTCTTTCCACTATTCTGGTCAGCCTACACCTCCTCCTTTACTGAGAAGAATATACTCTCCTCATTTAAAGCTACTGGCATTTGGCCTATGGACCGAAGCGTTGTCACAAAGAAGTTTCAGCCTTCTACCCCACCTCAAGAGAGTGGGAATACAGCCTCATCTCATCTCTCTCCAAGTGATTGGCAACGTATGGAACGATTGCTGAAGGATGCAGTGAAGGAGGGTACTGATGAGGCAGTCAAGAAGCTCGAAGCGTCGTTCCACCGCGCCTCCACTCAAAACAAGCTTCTACACCATCAAAACGAGGGGTTACTTGCATCGCTTGACACCAAAAATAAGCGTAAGAAGAATGGACGAAGCCTCCCACTCAAAGGGAAGCGTAAGCTTGATGGGGAGGCTACATTTTACTCTCCTCGTTCACTCAAGAAAGGCCGGGCTGAACAAGCAGCAAAGGATGAAGCAGAAGCTGCAGAACAGCTCAAAAAGGTTGGGATGAAGAAGCTTAGGGCTGCTAATACACTATACAACAAGAAGATTGCCCAAGAGAAGCGTGAGAAACGAGAGAAAGATAAGGTGGCGAAGGAGAAGGAGAAGGCAGCAGAAGCGCGGCGTAAGGCAGACGAGAAAGCAGAGAGAGACCGCCAGAAAGCTCTCCAAACTTCACAAACAGGCAAGCGCAAAGCTTCAAGGCCACTGCCTAAGCAGCAGAAGCGTCAGAAGCAAGTAGGTGGACGTGCAGCTTCAAGTGTAGCCCCAAGTGCTGCACCACCACCACCTTCACACGTGACTCGTTTAGGCCGCAACACCAAGCTCCCAGCAAAATTCAGATAGCACAAATTGTTCGCAAGGGTCTATTTAGTAGAACACCAGAATGTTAGCTGTATACAACGTTGTGGTGTGGCTCTACAGCTTCAAATTTGATGGGGTCGTGATGTTGGTGGTCGGTCGTTACGCGAAGTCGGTCGGCACGCGAACACCGACGTTAACGTGGCTTGTCGATAATAACCACCCACTCCGCGAGTTTACCTCGCCGTCTTTTCGAGAGATGATAGAGCTCGCTAACCTAGCAGCGGCGGCGGCTTTATGGGTAAGTCACAACAGTGTTTCTGCTTTTGTAATGAAGTTGTTCAGCGCCCTACAACTGTCTGTTGTTGCAGCGATCGAGGCTGCTAGCAGTAAGATTCATATTAGCTTCGATGGATGGACGACAAAGGGTAGTAAGCGCTTCCATGACTGCGCTCGGTAGCGGATCGGGGACGGCGCGTCCTGCAGATGCGTTGTCAAACAGCTCGCCCGGCCAACAAAGCACGTACACGGTTTTGCGCGAACAGCCGGCGGCTGCAGCTTCTGAAATTGCCTCTGCGAACTGGCTCAGCAGCGCAGCAGTGAAAGCTGTCGTTGCCGGAGAGATGACAGCTTCCGAGGCTCAGGCTTCTGCTGCTCAGACTACACAGGCACTGTCTTCCCAGGGATCGGTACCACTGGCAGGCGCAGTAGCAAACCCACCAGCCACATCCGAGACCTGCGTGCCATGCAGTTCGGCGAACGAGGTTGTCTGCATAGACAGCGACCATTACGGCCTTTGCGATCTTGGCTGTGCACGTTCGCAGTTATTGGCCCCCGGAACGGTCTGTACAGACGGCCAGATCCTGAGACGCGATGTGTGAATAGCACTGAAACATGTCTTCTTGGAACGAGAACAGTTATCGACGCTCTCCATGATCCCGCTTCATCGTTGATACTGCTTGCTGCTCTGTAACTACCGCACGCTATGCCATGCATGTGGTTTTGGAATGGAACAAACTTCTCGCTCGCATGCTCGTCATCGTTTTCCTTGTATCATCTATAGATACGAATGGAAATCCCGTATCAGGGGTTGTCAATGCGCTATGGCAGTCAGTATGAGATGATGTGGAGGTAGAATCAAGATGATCCAGCATACACGCATGTATTATGTTCCTAGTATGGTATCATCGTTTGTCGCATGCTCTCAAAGGTGATTCAATCAACATGAAGGCGCAAAGTAATTAACGTTCTAAGCAGAAAACCATGAGATATAGCCTGTCACCAATGTTCTATACTAAGCGCGATAAAACTGATCTAGGCCATACTTCATACAAGCCGCCACCGAGCGACCCCGAAAAGCATGTGCGACTACCACATTCTTTTCTCCTCGTTCCCTCCGCCGAGCTCGGCAGGCTCTACATTGACTGACGGTATGTTCCTGTGGTCGGTCTGTGTGTGTAGTCCAGCAGCTGTTTGGCGCCCGGTGCGAGCCTTGCGCTCGAGGAAGAAAAGAAGGCCCACACACAGCGCGAGGAAGAGGATTGTACCGACCGTGATGCCGGCAATGGCTGCCGTGGAGAGCGTCGGTGACGACTGATCGGCCGATGCGAGGTCTCCCTCTGAGCTGGCCGCTGGTGGAGCGGCGAAGGTCGAAGACGCTTCGTTGGGGACGGGATCGCCGGGTGCTAGTTGGTAGTCGGCCCTGGCTGCGGCCAGCACCTGTTCATGGAGCGTTTGTGTGTCGTTTGGATTGATGACGCCGACCATCTGCTTCCCTTTGCAGGAATCCGGGGCGGCACAGTAATAGAAAATTGGCTCTGTGCTATTGATCGTCAGGTTCCAGTGGGTAATCTGTCTTCGTCAGCCAACAGCTTTGCACTGGCGAAACTGTCTAGGACTGCTCACATCTCTGGGTGTCTTGACCCACTGCGTCTCCGACCAGAATCCCGTCCTATCTCTCCCAGTGTATTCGTAAGGCACACACGCGCTTCCATACTCGGCCCGGGCCACAGAATGATCTGGTGGGTAGAACTCGAATGTGACGACGTCTCCAACGGAGACATTGGTTAGCTCTGCGGGTTCGAAGTGGAAGCCGCCTGCGCCGGCTTTGACCACGTGAACTCGGACTTCGGAGGCGCTAGTTTGTGTGGCGACATATGAAGTCGAGGAGGCGATGCTCGCAGTTGGAGCAACTGATGTGGCGGAAGACGTTACGCTCATCCGGCCGTCGGTCGTCGTTTGTGTAGGACCCTGTGCCAGAACAGCGACTAGCATGAGCGTGAGTGTTGCGGCCCGAGCCAGTGGTGTGGACATAGTCGAGTTTTGCGTATTGCGGCGCAGTTTCACCAGCGAGGTGTAATACGAAACCGTACGCCGTGATTTTGGAAGAGGGCAGAGATTAACAATGGCTACACACCTGCCACGAAGAATTGACCATTCTTGTGATCTAGATGTGCCAAGGTATTCCTGTAGGTCACTTACATGCTCACCTGTATCCGCACGACACTCGGCTACGGTCTCATCACCGGCAGTGGACAGCATCAAGGTGTTGTAGACAGATCCGGCTTGCCAGCTAATCTAGCCCCTTCACCATGATGCATGATCGAGGCAAAGGCATGGCACCAATCATGCGATTGACATGCTTGTGTCTTACCGTAAGAAAACCTACGTCTCATTACGTCTGATTATGAACCGCTCGCAACAATGCCAAAGTTGTAGGGCAGGATCGTCACTCGCAAACAGAAGACACATGTGGGGGAGAAAACGACGCCACAGTAAGAGGTATACACGACCTACAAATTATGTGTAACCTGCTTACTTGTTAGGATCGTTCGTAGATGCCTGCGTCGTGCTGACGCCTTACTTTCGGATCAGTCTGGAGGAACTTTCGTACCGCGTCCTCTTTCCCACTAATCGCATGCTCCGCTCACTGGCTCTGGACTACGCCCAAGAGATACAGATGGCAATACCATGTAGAGCCAGGCGTGCTCCTCTCGTGGTTTCTAAGCGTCGGCTGCGTCATGTGCACTTTGCATCTGGCCCTCCATGTCGCTCCTCACGCTGAGTGCGGAATTGCTGCTGTGCATTGCGTCGTCGTTGCAACAGCAAGAGCTCCTGGATTTGTCTCTCACGTGCAAGCATCTGCAGTCGGCCACTGAGCCGGAGCTCTTTCGGGAGTATAGCAATGTGTCTCGACACCGCCGCTCGTTCCTGCCTTTTCTCAGACGAATTATCCGTCAACCCGATCTAGGCAAGCACACTCGAAAGCTGAACCTCAGACCTTGGACCACGCTCGGCACCTTCTGGAACAGAGACTTCGAGCCAGACGGCATCATGCACGAAAATCGCCATAAGCGACAGGAGTTGGGCAACATCCGTGGCACAAAGCTCACCGCAGCGGATTATACCCTGCTTGTTCAGGCCGCGAGAGACACTGAGGTGATACGGCAAATTCCGCCGTTCGACCGCAGTACCTGCCATCCTGAGATAGTCGACAAGACTACATCCGTCACTACTGTACCCCCGAATCTCGGAGGCACACACGCGTTCGATCGCACGTTCTGCGAGCGGCTATGCGCAGGCAGTGAAGATCCACTGGTCATACTTCTCATCGCCTTGCTTCCGAACGTGAGAGACATCGTGCTCGACGGTGTGCCGGGCGACGTACATGCTCTCAGCTGGCAGCCGAAGCACGGCTTCCCAGCGTTGCGGACACTGACAGCCTGTGCAATCGACGGCGAGCTGCAGTGGCCTCTTACTTTCTTCCAACGGCTGCTGGCTTCAGGCAGACTGCGTGTTCTGCAGGTTTCTCACGCTACCTCAGGGCGTCTACAGCACACCGAGCACGAGCCCATGGCACAAGAGCTTCCACCGTTGGCTCTGTTGTCCGGGACGCGGGCCCTCGAACGGATCGAGTTGGAGAACTGCTGTCTACGAGCATCGGATCTGCGGTCGTTGTTGCAAGGCTGCCGCGGCTTGAAGAGCTTCTTGTACACAAGCAGAAGATGTGAGGTCGGACCTTGGAGCCCCTCGCCTGCTAAGTTTGTCGAGCTTCTCAGACCCCACGAGACCACGTTACACGCTCTGATACTCGACTTGGACATCCACCGTTACGAAGACAAGACTGACGACAGGCTTGCGCTCATACAGTCCCTCGCGCACATGACAGCGCTCAGGGTTCTCGTCACCGCGCCAGAGATGTGGCACTCCGTCGCAGTTGAGGATACTGTGGTTACCAACGACAGCGTCGGGTGGGAAGAGCGGCGTCTGTCTGTGCGGGTCCCCCCAACGTGCAGACACTGGTGTTTGGTTTATCCGACGCGGAGAAGACGACGTCACCGAGTCAGCTTAGCGACCTCGTTCGCATGCGTACGGTGATGCTCCCTGATCTTACCACTCTCCTCATGGGCGGCATAGAACCGGTCTATGTGGAAGAGGCCAAGCGACTTTATCTAGATCTGGAGCCGTTCATGTGCACTGGGCCGCAAGAGCTGCACGCCGAGGTGGGGCCTACCTACGTCAGATCTGTCTTTGACACTTGGCAGTGTCCTCATCATTGGACTGAAGTGAAATGGGCTGAGCAGATGTATGTGGCAGCCCCCAGCGAGATCTGCCTCTTCGTGCGAGCGTACGAAAGGATTCGCAGGGAACTACCCCAGTGAAACTACCGTGCCGACGACCTCCAAGCAGTGCAAAGGAGGATTTTGAAACAAGAACGAGGCCGAGATCCAGACATTGTACGCCATACACTTACCTAGTATTTGAGAGAATTCCAACAACCTGGTTGGACAGCTTCACGTATCGGAATGCCGTTCTTGAACCTGATATTACGGGGACCAGCCCAAAAGATCGTTGACGGCTTTTTTGCTGGATTAGTTACAGACCACTTCTGACTGTGATCTTGACAAGTAGAGCCGGAGGCTGCAGGGCAAGCATCAGCGCCGAGAAGTTCCATCACGTGTGGCAAAGGAGGCATGCTGCGACAGTACACAGGATATGCTTCGACGTAGTTCCATGAACTTTCACAGCGCATTCGGTTGTACCGGCGTGTACGAACTTGATTGTATGTTTAATGGGGCTCGATGGGCCAACCTAGTGTCGATCACATACTCAGCTGTACGTTAGGATTGCTTGCAAACAGAACGGACGCAGACCCACGGGCCATGCACAGCATAAAGTTCTAATCGCTAAACTCTTTGAGAAAGACTACCTTCTGAGAAACCTGCGCAATATTGAGAAAGAGAGGGCTGAAATACAATGCCTAGGACTCGGCACATACATATCGCCGGGAACCTTGGCGGAACTTACGCAAACTTCCGAACGCGGGCAACTGGCCCACGAGCAAAGCCTAGAGCCACTCGCTAGGGTACGTGTTAACTGTGAATACAACGTGGATTACAGAAACGTCGCTTTCGCTAGTGTCACAGGTCATGGGATTCCGCCTGCTCTGGCAATGAATTTGTATATTAGCTCATCTACGCGGACTGTCTTCATGGAGTTTTTGTCGGCCGTTGATGGGAGACGACTTTGTGATCTTCTTGGTCAAAACCGTGACATGGAGACCACTCGTTGTCCGCTGTCTTATGTCTCTTTGTGTCAAAGCCAATGCCGTTCAGCCCGTTGGCAGCAGCGGATCTAATGAAGCCCAGAAACTGTGTGCCTCTCGCCGACACTGAGGAGTCTTGTCGTACAGACCGTCGAGATTAGATGTGATGATTAACTTTGAGTACCAGGCGTCGTTGTCAAAGTAAAACAGCCACGATATCTACTGCATTGAACTAGAAAGAAGCACACCGCTATGCTTCGGACGAAGAAGAGGCTGATGCATGCAGCATTACTTTACCGCCAAGCTCAGCTAGTCGACGAATGCGTGCCCCGGCTACCTAGATGTGCAGCAGACTGTTGGCTAGGATGCTTATAACAACCTTATAACCAACACTACTCTAGTTGACCTAATGGGCTGTAGCCTGGTTAGTCCTTCTCTCGATGAGGTTTGGGCTAGGAGACCTCACGTTCATCTGCATGACACTTGGACTCCACCGTTGAGAATGGCAAGAACGTGTAGAATAGTTATTCTGATCCGAGCTCAGCCCGAACACCCGTAGTTCGTTTTCTCTGTCGGATACAACTCTGGGTGCGTCTGGCGACAACCTCTCGAGCGTAGCCCCTTACAGTCGGGAGCTAGCAGAGGTGGAGCACAAAGTCGAACGAGGCGGTTGATACTATGCAATTCTGAGCATCATTCGAGGTTCCTGCAGGTGATCTAGCCTGACGCTCTCCTATAGTAACACCTTCCGTCAACTTATGCAAACCCGATAGGTTGCTGAAGGTTGCTGAATGCAGATCGCTCAGTCCTCAATTGTCCCGTCAGAAGACGTCCCTCATCCCGCTCTGAAGAAGTTCACCAAAGGCATGAGCAAATGCCTTGCAGATCTGGGTCTTAGGCTCCGAGCATATGTTGTGAGAGAAGTAGTGAGCTCCGGGCCATCGCGTAATCTCATTCCCAAAGAGCCGTTTCTCACCCATCCTGTCTTCTGCGACGCGGATATCGAGGCGAGTGCCAACCTCGAGTGACTCGAAGAACACCATACTGTCAGTTCGCGCTCGAAGGCTTTCAAAGACCCAAATAGAAAACCTCTCGAGATGAGATCGTGTTAACGAAGGCTCCAGGTCCTCCGGCAGCAACTCTCGGGATGCAAGTGCCTGGGTCTCTTGGTTGAAGGCTGTCTTCGCAATAGCGACAATCCGCCCGCTTCGGCCTCGAATACCCTGTTCATCGCGTTCGGTGACAATGAAAACTCTGAACTCATAGTCTCGCAAGGCCGGAACGAACTCTTGGTGGAACCAGTGTGTCTGACCACTAGATGTCGCATCGTATGTGGGATCTTTTGATGACTTGTTCGTCTTCGCTAGCATACTCTTCCTGCCTTTCCTCTGCTTCGGCGGCAGCTTCGACACAGGCATCTCCACTTTGCATGTAAGCTGTTGCCTGTCTCTCTGCTTTCGAATATGCACGTGCGTAGCGCAGCCACTATGGGTTCTCTTATGAACGGTGATGCTATCCTCTTGGAGCGCACACGGACCGTGTCCGAAACACGTCTTCGGTCGATACGAAAACTCGGGCGGAGATGAGCGGGCAATATCATCTAGAGCTCGGATGTCGCCCAGTTTGGCTCTCTCCTGCCACGCCTCACTCTCATTCGGGTAGGCCCGAAATGCCGTTCCGTGAATATGCTTAAGCAAGCGTACTGCACTGTAAACTGAGTCAAGGGTGGGATTTGTGGGCTCGTCGGTGGTCCAGTGCAAGAACAAAACACTGCGTAGCGCCTCCCCGTTCTCACCTCGGCAGGAGCTGGACAAGAGACTCTCTCGAAGTTGACGGGTCAGCCAATCCCACGTGTAGGCGTCAACAGCAATCTGGTTCCGCGACTTGACGGCTAACATGGTAACCAGCCCCTGGTGCACATAATAGCTGCCGTCCTCTGCATCGATAACTGTATTGCGTAGATCTAGCACACGAGCCTCTGCTAGCCAGGCATCGTGACCCAGGCTTTCATGATCGTCAGGAAAGTACTGAATAGCAAGGGTGGCGGTTTGGTCGAGCGGCCTCTTGTCAGGGAAGGAAACCCATACTACCTTATCCCATGACGGTGTAGGTGCTTGTAGAGACGGTGCAGGCGGGACTGGCATGAAAGTCGTCCGAGGGTGGACGTTTGCGTTGATAGGCGGACTTCTGGTATCAGGAACGCCTTCTGATCTCTAGTGGACTCTTTTCTGTGCGCGTCTGATCGATTGCTGCTTCTTTCGGTGCAAACGATGTGTTTCACAGTTCGCGTACTCCGCTTCAGGTGCATACTGACAAGAAAGGTTGTATGCACATAGCCCGTGCGACTTGCGCTCCCCCCTCGTTGCGCTGGTCATACCAGGCATCATGAAGGCTTCCAGTTGTCTTATGCAATCGATTCGGGGGTGTGGACGTGGTGCGTAGGATGTGGGTGTTGAAGCGGGCGTTGAAGCGGGCGTTGAAGCGGGATTGAAGCGGGCGTTGAAGCGGGCGTTGAAGCGGGCACGAAGCGGGATTGAAGAGGGCCGATCAACGACCCCCACCGGTTTGGCGCGTGGCGAACAGCACACCTCAACAAAAACGAGGCTGCAAAAACACGACAATCATCGAGAACTCGGTTTTGGGATAGCCCATCAGAAAATCATCAAAGCACATTTGCTACAGGCCGCAACGGTCTCTATAGTCCATCGCATCCCTTCGCCTCGATTCGGTGCTGGTAGAGCCGCCGTTGTGGCCACGGCACAGACGGACTAACAAAATTTGCGAGCAGGCTACACAAGATGGCACGTTCATCGAACGCAACAACAGCCATCTCGCCGCAACACAGCAACACGAGAGCGACGACGGAGCCCAGGCTCTTCTTTCACAGCCGCAATACAACATACAGTCACTGATGGGTTTCTGATCCAACCCGTTGCCAACCGACAATGTTGGCAACGTCCCACTCTGACGTGCTCTTGACTGAACGGCATCACCTCTTACGCCACACGCCCGACAAGGTCTGAAGAGATTCGTGCGAGAGCTCTCGTGCTCAGCAGACTCGAAGGCACGCCAAAGCGAAGCATTGCGCTTGTGAAGCTGCGTCCCGCGTAAGATGACAACGGAGCCGCGTGCGCAAAATGGAAGCTGCTTACCGCTCAGACCACCCTCGCCCACTGTTGTGTGCCGATGACAATAGAACCCAACCGCCCCCGGAACGGGCTGAAACACACTCCTTCGCCCGTGAAAACGATCGCCTTGATTGCTGCGGCCTATCTGCTTCCTTAATGTAGGCGTATCATCATCCAGTCAACGGCAGCAACCGTATATCCGCATCACGACTAACTGTTTTATCGAGGACGTACAGGCGTTCAGCACCTGTAGTTCAGTCGTGGACTGGCAGGGACAGATTTATCCTCGAAAAGGCCAACGTTTTGGTGGCGCGCCGTACTTTCCTATCGACAGCCGCTGCTCTACCACGTCCGCAACCTCACCTACTGTGATAAGCAAACCGCAGAGTGGGTAGATTCACTTACGACACGGACTTCTGGGTGTTGGCAATGGTGATCAATGGAAAGCGTGCGACGAAGTCTCTCCAACGGTAGATTTTAGGTAATAATACATCATAGCGGAGTGGAGGGTGAGCAGACCAGCCTGCGAGTCCGGCTGTTCTTCCAATGCAGCTGCAACAAAATATGCGTCACACTGCGGGCAGGAATCGTAAGGGCATTGCGTTGGCCTGTAAGCAGCCGCCAATACCACGGTTTTGTGCAAGACACTTTAGCTTGCAACCAGGATTTGCTTCTGCGTGTACATACCTTGACAAGAATACGCATCGTGTACATCGAATGCTGTTACTTGGGTTTGCGGTCTGTGATGCCTGTAAGCAGAAACGCTCTCGCCTGGTGGCGGGCTTACCCGGATAACGATAGCGCCTGTCAGCAATGCCTTGGACTGCCGATTCTCAAAGTTTCTGGACCCGGCAAAGTCAGTGCTTACCCAGCTTGAAGCCTTTTGGCAACGCGCATGCCTGGCGAGACATTGAAGGGTGCCAGGTGAAAGATAGGATGCATTACACACACTAGCATCTGGTGGCACGAGGGCGCGCTTCATCAGCGTCCCACGATGCGGCTATCGCATCGGGATCTACTGCCACTGATCGTAACCAAGCTGATCTCTTTGAGGTTACAGCTGTACATGTAGGCAAAAGGTAAAGAAGAGATGGCCGCAAGCGATCGCAGAGCATAGCATCCTGGTTGAGCACAGGAAACCTGTTCCTGTTCGCCACACTTCACCCAGTAAGTGAGAAGAGACTTTCTCTTCATCACACCAGTGCTGAATGTCTGACCGACTGGTAGTATTACGCACGATGAAGGTGAAAGTCTATGTATTCGTGCTGATGCTGACCTCGCGAAGCTCTCGTCCCCCCAAAGACCCGAGCAGCAGAGGACAGGTAATACAACTGCTATCTAGGTGTTTGGTAAGAAGCGTTCCGCACACATTGCATGCACTCCAGACCACAGTCCGCAACCATCAATCCGGATTATAAGATTGATCTTGTGAGATTGCCAGATTGAAGCTATAATCAAACCAAGAAGCTAGTCTTCAGATTGGTAGCTCAATCAATCAATCCGTAACATCCAGATTGCCAGATTGATGAGATTATGCTGCTGCCGTAGGGGTGGAGGGTGAAGGATAGATAAAGGATGGAGTTTCTCGTGATACCGGTAGCGCGTTGTGGCGCGTCGTGCCAAGTCGTATTAGCGGAGCTCCTCTCAACCCTCCATCCTCCGCCCATATTTCTCGTTCTCAACAACGCGTTGCAATGCCTCCCCGATCTCAAAAGAAGCGCAGCGGCGCACCTACCGTTGCTGCTGAAGCTGCTAAGTGACTGCGCCCATCGCAGCGATCGCTGTCGCCCCGAGAAGCCCTGGCTAGCCAGGCCACCGAGTCGCCGTCTGAGGCAGCGTGGGAAACGCAATTTTTGGAGCCGCAACCTGAAGCTGAGATCGCCGCGCCCACCGAGGGCAGCCACGCTGGCACTGGATCAATAGCAGACGACGCTGGCGCTGGCGCTGGCCGGTCAACGTGGGAGACTGACGGTGCTGATCACTTTGATGGGATCGACTGGGAGCGGCTGAAGCAATACATGAAGCCAGTTAAGGCGCCAACAGGCAAGAAGAGGTGGATATATCAGCATGGCTATCGCATCGTCAAGTGAAGCAACCCAAAAAGCGTGTGGTTTGTATGCAGATACTGCCATTCTCACAAGGTCTTCGGTGGTGGCCTATACGATATAACGAGAGCGACGTCTGCAGCAGCAACTCACCTCCGGAAGGCTGCACGCGGCCATGGCCTGTCTGACGATTTCGACGTGAAAAGCAGCATCGCGTACGGGCAAGGTCAGCTATCGCTGCAGCAGGCGGTCGACGGCGGCGTTGAACTATTCCAAGAAGCAGTTAATGTGTTTGGCTACTTCAACGTACAACAGTTTCAACTCGCCTCTGTTCTCTGGCTCGTCGACAACAACATGCCAATGGAAATAATCTCGCGGCAATCGACGCGCGATATGATCAAGTTCGCCAACCCAGAGGCGGAAAGCGCGTTGTGGCGAAGCCCTCGCAGTGTCGCAACGCACGCGATGAGGCTGTTTACGTTGCTGAAGCCGCAGATAATCGTAGCCCTGTCTACAGCTGTAAGCAAAATACACATAAGCTTTGACGGCTAGACGACAAAAGGCGGCAAGCGTGGCTTCTTTGGTATCGTTGCTCACTTTGCTACCACTGCTGGCGTCGTACGCGTCGTACACGACCTCCCTATCAGCCTCCCACAACTCGCCGGCGCGCACACAGGTGAGGCTATGGCTGCTGTTGTCATCAAAACGCTGAAACAGTTTGGGATTACACCTAACCAATTCGGTTACTTTGTACTTGACAACGCGTCAAATAACGACACTGCAGTTGCTGCAATCGCGCGCGACTACGGCGGCTTTGATCCTGCGCACCGGCGCCTCCGCTGCGGTCCTCATACGATCAATCTCATCGGCCAAGCGCTCCTCTTTGGCGACGACAAGGACTCGTACGACAACGTCGCAGCTGAGCTTAAAACAGAAGAGCTGTATACGAGAGAATGGCGGTAGCATGGGCAACTAGGCACTCTTATTGCTGTAATTAACTACATCAAGACACCGCAGCAACACAAGTTTTTTGGAGGACTGCCAGCGAGAGGCTAATAAAGAGTTGCCGGCAGATGAGCAGGTCCCAGTCCTTGCTCCTATACGGCCAGTTGCCACTCGATGGAACTCCTACTTTGCCGCAATCGAGCGCGCTACGTTGCTCCACGGCGGCTTTGATCGATATATGGAGAAGCACATCAGCCCCATCGCTATCAACGATAAACGAAGTAGCAAACCTGCTGACGCTCCAGTATGGATGAGATCCGGCGCGCTCAGTGCTAGCGACTGGGCAACAATTACCGAGTACCAGAACTGCGTTGAGCCGCTCAAAATTGCGACAAAGAGGCTAGATGGACGCAGCGACAGCAGCAGCTTTGGCGCTATATACGAGGTGCTGCCGGTCTTTGAGTATATATTGCGCAACATGGAGGAACTTGCGCAGCCGTACGCCAACGTCGATTTCAGCGCTCATACAGAGGCGCCTTTAGGTAATTATTACACCATATTGTGCGTACAACTTGCTAACGATTAATTGTGTAGACCACCTTCATATTAACCTCCCCGCTGCCTGGCACAAGGCCAATGATTATTACAATAAGCTTGACGACTCACCGATCTATCACGCCGCTACCTGCTTCCACCCCTACTACAAATACTACTGCGAGAACAGCTGGCGTGACAAGCCGGAGTGGCTACGCGTTGCTAATGACGGCTTTCAACGCCTTTGGCAAGGCTATAAGCTGCCGCTGCCGCTGCCCTTAGCACCTCAATTGTTTACAACAAGAACAAGTGATATAGATGACGTGACTGGAGCTTTTACGCGTCGCAGCGTTACAGGAACACTACAAGGCGATGAGTACGATCGCTGGCTGAACCAGGAGCTGGCGTGGCACGCTGTCGACGATGGCAACGCTGTCCAGTACTGGATTGCCATGCGCTCAAAATACCCGTGTTTAAGCCAGTTTGCAATCGATATACTGACTATCCCAGCATCAAGCTGTGAGTGCGAGCGGCTCTTCAGCGAGCTCGGTGATCTACTCGAGCCAAAACGACGCGCGATCGGCAGTGAGTTGCTTGCGGCTCTACAGCTTATACGAGCATGGACTCGGGCTGGCTACACTACCATAAAAGCAGTTGAGACGCACAGCAGCGACGGCGACAGCGGCGGCAGCAGCGAAAGCTTTACAGACGACTCACTCGCGCGAGAGTACGATATATACAACTGGGCAGAGTCGCCAGAGATCGTGACTCTGGAGGAGTAGCTACACTACCAAAATCCGAAAAGTCTGACAATCAAGTCAAGTCAAGTCAATCTCGACTGCCTCACGACACCTCAATCCGCAATCAAGACAATCCGTAGTGCTGCTCTCGTCCAATCAAGTCAAGAAATCGGTCTCGGATTGTCTTGACTTAATTGTTGCGGTGTGCTCCAGACACTAGCACGCGAACATGCGTCGTGCTTAGGGAAGTAAGATTAGCCAAGTACCATCATACTACTGCACTTGAGGTATCGTCTGCAGCTTCTACCATGGCCCCAAGCCCTTGCTCTACCAGATGTGCACCTCGTTCAGAAGGCTCGATGCCGTCGACTCCACACCCGAAGCTAGAGACAACTGGCTTTGAAAGGGTGGCGCCTTCCGTTTGCAAATACACCTGTTGCTTCGTTCTCGGCTGCAAGTAGATCTTTTATGATCACATTAAGGGGTTCGAGCACAACATCGTTAGCAGGACATAGGAGCGCCTACTCAACGAATCCTTGTGGAATCGCTCAGCGCCGCGGTGCTGTTTATATTCCGAAGGTGACGACCTCATATGCTCGGAAGGAATAGAGAACCATGCTGCGGCGCTGCTAAGTCAGAATCCACGGGTCAGGACTGTGAACTTCGGAACAAGCGGGCACGTGCAGCATGCAAAGCTCGATCTAGACAAATACAAATTGGCAATCTTAGAGACCTAGTAGGACGGTGGATGTTAGTAATACAATACAAGCCGTATATCTTGAAATCGCTCATCGTACTAGCAGCATAGCTCTGTTGCATTCGCTCGGAATAGTTTGTAGTCAATGCTATGGTCCTAATTACCCATACTGCACTTCGCCTCACGGTGCTATCCAACCCACCGGGAAGATCATGTCTTATCGGAACGTGGCAGCACATCAGCAACTCTCACAACCCCAGTCCAATACTCACCTCATGCAAGGTCGCAGCACCAAACATCAGCATACAACGCGCATCCAATACGCGCGTAATCCTTCGATGTGAGGATCTCCGCGTGGCCCGTCTGCCCGTCGTGGATCCAGCCTACCGACTGACTTGCGCAGGCGTCGCCCAGTCCGGGAAGATGAGGAATCTCGCAGAGCCATCCACCTACGAAGACGTGTTCGAAGGTGTCTAGCTTGCCTCGAGCTATCACCTAGCCAAAGGTACCAGGGTTGAACTTGTGGGTCTCGGCGCCGTTCCCTGCCACCACGGCGTCCATGGCATTAGTTTCCAGCTCAGGGTCATGCACAAGAGCCTCCATGTTTAATTTCGCGCGCCACTCATTGACGATCTCCATGTAGTCCCTACTAGGGATCGCGGGATGGGCGGTGAGCGTAGGCATTGTGTGTGTAGACGTTAGCGTAGTGCCAGTGTGCGCCATGGAGGGAGCTCCTTGACCTCCCTCCTTGACCTCCCTCCTTGACCTCTCTCCCTCCTTGGTCTCCATGGAGCTCCGCCGGAGTTGACGGAGTTGCTAAGCTTTTACCCCACACTCACACTAATCGTATAAGGCGTAGGTTAGAGCGCGGCGCAAAGCTTAACCTCACAGCTGCTATCAGAACGCGGGGAGCACGGGCCATGGTGTTGTTAGAGGAGGTGAACAATATATTGTATATATACTACTTAATCCATCGTTCTTCTATCAGAACCACCTCTAGGGTGTATAGCTCAGTGGTAGAGCGCCGTCAGGTTAATTATTCTGACGATACGAACGGTGTAAATCAAGGCTTTCAATCAGTAAGTAGTTTAAATAATGTAGACAGGTATCGAAGGAGGGAGATAGGTTGGATCAATAGTAGGTTCCCGGCGCGTTCTATGCTACTCTCCCTCATCGCTATCGTCCCACAACCCCTCGCTGCTGGTACTGCTACTTGATACGTATTGTGCTTCCGCCATCTCGTTACCACGTACTGCGCCACTACGGTGTTTAGCAAGGGTTATAAGGCCAAGCTTACCCCAGTGTGTAAGGCATAGCATAGCTTCTAGAGTCTCTTCACGGAGTCGACGTCGTCTAGAGTTTAGTATAAAACCAGCAGAGCTGAAGACACGCTCCGCCTCTGCGCTCATTGCTGGGATAGACAGCATGTCGATTGCCATGCGAGCAAGAGAAGGGTACTTAGCGCGAACAGCTGGGCGGAGCCAGTATTGAAAGGAGACGAGATCGTCGTCAGTCTCGAGCTCAGCCTCAAGGTACAGCGTCAGCTCATCGCCAATCTTTTGCGGGTGGGGTAGACGACGCTGCTGTTTAATAAGCTCGTCAATATTGCTGTACTTCATCCGCTTACGGGGCCGCTCGTTACGATCGCGTTCGCTCAGGGGTTGGCGCAGCTCACTGTCCTGGGATAAAGCAAGGGAGCTTTGGCGTGAGCTATAGAAGTCGACAGGAGAGGTGTTAGGCCTGTAGTCTTGCTCCCATAGTCTCCTAACTGCCTCTACGCCACATTTGGCGTCTTGCGGACCCCATTCTTTCGCTAAGTACTGATACTTTAGGCGCGGATCTAGCAGCAAAGCAGCAGTGTACACGGGGGTTTCGTCGAGTATATTGTAATACTCTGTTGCCTTGCTCCAAGCTTGTTCGATTGCTACCCAAAAGGCGGAGTCCTTCTGGCTCTCAGCATACTCAACCTTGAGCTTCTCAAGCTGGCCGAGGATAAGGGAGAGGACGTCGTACACGTCGGCGATACCGGTAGCAGACTCCTCACTCGGGCGACCTTCGAGCTTCTTTGTGCACGCTTTAATCGGGTCGAGAATAGCGAGGAGCTCCTGTAGGATAGCCCATTCATCGGATGACATGCGCTGGTCGAAGATAACGCGAGTAACTGATTCCGATGGGCGTTCATTGATCGGTTTCTTGTCGCCGCGACGCACGAGGTGCATATAAGTGGCCATTTCAAGGTCAAGAAAGCGGTCAATAGAGTTGCGGAGCTGTACCGCTCGATAGATCATATCCCTCGTCGAATTCCACCTGGTGAACGTCAGTTTGGTGTTCTATATACCCGATATAGCTACTGTCTCATCTCAAAGTGCTAAAACAAAGCAATTGTACACGTGCATCTCCGCAATTACAACAACAAAAAGAGGTAGGAACATACCGGGTTGCATTATCCATTTTAAGCCGTAACGGAGGAGGCTGTTGGTCGGATTCTGGGTTCTCCCTACGCCAGACTTCACCCTGGGCATCCTCAAACCTCTTTACGCGCCCTGATGATTTGTTTATCCATCGGACGATCGTTGCTACTACTCCAATCGGCCCTTGAGCTCGCCAAAGCTTCACCTCTTCTCGTAAGTTGGCTACACGAGCTATCTCACCCTCAAACTTTTCGAAATCGCTGCCGAACAGGAGCTGCTGGGCAACAAGGTTAAGTATATGACCAACACAACGCAGCCGTCTGACCTTTGGATCAAACTGGAGCGTCTCTCCAAGGATTGCAACTGCAGTATCGTTGCTTGAGGCGTTATCGAGAACGAAGAAACCGACCTTATCGCGCAGGTCGTAGTCGTCAATAACCGCTAGAACGTTCGCAGCAATAGCCTTGCCATCGTGACGATTGGTCATCTCTCTAAACGCCAACATGGCTGTTTGGCACTTCCCCCTATCGTCTACAAAGTTTGCAACAACACCATTGATTGCCTTACGTCGCGGTGACGTCCAGAGGTCGAAGGAGAGGTGGATACGACTCGCCGCATTCTTTAAGATCTCTCGTACCTCCTCTTTGTGCATAGCGAACTCAGTGTACACCCACTGGCGGGCTGCCTTCTCAGACGGGATAATAGATTCCTGCATCAACGGGTGTATACGGCTGAATATCATCCGAAAGTGGGGACTCTGTAGCTTCTTGAATGGTATATTCTCAAGGGTTATCCAGCGCATAATGTCCTTCTTAATCAACCCAGAGTCGAATGATTCCGCGATACTGTTGTATAGTCGTTGCTGTACAGGATCGTGTAAGTCAAAAGAGGAGCTTATGGCGTTAGCTTTGTTAAGCTCCTTAAGGGGACTATTAACGTTCTCCTCATACGATTTAGAGTGTACATTCCGGAAGTGTTCAAGGGCGTGCTGGCTTCCGTTTGTGACGTTCAAAGGGCGAGTAAGAGTTGGCGCAGTAGTGTGGCAAGTACGGCATAAGAAGTGGATGCCATTAATCGCCTGCGTCGATCCCTTCTTGGTGTACTTGCCAGCAAGAGGCACCCCAAAACGCCACCATCAAGCTGTCCTTCGGACGCTATTCACTGCCTTTGTGTAGCCTCTGACCCCGTAGGACTCCCATACAACCCAGGTGTAGTCGAACGGAGTATCTGACAGATGCCCTGGCTCGGCAACAGCTATATACGAGTCGGCGTTCGTCTGCTGGTACTCTGTAGGCACCGACACCTGTTCAGGATCGAGTTCGCTGAGCTGGGAGGCGTCTTCGTCAAAGATGGTGAAGCCATGGCCGAATGGGCGACGACTAGACGGTTCCGCGTTAGATTGCGTGTTAGGAAGTTCGCACTGGTTTAATACAGGTGTATTTGAAGACATAGCGGCATTAGGTAAAAGATATGTTTTGTTTAGGTAAAGTAATTATCATAGAAAGTTAACGTTGTACACTGCGAAAGATAGGATGAGGTGCGATCGTTGATATTACTAGCGTCCTGCTTCAGGTTCGTCTCAAGTCTGGCTCCCGAAACATCACCACCTAACGTTAACAAGCCTAGTTACTACCTATATAGTACTAGCGTATCCTCCTCCTTCAACTCCTGGAGCGCCGGGGATCTCATGGATCTTGGCGGAGTGGAGCTCTCTCCCTCCATGGCGCACACTGGCCTTCTTCACGCTGTTTCTTGAATGTCCTCTCTGGCAAGTCCGGAAACTTGTTTTTGTTCGCTTCCACGAACGGTCTTAGTATCTCATCGAGCCTTCTGCGAGTATGATCAGGGTTGTAAGAGACCTTAGTCATCGCACCTCCCAGCTTGCTTGGCAGTCCAGAATGGCGATAAAGATCAAAGTTAGAAGGCTTGCCTTTGTAATCGTACAACTCCGTGACGAAGTCCTGAGTATATTAGCAGGTGTGAGCTGCCAAAATTGCAAGTGCACTTACACCTTGAGAGCGGTCCTTCCTCGCCCTTATATTGGAGATAATTGATGAGATAACTCTAGAAGCTGATCCAGGCTCAATAGGAATACAGTCATCGAGCAACAAATCTAAGATAGGGGTATCCGTGAGTGCAGCGTCAAAATTTGACTTCGGATCGTTTCGCCTGTCGCGTACGCTCACGTGGCTTGGATCACTGGCAAGCGTGGCTTTCCTTGTCCCCTCCATAGTACTCATGGGAATGACCTTTATAGGCATGCCGCCACTTTTGGGGCAGCTCGCGACATAGTCCTGCAATTGGTGGCGGAATTTGCAACGATCTCCCCTTTCACAGAAGCCGCGGGAGAACCAAAAGAAACAGGTCAAGCAGTCCGGGGTCGACTGAGTTGGATCCTGCATCGAGTCAGTCATATATCGCAGTAATAACAATACGTCTGTGAGAGCCGTCCCGAAGACTGAGACGATGCCTATTTACCTTGTCATGTATGTTTCCAGACGATATGCGTTTAGATAGCGGACGGTCCGGTAAGCGCCGTTTTGATTGCGTGTGGCCACTTATCACGAGCTTGTATCCGGCATTTCCAGTAGAAGCTGTGCCATACGCTAAGTTTAGGCCAGCTTGATCGGAGAAGACACGATCCGAATCCGAATACGTATATTCCGTTTTGACTCGTGGCTCTCGTTTTAGAGCCTCATTGTACTCCATATCAGTAGACGGCATTCTTGCTTCCCTGATAGGAGGTGCGCCATTAATAGACGTGACCGCCTTAAGGGACGGTGAAGTGTTGCTTGGAGTTAGAAAGTCCTTCGCTCCATCTGCAGGTTGCTTGTGTAAGGACTCGGAGGGAAGTGCCTTAGACGAGGAAACTTCAGTATCTAGTGCGTTGCTGCTTTCCTGTCGCAGCCAATCAGAAGCAGAAGGCGCTACAGGGCCGCCGAGACCAGCTTCCAGTAATACCAGGATATCGGCGTTTGACTGTGAGTCAAAATTTCCACCATCTTGCTGTTTTCCCCAGTAGGAAGCAGTCGAGGGTCGAGCTTTAGCTGCGTTTGCCTCGTCCGAAATAAGCTGGTCAATAGTATCCAGATCAGCACTAGCGGCTTCTCTCGCCACACTCCCCCTCTTGTCTTCATTCGACGCTCGACTTTGGGGGCCATCAATGTGGCTCGCAGAAGAGTCGTCGTTATAGCTTGAATAGTTTGGAACAAGCTTCGGAGCCTCGCTAGACTGTTTCTGACCCTTGTTGATGGATCTAGAAGCTCCTTGACTGCCTTCGAGATTGGTTGGTGTTGCTGACTCGCTAACAGCTTTCTCAACACCTATTTCGTCGTCTTTGCCAGCTAAGCACTCAGCTATGGCAGCATTGAGACGGCGTTGTAATTGCGCTGTAACTTGGGATAAGGAACATTCCTTAGCCCCTTCAATTAGGAAGTAGAGCCCTTTTTGCAGAATATCGACTGTACCCAGCATTGCTCCAATCTCTTTTGCCTTGCATAAATTGCTACTATTTTCCCATATTGCCCTCGCTGCATCCACTTTCTCCTCTTCTGCGCCCTCATCCCTTAGTGCCTCTGTGAGTGTACTAACTAGATATGGTGTCGCTTGGGACTCGAGTGCGCAAGATTTGGCGATCGTCAGAGCTGTCACTGTAAAGAAGGGCAGGTTTTCTGGGATATTCGCGAGTACTTTTAGTTGATACCGACAGTTCTCAGGAACTAAAAGCGGGCGTGGAAGCGGGAAGCTGTCCTCAGATCGGAGTCGGACATTGCGCGCTGAGTTCGAGGTAGAGTTGCTATCTTCAGCCTGCTCGGCTCCGTTGTTAGCTGGGGTACTGCAACATTAATACCTAGTTCATCTAACCTTGCGCTTGCTCATTCTAAAGGCTATTGTCGAACGACTGACACCTGACCGGCTGGTCTTTTTGCGTTCGTGTGTTGATGTAGTTACCAGTTGCAACAACTTATTTCTCCACGCAGGGGTTTTTCTGCGGCACCCAAAGGAGTTAGACCACGTCAGCCACATACCTGACACAGCAACGCAAGACGCGGCGACGGAGCCTAGACACCCGTTGAGCACAACAGTCACGATACACACACACATACATACAACAGTCACTGATGAGCTTTCTGGTCAGCCCATCACCATCAGACAATGCCTGCAACGTCCCGCATCGACGAGCCCTCGGGCTGAACAACACCACCTCTCGCGCGAACCAACTCACAGACATCTAGCATGCTACCATCGGTGCCTACAATACATACAGACCATCAGACAGCCTCGTCCACAGCCGTCTCCACTCTGTGTCGAAGGAGTGGTGCCTCTTTGACACACCCGACAAGGTGTGAGGGATTGGCGCGGAAGCCCTCATGCTCAGTAGAGCCGATGGCGCGTACGAGCGGAGGATCAGTCCTGTGAAGCTGCGTCACGATAAAATGCTGCTATCGCTGCGCTCGGCGGCAGGTCACAATATACACTATAGCCGCATGGGAACCCAGTGGACGGCATCATAACACTCAAAGAACATCGGAGAGCGGGTAACATATCTCAAGCCCTGGGGGCACGAGGCAAGCTAGCACACACGACAGCTAAACGCTAGAGGGAGACTGAAGGTATCGCAGTTGCAACCCACGAGGTAACGCGCTTCTGCGAGCCCTGAAACATTGTTACACCCACAAGGCTTCGAGTTACTTCGTATACACAGGTATGACTATTCGAGGAACACAAACACAGGCAAACACGTCACTTCTTGAGGCGAAATGCACATAGTCGTAGATAGAAGCCAAACCACGCATGGGCGAGGAGACAGCTGTCCGCCAACCTTTTGGATCTAGGCATAGCTGCGGACTTTGCGGCTGAAACTGAGTAGGAATTAACCAACCAGCCAACCAACAGACGAACTTTGGTCTCCCGTAATTCCGCCATGGTGCTCACGATGTAAAGAACCACGTTCCCATTCAAGTATGATTTAGTCTCCTTCGTTTCATTACGTGAGTGTAGCCTTGTCAAGTCTTCTTAAGACCGACACAGTGGGCATATAATTCCCGAGGCACAGCCAAGTACGAGCGAGGTGCAGATGCAGTTCGTCGGTTCCTTCCATGCTTGACCTGCAGCGTTCCGTTCGTGCAATGACAGCCAGCACGAGGGTGATGACGCTTACCTAGTCAGACTACATGGTCGGTACTTGTCCACCGTGGCACGCCTCGCACCTGGTGCTGGCGGTCATTACATGTGTCGCATCATAGCGTGTTACGCTGGTATTGCGATTACATTACCCGTTGGTAGCATATCGGTTATGATCCTCTCAACACTACGTTGACGACCGCCAGCATTTTATCTACATGGCTAACCTGTCAACGCAGGCATCGTTAGGCGTGGTTGGTAATGACTGGCGGATTCCATGCTCCATGATGCATTTCGTGGCCGGTACCGTACACGATTGGTCCCGCGGCGCGCAGACTCTCCTGCTAAGCTTGTTAACCTGCGTGACTGACATTGAACGATGGGAAGAGCGTCGAGGCCGTCCTTCGCGACCCTGGCAGTTCTCGTTCACATGTGGCACTGTGATGTTGCTGCTCATTGTCGTTATTAGAGTTGTCATTCGGAACGTAGACACCCGGAGTCGCACGAACCGTTCGGCTTGCTGCGGGTCAGCGAGACGAATCTCGGCATATCAAGATGCGTGATAAGCAGAGACTACTTGGAGCGAACAGCGCTGCCACAGCCATGGTTTCGGTAATAATTACTTACCTCCATAAACACGGTCAGCAGTATTACCATCGTGCCTATCTCTGACCTCCTTACGCTACCATGTCAGCGATGGTAAACGTGTCAAGGTCAGCCCCGATCGTCGTTATGCTAGCAGCTGGCATTATGCTATTCTCCTGCTTATCACCGAGGACATACATAATACTTTTGAACTTGATCACTTGAAAAGGCTGAATTCTCGACACGGCGGACAGTAAGTACTGTAATGTAGGCTGACACGGTAGTGCAGATTGTTGGCACTTGCTTTACAGATGGCCTTCTATCAGCATAAGCGTACTGTGGGTCAGTGACTATAAAGGTGCTGGTGCGACATGTTCGGAAACCTCGTCTGTGGTCGTACGTCGCTACACTCAAGGCTCATTTCTGGCGGGGATCTGCGAAACAATGTTCTTGTGCTGAACGGCTGAGCTGCAACGTGTTGGTGACGCCGGTTGGCCACTGTGTCTTTTGTTGAGACACTAGAGAGAAGGCATGTACTGCGCTAGCTGACATTAGGGAAAGCCTCGCGTGTTCAGTTCCGCGTCCGGTTCCGCATTTCCGGTGGTTCCGCGCTTAACTCCGCATCTACATCCTGCTTTGTCCACACAGTGAGTATCCTGTGGCCTTCATTTTGCATGGAACTAACATGCCGGTACGGTCGGCGCCGCTTAGCGCCGAACTGTGCTCTTGAGGCTTAGGTCTGTAGTGTTTCTCAGGCTGCTCTACGAGGCGTGAGAGCTTCATTGAGGCCCTTTGAGAGCCGAAGCCTAGCTTTTAGGAAATCCATCTTCCTCCACAGCTATCTCGTATAATTTGTGCGTCTGAAAATCGTGGTATGCACACGGTCGCGTCGGCTGTGAGCGCGGATCATCATGGCCAAGCCAGGAGGTATCATCCTACTGGCTTGTACAATCTCTAACCTCCCTCCCTGCGCGACGAACAACCCAGTGGGCCGAAGTCGGCCAATGAGAGCGCAAGAGTAGCAGATATCCCGACCTTACGCTACCTCTCATTGGTCAACATCGGCCCACTGGGTTGTTCGTCGCGCAGGGAGGGAGGTTAGTAACTGCTGTTCCCTACAACGTTACCTCAACGATCTTCGCTGACCTCTCTCTCAGGGCAACTTGATACTCATATATGAACTATGGAATCGAGTTTCAGTAAATTACCCGGTTTTTCTGACTAGCATCCGCACTTCCTGTGCAACAACTGTGTAGCTGACTTACACGCCGAAACTGCTTGCCCGTTCTTGAACTGCTTGTTGCAATCAATGCTAACCAGTCACACAGTTTTGGCGGTGCATTTGAACAAAGATCTCCTCAAGAAATCCCTGACAATATCGAGAAGACTACTTGAGTCGTGCAAGTCGTTGGTAGCTTGTCCGTACCTTTGCGATATTCTCTACAATCGTCTACTCTACGTAAGTCCCGATCCCAAAGAGTGAGCAGCTCGTTCGCCTTTATCAGCTCTATACCTATGCTTCAGCGCCCATTGCCGAAGACAATTCTACGCTTAGAAAGAAAACTGTCCTTCAGGTCAGCTCAAATGGTGATATGAAGAGGATCTATAACCAAATGCTAGGCGGGCTTCACACTATCAATGTTCTATAACTGACTACTGGAATAGGCCAACGTCATGGTCTCTGGTCTTCCCAATGCGCTGCTCATACTTGTTCACTGCTCTCAGCCTATCTATATGGCTGCCGTCCTACTAGGTAAGAGTAAGTACCTTTGTCACCACTATCTGTACTAAACACTGCACAGGCCTTAGTTAAACTCGTTGTGTCTAGAGCCTTAACAGAATACCAGTCACGACGGCTCCGTCATGCGTCGCTGTATCGTACTCCAGACGACGAGCTTCCTTCCGTTGTCGGGATACAGGTGACCATACTGATACCAGTGCAGCGTACCCGAAACATAGATCAAGAGGGCTTATTGCTCTCTACCCAGGTGAGCGATTTATGAGGCTGTATATCTCCTTGCGTGGCTGTGCTCAAGCAGAGCGTGGATGCGCTGACCTCGTTTTTGCAACCGGATTTCTGCTAATCCGGGCTTTACAGGGGTCAGTTCTATCGAATTTCACACATAGACCCGACGAAAGTCCCGCAACTATTGACAGTCAAGTAAGCGATCACTCCGTTTGTTGCGTGGAAGTATAGCGACGTTCAAAGGTCGATCGCGCCGTGGATTACCCTCGGAGCTTGCTAGAGTAGCCGCTTGCTGTTACGATGACATCTTCTGATCTAGAGCAATCGCTGCCTGAGCATGTGCCATTCATTCACACTTCTCACAGCGTCGATAAGCGGCTAAACATGACTAGAAACTGTCATTCGATACCCTCAAGGCTGGAGTAGGGGGGCAGTCAGCCCAAACGCTAAGGCAATAGACATCCTCGATCCTGTCGAATGGCAACCTTCGCCCCACAACCCTACCTCCGTCGAGCTGAATCAAAATGCTCGAGGTCCGCAAGAGACAGTAAGTTCTGTTTCGACGCTCAATGATCGTTCGAAATGCGTCAAGGCTGTGAGAATAAGCTTGAAGGCTGACCGATAAGTCCCTAGACCTCGTTCGGATGGCGTTGAGGCGCGTATCTACAATACGTCGTGCCCTGTTGGAGTGTGTGTGGGTGGATCTCGCTAACGCCAATCAGCTTTTGTGCCTTCAAATCTCCGCAGCGTGCGATCAAGACCTTATGGAGACACGTCGCCGATCGCTCCGGATTCAAGTGGTCATAGATCACCTGTGCATCGAGAGAGCCCTCAAAACACGATCTAGCGCGCATCGCTGCATACACACTATGCTGCAACCAACAGAAGACGACAAGAGCAGCTCCTCCAGTACGATTCTATCAGCCCACAAAGCCACGGTTGCACAGCTTACAGCGATCAACGATACGTCTTCGTGCCATCCTCCTGCATACGATAGTTTCACTCCGTATACGCGGTAGCTAGTCTCCACATGGTCTACCAGTTCGACGTGGAAGCAAGTCAGAACGAGGGTATGTCATACATTCCCCAGGAGATACCTAGACGACAGGGCCATCCGATATGAGCTCGGATATCGGATTGCGTTGACATGAGCAATGAGAAGAGGCAATATCTTCTTTGTCAATGCGTACAGACTAACTTGGCAGGTGCATTTGCAAAGTACAAGGACCATTGTATTCTTCCGTTACTAGACGTTGCATCGAACAAGCTCGGCAGCGAGGGATATCTCACAAAGCACAACGCTCGTATCTGCGTGCGCGGCGACCTTTGGGCTACCGCTGAAGACATCGTACATGTGCTTAGCGCTCGTTGCAGTTACTGCATCTTCGACTTGGAAATCCCCCAACAGCACGCAGTCAATGCCTCTACGAATGCGTAGCTCACGACGCCTGTCTGTGGCACGCATGGAAAGGCTGCTTCGACTATAATCTTTTCGTGGAAGCTAAATCGAGCACTGGACTCACTTGGGCAACCTCCGCTAATCTGATGCAGAATCGTCACTAAAACCCTAGATTCGGACTCTACTTGGTCAACGATGCAATTTACCAGTAAAAGGCAATGAGCTTTCCGTGTCTTGGTACGTCGCGCTTTCATGTCCCTAGCCTATACGCAAGTACTTGACGACCTTGAGCAGGAACCCCTTAAACAACACGAGTTCCAAGTTTCATGGGCGCTCAAAGTGTATCGTGGTCTTCGGGTCCATCGGTACCGCATTAGCGGAGCAACATAGGTTTCTCAAACACCATGCATCCGCAGGATCGGTCATAAACATCCTGCTCTTGATCCTTACCGCTGAGCTCCATGCACACCGATTGCGTCAGCTTCATTGCGCTGAAGTCGCCCTAAGAGCTGGCGAGTTTGCGGCGTAGATATTGACGCGACCACGTCGAAAAGGACACTAATTAGCCCAAACTTGCGCCACTCTTTCATGGACTGCTCCTCGTCGTCAAGGTTGGCGCTCTCATTCTCGTAAGCCTTGCGATCTTTGCTCCACATCACTACCTGAGCACCTAGGTTGAGTATGTGACAACAGCAACGTAGTCGCCGCTTAGCTGTATCGAAGCCAAACTCACCAGCCAACAAGTTACGGCAGTGTCGTTGTTGTAGGCGTTATCGAGTACAAAATACCCAAACACGTTGCTCATTCACGTCAAACGCACGCAACGTTGCCGCTACTACTGACGCTATATTATTGCCATTGTGTGCGCCGTGGAGCTCAGGCAAGCCCAGCATGTAATCAATTAGTCTGCCCTTGCTGTCAAGGTGGTGTACGCAGATACCCGTCAGCGCAAGCTGCCCGCTGGTCGAAGTCCAGTTGTCGAAGGAAACGTATATAAGCGACTGCGCTTTGCGCAAGTAAGCGGCAACGGCAGGTATGTACGCATGGTACTCCGCGATGATACTGTCACGGGGGCTTTGGTGGTTACGCCAAAGTACAGCTTCAGCTAATGGGTATGCAGCTTCAATAAGCCGACGAAACTGCGGCTTCTCTGTTACTCTCCAGCTTTGGTTATCCGCCGCTACCCAGTCCTTTAACGCCTCTTGAGACTGGCGGGTTGAGAAGCCTGCCACCATCTCATTTGCAACTTCTTGCGTTACCTCAGTCCCTTTAGACCTCATCTTGAACACCGCTAATCGCCCAACAGCACCTGATATATCACTATCGCGGCTCTCGATAGGTATAGCACCGTTAGGTCCGACGGAGTGACCTTTTACAGGCTTCTGGTGATGGGCGGCGGTGCTTGAGGTCGAGCTTTGAACGTCGTATGCGGCGCCAAGCATGCGGTGCTGGTGACAACAACGGCAAAGCCAGTAGTTTTCCTTGAGTTTCGTATGCTAAACCGGCCAGCCGTGGCGATAAACCCAGCTGTGAGGACCGCCTCGAGCAGTCGGCTCAAGCTGCGGCACGCGATTCCCATCAAGCCCTTCGAAGTCTCTTTCATCCACCAAGTCCGCCGGTATCCCCGCCATAGCATCCATAGGCACTACGTTACGAATGACGCTGTTGGCATCACCAACAGTGGGCGCGTTAGAGGTCGACGGCGGCGGAGAGTTGGGTTTACCGCGCTCGATGAGACGTCGCAAAGCTGAGACCGGCTGGGCAGACATTAGGTGCACTAGAAAGCGAGGTCGCTATAAGCTTTGCTAACAAGAAAATAGCTTTAGAAACAGCCGAAGACGCGTTGTTTGGGACACCAGCCTGCCTACGTCGGGCCGGGAAAATGTATGCTCAGGTATTGAACCGCACAAAACTCAACTCCAGAAATTGCGATCACGACTACCAGATACGGCCTCAAAATGACCTTACAACAGTCTAATTCAATCAATCTAATCAGTCTGGCCGCTACGGACTAGTTAGACTAAGAAGACGAGACGCTTCGCACTGATCTGATTTACTGTTAGCAAGTCTGAGAAGGAGGCTCTTCGCGAATCAAGCCCGAAGGCAACGATGCGAACAGAATCTAGATGTGGGAGGTATCCTAGATGTTCAAAATTAGCTATAGTACACGACCTATAGAGAGATATCGCAAAGCTCAATGTGCGCGCAGAGCCTCCTATTTTCGGCACGGTGGGTTTTCCGGCACGCAAGGGGAGACATCACTTTCTCGCCGCTTGGAGCGTATGCCATTGACTCTGCTTCAAAGCTCTCACCGAAAGAGCTGCGCCTTTGATCAGACGGATCGCCTTTGCACATCGACGTTGCATGCAAGCATTGCGGATTTAGAACTGCTATTGGCAAACTGCTAGCCCGCCACCTATC
Organism: Alternaria tenuissima; assembly: GCA_004156035.1. Lineage (NCBI taxonomy): Eukaryota > Fungi > Ascomycota > Dothideomycetes > Pleosporales > Pleosporaceae > Alternaria > Alternaria tenuissima. The sequence goes on along the minus strand of PDXC01000014.1, from coordinate 371,263 downwards.
CAAGAGCCACGGTGTAAAGAGGAAGTCGTCAACGTGGCCTCGCGACCATGGAGTTAAAGGACTGACTCTTCAAAGCTGGGATCGAGACGGAGCAGATGACCACTGGGTTGTGGGGCTGGATCACCTCGACCGCAGCTACTAGTTCACTCGATAATAGCCTGCCACAAGACTCAGTGTCACGACTCCGCCTTGAGCGATCGCATCGTGATGGACTCGGACGCATGGCCGATCCCAATCGAGAACTCTTGGTGGAGTTTGTGTAGATGCCACACGGCAGAGGGTAGTGCATCAAGCTTTGAAACTTGGATAACCTAGCCTTGTGCAGCTGTCCAAAGCAATCTTCAAAAAGCTCGACCAGGTCTCCTCAGCGGTTGTACTTAAGTCCATATCTTAGGCCGACATTCAAGGCGTTTGGTAGGCCATTTCCGCCACAGTCCCCCACTGCGTGAATACTTGACGGCACCTATGCCCTCTCCGCTAAATGAGGCCGTTATGGGCTACATCAAGTGCCCACTTGTGGTAAACACCATCTGTTACAAGGTGCAGAGGAGTCGTGAGCTTAGCATCACCTACATCGAATCGACTGGGCCATGCCGTTCAGCTCAAACATCGCCCGCCGTATCTCCTGTGTGCATGCAGAAGGCTTGATTTGCCCTTGCTTCACCGAGCTTCCTGTCGCCTTCTTCCTTTTGCGATTGGCCGAGATGACACCTAGCACGGTCCGTTGCTCGACCTCTGCTCGCTCGAAGTCGATCACCATGGCGTGCTTAGTCTCCTCGTTCCATAGTATGTTGCGAGGCATCAGGTCCTTGTGCAGCACTCGCAGCCCGTGGATCGCGTCGGCCGACAGTCTCACCTGCTCGCTGACTAATGCCTTGTTCTTCGCCGTAAGATGTTGGCCAATGGGATTGCCTCCAAAGCTGAGAAACATCATGTGCACAAGCTCGACGATCCCTTCGTAGAAGTATGGCGTCTCCAGGTCAATGTTCCCCAGGTGCACCGGCACGTGGATGCCCTAGATGGGCCGAAGCCGCTCGTAGATGGACGCCTCCCGTCGCAGGCGATGGATGAAGTAGGCGGGCGTGCACTTGGCCGCCACAGCGTATCCGTGCGATCGCAGACGGACGCGAAAGAGCACTCCACACGCTCCAGGCATGCTCACGGGATCGCAATCCGTGTCTAGGTCATCCGCAAGCTGTCGACGCATGAGGGCAAGGAAGGTTGGCCGATCGATCTGATGGTATTTCTCCCCGTGGTCGCTGGCGTTAGGACAAGATCTGTCGAGCATACCGCCTTCGGCAAGCCCGCGCAGGCATTCCTGCGTGCAGTATTGCCCATCCTCTGTTCCCTGGCCACGCCTGCGCCCGCGTCTGCTTGACGAGTTACGGGCAGTCTTCTGCGTGCGCGAGAAGTGCTGCGACAAGGACTGCTGTCGGCTCGGCGTGTCCGGATCCGGCTCCGGTTCTTCATCGCTGGCCTCGCACCGCTTCTCTGCTTGCCAGCAGCTCAGCGAGCTGTGCTTCGCTCCCCTACCGCGGAGCTGCACAGGCGACATGCGGACGAAGCTGTCGTCCTCTAGAGGCTAGTACTCCGACGACTGCGTAATGCCTTCGGGGATCGCATCCAGCAGCTCGTCGTACACGACCTCCTAGCTGCGCAGTTGCGCCGCCGCCTTAGTCCGCCATCGCTGGGACCGGGGCGGTGTCTTCAGCGCCTAGAGGGTAAAGGCCAACATTTGCCCCACTGCTGTCAGGTGTAACCGGTTCCCACTCTCCGAGCCGGCTGTCCACCCTGTCGTCTCCCCCACGTCGCCCTTTGGCACCGAGAGGAAGTAGTTCACCGTCCTAGGGTCGTCTCCCACCCGCAGGAAGATGTACGCTTCGCCCGTGCATACGCACCCATACTCCACTCCGATCCTGACCATGTAGGAGAATGCCTGGGTGATGACCGCAGCGACCAGCCGGCGAAAGCGGTCTCTCACCGTCTCGTCTTCGTGGCACTGCACCACCTCCTCGAGTTCCATCTCGCCCAGCCCCTCGTAGATGTAGCCAAGCGGGAGCTTGTGCGGTGCCTTGTACTCGAGGATGAAGGCCGCAATGCGATCCTGTGCGCTTCGAGTCGTGCCGGTGTTGTATACGCAGAACTGGTCGGCCCGAGGACGCGACGAGCCTGCTGTGCTTTTGCGACCCGCCTCCTCCGCTACTGCTGTGCCTGTCGGGTCCGACGGCCCTGTCCCTTTCGCTTTCGCTTTAGCCTGCAGACGCGGTGACTGCCGTCGCCCGGTCCCCGACACCGTCAGCTGCTCCATGCCCTCCTCCAGTTGCGATTCCGGGCTGAGCGTGTTAGCGTGGTTCTCAAAGTTCACCGAGCCCTGGAGCCCAAACTTCCGCCGCAGTCGTCGGTCGCTGTGCAGGCCCTGGATAATCAACGATACCTGGTCCTCGACGGTGTGCCGCTGGAAAACGTTCAGGTCCAGCTCCGAGCTCATCATCCGCCGCCGCACAGCCTCGCCCGTCTCTTCCAGCGTGTGCAGCGACGTAAAATGCCGCTCGGACGCGAAGCCAGACTCCATCAGATCGTCCCAGATCGTCGCCTGCTGTGCTAGGAAGTCCGCCCACAGGGCCAGCCTTTCCGGTCAAAGCTTGTTGTTTGCATTGGCGGGATTGCCTCGCGTCGACAATGTCGGGTCGGTCTAGACGGTGAGGCCTAAGTGGAGATGGTTGTGGCAGGCATCGAGGAACTCGGGAAGGGCTGTCTTGCGCGTCTTCTCTACGGCCCTTTCCTGGGCTTGCTCTGCCTCCTCGCGCCTTCGTTGTTCCTCCTCGCGCCTGTGTTGTTCCTCTTCCCGTGCTGCTTCCGCTTCTTTCTGGGCGTTCTCCGCTGCTTCACGTCTGCGTTGTTCCTCCAGATATAGAGCCTTATAATCTGGCGACCCCTCGACCATGTCGTGGCGATAAGACCTTTCCGATCACCAGCCCGCTGCAGTGGGTCCGTCTATGGCGTTCTCCGTCGGCGGAAAATGAACACACAAATATGCCTACTACATGAGCGTAGACAACAATGCTCAAAGCAGATGCTTGGGTGGTAAAAAGGGTTGCTTTACAGCTGTAATAAGAGGGAGTCGCGAGAGTCGTATGCGGGAGCGCCGCTGTGTTTTGGCTACCTAAACTCTCGACGCACGTGCACCTGCGCCTTGTTGCCCCCCCAACGAAGGTGAGGTCATGATGCCAAGAAGTGGGCATATCTCCCGGTTAGAACCATTCGCGAAACAACAGCCCATCGGGCAATGTCTCAATGCCTTAGGTATCGTCACGATGTCGAGTTGGAAGCCATTCGTCGTTCCTCATATCGTACGCCAAAAAATGGTACGTAGTCGTTCTAACTACCGTGCCTTGGCACGTACCGATAAACCTCGGTAGTCCGTGCACGCCGTCGCTTCACAACAAGACAATCAAAACATCAACACTGTCAGTCACCTCATCCACTAGTCTTCTCAATATAGCTGTATGAACTCGGCATCGCAACGAAGCGGGCGCTTGACGGCGTCTATTCGTGGATTTAGTGGTGCGCTGGCTCCAAATACCGTCACAGCGACTCCTAGGCTGCTGACACTGCCATGTCACCTGGGCTACGACATGCATTGAGCACCTCTAGGTCGCTGAGTGTTTGTGCGCGGTTGAACGAGCGAAAAAGATCCTTTAGCTGGAAGATATCGATGAGCGTGGCGACATTGCATGAATCGTCCTTATCCACCAACCATAGGGCTGAAGATGACTTATCAGCATGACCCGCAGGCTCCAACAATAGGATACGTTGTGACATCGACATTCTTGGGCGATGAACAAACTCAGAGGTTACCTCGATGTTGTAGTCGAGGTATCTTACCCCGCCACGAAACGATGCCTTCGTAACTGAAGCCGCGATAGCGACGACCAGGGTGGTGATTTCCTAGGCTTCGATGCAATAGGCTTCCGTAGCAGGTTCTTCGGCATGGAAAGTTTATTCTAGGTAGCAGTACTTGGTAGGAGCAAGTGCCTCAACGTGACTAGCCTCATTGATGGGAGCTTCAATGACACGAGACTGCTTCTAAGCTAGTGTTGATCTACTTACTGTGGCTAACACATCTGTGGCTATGTAATGGCTTAACCACGTCTAATATGGCGCGTCTTGTCTAGCGCTCTACAACTGCCACGTGCCAGGTCTTTTCCTTGAGCAGCCATACGCGCCTCAATGCTCTGTGCCCATGGCCACATTTACTCTTATTGACCAAGCCAGCATGTTGCAGCCTCGCTCACAGTCTAGGCTGCGCCTCCCATCCCGCGCACCCGCGACACAGCCTGTCGCCGTCACGAACCTTCTGCGCAGCTGCTAAGTTAGATTCGAATCCAACACCCAAGTCGACGTCCTCTGTCCGCCACCCCTACCAGCGACGACCGTTGTCTCTAACGAGCGGATGGGCCGCCATGCCCCATCGATCCTTCTGCCGCTGTCGCTAGCTCTACAGCCTCCGTCCACGACGCGATGCGACGCTTACACTACACACATGGTGGCAAGCTTGCCTGGACAAAGGACATGATCGGTGACGATGGGATCCCGTCCTACGTGATACTCTCTCATACCTGGGACGAGGGTCAAGAAGTAACCTTCGACGATCCGATGAGAACAGCAGAAAGAGCAAGACAGGATACGACAAGATCCGCTTCTGCGCATCACGGGCCAGGCGTGATGGTCTGGACCATTTCTGGATAGACACGTGCTGCATCGACAAGTCGAACAATGCAGAACTTTCGGAAGCGATCATTTCCATGTTTCGCTGGTACAAGAACGCAGAAAGGTGCTACGTGTATCTTTCTGATGATTCCAGCAGACCTTCTGGAGAAGACAGCGATGCGCACAGGAATCGGAAACCTGCGATCAGGAAGAGCAGGTGGTTTGGGGGAAGCTGGACACTTCAAGAGCTTATCGCCCCAGCATCTGTTGTCTTTTACTCCAAGGAAGGAGAGCGGCTTGGTAACAAAGAGTCTCTGATGCAGACTCTTCGTGAGATCACTGAAATTGCTGTGCAAGCGCTTGGAGGCAGTCTAATGACATGCTTCACTGTGGACGAACGGATGCGGTGGGCACATGGACGCAACACGAAGCGCGAGGAGGACGCAGCATGCTCTCTTCTGGGCATCTTCGACGTTCAGATGCCGCTTCTGTACCGAGAGGGACGGGTAAAGACATGGCATCGGTTGCGGCGAGAGATTCAAGAGCACCACTCGATTGACTTGCCTATTGCAACAGGCGCCTCCTTTGGTTTCCACAACGAAGAGCACCACGCACGATGTCTACCGAACACCCGCACCGAGCTGCTCGACGCGATCACAAAGTGGGCAAACAACAAGAGTGGCAAACTCACATTCAGGCTGAGTGGGATAGCCGGCACAGGGAAGTCTACGATAGCGCGGACGGTCGCCGAGTCATTTTTTAGCCGCGGTCAGCAAGGAGCAAGCTACTTCTTCAAGAGAGGTGAAGGCGAGCGCGGCAATGCCTCACAGTTCTTTACGGTCATCGCTACCGACTTGGTGGTGCACGAAGCAGGCATGTTAGCTGGGATCAAGAAGGCGCTTGACCAGGACTCGGCCATCTCACAGCGAGCTTTGAAAGACCAGTTTGAGAAGCTGGTGTTGCAACCACTTCTAGGCATACAGCAGGCTCGTTCGTACGGCTCGGCGCGTGTTATCGTGACAGACGCGCTGGACGAATGCGTGGAAGAGGAAGACATTCGAGCCATTCTCCAGCTCCTTGCTAAGACAAAGGACGTCCAGCCAGTGCCGCTACGGATCGTGGGGACAAGCCGGCCAGAGCTCCACATTCGCCTCGGCTTTCAGACGATGCCGAACGGCACGTACCAAGACCTAGTCCTCCACGAAGTACCAAGGCGCACAATTGAACACGACATCAGTCTGTTCCTAGAGCACGAGCTCGGTGTGATACGAAAAGAACGCAAGTTAGCCTCGGACTGGCCAGCGAAACAGCAAATTATAGCGCTGGTTGGGTTGGCCGTGCCGCTGTTCTTTTACGCTGCTACCGTGTGTCGGTATGTTGGCAGCAAAGGAGGCAGTCCTGCGGCTTTTTTGAACAAGGTCCTGTAGTATCAGAAAGCAACTATTTCGCAGCTAGACCGGACCTACCTCCCTCTTCTTGACCAGCTACTCAGTGGGCAGGAGGAAGACGAGAGGGAGACGTGGCTTCAGGCTTTCCGAGAAGTGGTCGGCAGTGTTGTTGTTCTCGAAAGCCCACGCTCTGCTGTCTCACTTGCCCGGCTGCTTCAAGTTCCACAAGAGGAGATCCAGTGCTGACTCGACTCTCTGCACCAGGGTTGCAAACAGATAAATCGAAATCAAATCTATCCAAATCAAATCAAATTTATCCAAATCAAATCAAATCAAATCGGGGTAAACTTTATCCAAATCGAATCAAATTGCAACGCGCAGATTTATTTGGATATTTGATTATTCGGATAAGCCCCGCAGGTGAGGGCTCGTCCAATCACTGTCCGCCGTCTGCGCAGTTGAGTTTGCCTGCCGTACGGGGGTTTTGCTTTTTTATCAGAGGCATAGCAGGATTGCTTTTTACAAGCACGGTTACTAACTATGGAATATATGTTAAGCCTGTGTCGGCCATGCGTGAAGAGTGGTTCGGCGAATCTATCCTTCTATTCCACCGTCGCTCCGAGCAGCGAGCGTAGTAATTGGTCTGGAAGTCTACAGTCCTCGCCAGCATTTAGCATGGCGAAGTCTCCTAACGCCGACAGCACATCAGCAGGCTTTTCCACGGCGCCATCTACCGCTTGCAGCAACCTTGACAGCCCCATTAACTTCAACCCATCCGAGCCCAGCGGAGAGGGGAGGGGAGACACACCCCCCGCGGTCGGTTACAACGGTTATGAAGGCATCGATTGGAGCCGCCTTCCAGGCTATTGCATGCGCAAGCATGGAAGGAGGGTGCGGACGGGATGGGTGTGGGAGCATGGATACGACATCGAGAAAGTCGGGTCAGGTCGACGGTCCTGGCTCTGTAAGGAGTGTCATCGAAAGAGGGCTACAACTACGCACATATACGATTCTGCATCCACAAGTCAAGCAAACAGCCATATGGAAAGTGTTCACCGAATCAACAAAGATGGGCAACTGCCGCTAAAGAGGAAGAAACAACGGACGCTTTTTGACATGGCAGACCTGGACTCTCATCGACCGAAGGACCAGGCTTTGATGAATGCTTTTATAGCTTCATTCGATCCTATTCATTTTCAGGGTTTGCTCATTCGATGGGTGGCCTGCGACAATGTGCCATTCAACAAGCTTGAAAGTCCCTATTTCCGAGACCTTATGGGATACGCAAACGGTGCGATTATCGAGTCAGGGAGTCTCCCAACTCACAGCACAATGCGGGAATGGATTGTACGGTCCTTTAATCGCCATAAGGGTGTTGTGACAGAGCTTCTCAGCTGCTCATTGAGCCGGATTAACGTTTCCTTTGACGCCTGGACCTCCCGCAAGTTTACGTCCCTTCTTGGTCTCACTGTGCACTTTCTTGACAACGAAGGGAAGTTCCGTACATTCCTTCTGGGCCTACCGCAAATCGAGGGTCGTCACAGTGGCGAGAACCTTGCAGACCGCGTTAGTGAAATAATTCACGAATATGGGCTGGAGGATCGTATTGGCTACTTCGTCACAGACAATGCGGAGAACAATGGCACCTGCCTTGAAGACCTAGGCACTGAGTTCGGCTTCGACAAGCAGCACAGGCGGCTTCGTTGCTGTGGACATATCATCAACCTCGTCGCCCGGTCCATTCTCTTCGGCACAGACGCCGATGCCTTTGAGGAGGACTGTCAAGCCGACAAAGAGGTCCAAGACGAGATGAAACTCTGGAGGTCGAAGGGCCCAATCGGCAAGCTGCACAATATTGTCCACTGGGTGCAAAGGTCGGGACAGCGCATAGAGAAGCTCCACAAGCTCCAACTTATTGAGAACACCGCCTTGAATCTTGAAGACAAAACAACGTACAATGTCATTACGGATAACGCCACCCGCTGGAACTCCTCTGAGGCGATGATGGAACGGTGTTACCAGCTTCGGAATGCGCTCGACTCCATGGTCCAGGCAGAAGCTACGGAGTGGAACCAGTACGTGGCCAGGAGAACTCAGAACGGGACAAAGCCGATGCCCAAGAGGAGCCGAAAGAAGCCTGCGATTGTTGACGATAAGATGTCTGCTGAGGACTGGTCAGTGATTTCGGAGTATCTGGCTCTATTGAAGCCGCTAAAGACAGCTACCAAGCGCCTCGAAGGTCGACCCAAAGAAGGTGAGCCAAATCCAGCTTCCTGCCGCTTAACATTGTATTTATATTTTTCAGGGAAATTCGGTGCGGTCTGGGAGGTTCTGCTGACGATGGAGTGGCTTCTGCAGCATCTGGAAGAGTCAAAGATACAACATGAACGAGATGAAGAACCACACTTACGGATTGGTTGCAATCTTGGCTGGATGAAGCTGGACCAATACTACACCCTCACTGAGGACAGTCCTGCATATCTCGCAGCTCTTGTCCTTCACCCCGCCTTTCGGTGGTCAACTGTCGAGTCACAATGGGCTGATCATCCCGATTGGCTAGTGAGAGGAAAGGCAGCCGTGCGAGAACTGTGGGAGGAATATCGCATCCTCCCTGTCGAGCGGGATACGATACCTGAGCAGCCCACTATTACAAGGAAGACCATCGACCTAGACGATTTTATGGCGTCAATCAGAAAGCCCAGCACTCAACCTGCACCTTTACCTTCGGCTACGCGCGATGAGTACACAGTGTGGATTGCCACTACCGATCCAGGCGACTGCTTGGTGGATGATCCGATTCAGTATTGGCTTCTCCGAAGACGCCAGTATCCACGTCTGTCGCGGATGGCAATCGATCTCTTTTCAATTCCTGCGATGTCGTCCGAGCCAGAGCGAATATTCAGCCTTGCAGGACATATGGTTACAGCCCAGAGAGGCCGACTGCAAGCGGATATTATAGGAGCAGCTCAATGCATCTCATCGTGGGAGAGAAGCGGGGCTATCCAAATATCCAAATAGATCCAAATCGATCCAAATCAAATCAAATCAAATCAAATCAAATCGACCATGGGTCTATCCAAATCAAATCAAATTGAAGGTCCAATTTGATTTGATTTATCTGTTTGCAAGCCTGTATTTCCCAGTCAGGTAGTCACGCGCTCTGCCCAAAAAATGCGTGCATGCAACGCGAATCAGATGCTGATTCTCTCCACCGACAAGACTTGCTCAGATTAGTCAGCCATCGGCAGGGAAGTCGTTTTCGGGTATGATGAGCGTTTTCTCGGTCTTGCGCATGTTGGGATTGATATTGTGACGGTATTAGGGACCTTGCGCATGGAGGAAGAATTAAAGGATTGAACTGAGATTGTGTAACTACGAAGGTCTGACGAGTGTATATACATATGCAAATAACCAGGTTAGGCAGTTACTAGTCCCCAGCCGAAACAGCTATTGTAGTAAGTAAGACTGGCAACAGAAATTACCCTGTAGCGATGCCTGTCTGCTCCGACGCTCATTGGGCTTCATGTCCATGAAGTTGCCGCCTGATGACTCTTGTGTAGCTCCGGAAAACTGTCGAGAACACGCCTGCGCATGTGGAAGTAGTCGGCGCTGTATCGCCGAATAGTTTTTAAAAGACGATGGCGGAACAGCGTGTCCAAAAGCCACTATAGCGAGCGGCCAAGGTGTCGATGCAAATTTTCTTCCCTGCGAATGAAAAGCCCACTTATGCAGTACTGGATGCGTTGCGTAGCTCATCGTCTCTTGCATCTGCACCACTAGCGAGTAGTTCTGCAACAATATTATTGCGTTACTGAACTTGATCTCGCTCGTTGCGATGTCTCCCATCCATTCTACTAGCATCGTCGAGGCCAATTTCGAAGCTTGACATGCTGCTGTAAACAAGCCGTGCCAAAGATCTTTGTTGTCCAGGAACGACCACAGCAATAGAAGGTGCGCTGTCAACTTGAGCTTGTTGTAGATCGCCTGGTATGAGATAGCTCACGTTGTCTATACACTTCGGTCCGGATAGTCCTGCAGCGGTGCCGCATACGCTCTGCTCGTCTGTGCAATCTGACCTTGCGGGATCTTGCTTGCATAGCGGGCAATGCTCTGCTTTAGGCTATCTTCGCTCCGCCTATTCGCGACATACAACGAAACCGCGAAATCAAACGAAGGCAACGGGAAAGAGAAAGGAAACGACGGAAGCTGGAGGCTGGTATGGATCCGGAAGCCACAGTCCGCAACAAGCAATTCAATCTGGACTCTGTCAGAGACCCACTTACCTATCCAGGTAGGAGTTAAACTTATATAGGAAACTGCTAGGCCTAAAGAGGTAATCAATCAATCCAATCTGAACCTTCTAAGACCCACTTAATTGATTGTTGCGGAGTCTGCCGGAAGCGCCGAGTCTTGACAGTACCTATGGTAGTCATGACAGCTTTCCAAGCACTATGGTTACTCCGTAGGAGTTCAAAGCTTCATGCAAAGAAGTATCGAAACTTTCTGTTCGCACTGCGTCATACTGACCATAAGCCTCAAGATACAGGCAATACGTACGCCTGATTCTTGTACTATAGATGGTGAAAGAGTAAATGCAACAACAGGCGAGAGAACGGTAGGAGATTCGTTGCTAGAACTATGGAGCTATGAGGACGCTGTTCTGTCACGAATTTGTGAGGTTTACAAGGACTTACCTGCATGCACAGACGGGGCGCTGGAAATTTTTTAGAGAAAGTTTGAGAACATTGTCGAATTTGGAATGTATGGTGGGTAGAGAGTACGTTTGTTTGCCCATGCTCTCTTTCTTTATCGGGGTCACGATCGTGTATCTATGCTCGATGCTTTGAATAAATGGAATCAGCTAAGGTTTCACGTTCTGATTCTGTAATGCGTTGACGATGTCCTTGAAGAATCCATGATTTGCTGCGTCCATGAAATCAAGTCATTCAGCGCTTGACTGCAAAACACAGAACCTTAGAAAAAGATATTGATAAGGTAGTTACAATATTCATTGTTACAATTTGGCAGCAGAAAAGACGCCATACCCGCAGACGTGAATCACGAAAGATGGCACTTCCTAACAAAATTCCTGGGGAAGTGTGGGGAAGTCTGGGAGAAATCATGCGGTTGATGACTTTATCGGCAATCGAGAGTGAAACATGCTCGTCACATTGCGGCACAGAGATACGAGCATACCATAGCTGTTGTTTTCTTTTGTAGTTGTGTAATGTCCTATGCAATTTACAGCACATTTCTTGTGTATATACGTCACCGCTTCCCCTTCTTCTCCTTGATATTGACACCAAAGACATTCAGCTGTGCTCGGCTCCCCCTTTCTACAGGTCTTGAATCGGGATCTTCATTCTTCTCTTTAGCCTCTCGTCTCGCCTTGCGATCACACCACCGCTCGCGCCAGGACATGGCTTTCAGACGCTCATCTTCTTCGCGCTGCTCGGCTGTCACTGGCGCACATACAGCGTTGATTCTAGCCGCGATCACCTCGTCGTTCGCTGTTTTCGTCTGTGGTGTCTTGGTCTCCCAGAATGGCGGTGGCAGATTCTTGATGTAGTCGGCATAAGATTCTTTGGCCGCTTGTGATCCCTGAGTTGTTTGTGGTTCTTGGGGTGCTGATGGATCTTTTGGGGTTGCAAGATTTACGTCATCGCGGAGGTCTGAGCGGGCAACTGAGCTCTCCTGTTTGAGGTCGGCAGAGGCATTGTGGGTATTCTCAGAGGGCATATTGGCCGAAGGTTGCGAGTGGAGAGATTATTGAGCGAGTGCATTTGAGTACACGGAGCTGTTCTGCGTGCCACTTTGTTGGAAGGAAGCTTGGAGCGGGGCTCCATTGCGAAATCTCACCTAAGCAGACTGGTCATCAATCAACTTGAACTCAATCTGATTGATTGATTGATTGAGTTCGTCAATCAACTTCAACTCAACTTAAGATAGTTAGAACTCAACTCCAACTCAACTTGCTAACATAAAGTTGATTGATTGATTGAGTTTAGGTTGTGTTTGAAGTATATGGCAAGACTATTTTTTATTATCGAAGGATAGTTGCAGGTTGTACTCTGTTTAGCTTAGGCTCTCTCCTTATCGATAACCTACTTAGTAAGCACCATTAGCGCGTCACGTCGCGACTTGACACAACAACTCCTACTAACAGCTACCTCACTAATACCGCCAACCTTCACGCCTACCTCTACATATAATGAGCGAAAATGTTCCTAAGGCGATTGAGAAACAACTGCCTGCGCAGATAATACGTGCCTACCTCTAGTAGCTACCTCCGTATACCCTGAGGTCGACGCGCCCGAAGTCTATGACGACTCTGACCTTCTACCTCTCGAGGTATCTGATATCGACGACGATACATACGATGGCCTGAATTGGAAGAGAGTACCTCATTTACAGAAACGGCCTTACGAACACGCGCGCGGGTCTAAACCAAGCTGGATATACCTGTACGGCTGGCCAGTCTAGCATCGGGGGCAGCAGAAGAAGTACTGGCTTTGTAAACACTGCCACACAGCTAAGAAAATAAGTGGAGAATACAACGTTCATCTCTCCACTAGCTCTGCAGCAAGCCACCTAGCACAGATCAAGCCTGGTCACGGCTACGATAAACTAGGCAAGATCACAAAGACCCCAGCTGGTCAAACATCAATACTCGCTGTTATGCAGGCCAGCGGGACCGAGGTATCTCAGGACGTAGCCAACGAGCTGGCAAGAAGCTTCAACCGTAATAAGTTTCTCCAGGCAATTACTCGCTAGATTGCAGACGACAACCAGTCTCTTCGGGCGATTGAAAACCCCTCCTTCCGCGCGCTGATAAAGGCTGCCAATCCGCTGGCTGAGTCGGTATTGTGGAAGAGCCATGTTTCCCTTCGCGAGCATATTATTGCCGAATATGAGGCGTTCATACCAGCTGTCGTGGACTACCTCCATAAAGCAACCAGTCTTATCCACTTCTCCTTTGACAATTAGACGTCGACAGGCAACAAGAGAGCTATCACGGGAATCTGCGTACACCACCTTAACGAGGCTGCTACGCCAGTAGACTACCTGCTTGGCCTACCCGTGCTGCACGGAAAACACTCTAGCGCGAATATTGGCTCTCTTGTATCCGACACGCTTACAACCTTTGAGATTAATAAAGAACACGTAGGCTACTTTGTTTTAGACAACGCTGCGAACAATGATGTCGCAGTAGAGTTCCTCGCAGAAGATCTCAGTTTCTATGCGCCTCATCGCCGGTTACGCTATACATGCCACATTCTCAACCTCGCTGCGCAAGAGATTATATAGGGTCGGGATAAGGACTCTTTTAAAAACAAGGGGCTCAATATCAATGTAAGCTACCTCGCTGTGTAGTACTTACTCCGCTAACACGTACACAGGAAGAAGAGGAGTTTATGGCTGAGTGGCGACAGTTCGGTCCTATTGCTGTACTCTTTGACGCGATTACCTCTGCTACATCATCGCCACAGAACCGAGAGCTATTTCTGAGGCTTCAAGAAGCTGATGCAAAGCACCGTAAGGAGCCGTTTAAGCCAAGAGAACTTGTTAAGCCTGTCAAGACACGCTGGAATTCCTATTACGATTGTTTCGATCGCGCATGCGAGCTCCACACAGCGCTTGACGCCTACATGCAACTCAAAATAGAGGAATACCAAGTCGCTGCAGCTACTCGCCGGAAAGAGCCACGCGAGCAGCCACGCAAGTTTATTCAAGAAGGAGGAATGCACGCAAAGGATTGGGCAACGATAACTGAGTATAAGCAGCTGCTTAAGCCGTTCAAAGAGGCTACCATGTTACTGCAGGGCAGAGGCGCTTCTAGTAGCCATAGTGCTATTTGGGAGGTTCTTATTACCTTTGAATGGCTACTTGCGCAACTTAAATCTCAAAAAGAGAGACTACAGAGTATTGATTATGAAGACCCCAACGCGCCAGAGGATCATCTCAAGACGAACGTTAACAATGCCCACGCAAAGCTCTCCGAGTACTACGACAAGCTTAGAGACTCCCCTATTTACTTTGCAGCAACCATACTCCACCCCACGTACAAATACACGCTTGAAGACCTATGGAAAGTACCAGACGACCATAACGAAGATATAGAGGGTCCTCATCCATTCAAGGACTGGTTGGAGCAAGGCTACCAGTCCTTCTCACGATTATGGAGGTCGCACAAGGATAAGGTAGCTGCAAAAGCTAGTAGGCCGTCGTCGTCTGAGGGAGCCGCGCGACCGCATAAGCGCCAGCGCGTTGGTAGAGCGTTAGGGCGGGATGACTTCCTTCGGAGCTCTATTAAGGCAGGCCAAAAGCAGGTAGCCAGCACAATGGACGATGAGTATGATATTTGGAAGCGCGAGGCGCCTTTGGCGGAAGACGACCCTCTCGCAAGGCACCCAATCAACTACTGGCTGGTTACGCGCTCTCGATACCCGGTTCTCTCCCAACTAGCCCTTGACATCTACTCTATTCCAGCTGCCTCAGCTGACTGCGAGAGAATCTTTAGTGAGCTTGGAGATCTGCTTAGTGTACGACGACTTAATATGAAGCCAGAGTTACTCAGCGCCTTACAGTCAATTCGATCGTGGAGAAGAATAGGCCTAAAGGCAAAACACCCAACTAATTCTTAATAGGTCAAAGTCAATCTTATAATCAGTCCCCAATCAATCTCAATCAATCTCAATCAATCTCAATCAATCTCAATCAACTCAACTTCACGTTCTAATTTTGTCATTCAACTCAACTCAATTTAGGCTCTGTGTGTAGAACTCAATCAATCTTAACTCAATCTGAGCCTAAAAAAGCACTCAATCAATCAATTTAGACGGCGTTAGATTGATTGATTGATTGATGACCAGTCTGGTCGCTAGATCGTGCCCACGACCGATCGTGGTCCACATAGAACGCAGGAGGATTAGGAAAGGCTGGAGGCGTGGGCAGAGGGCGGATGCCCAGAGGAGGAGCGGTCATCGCGCTGCAACGGTACCGTGTTTCGCGGATTAAGCTTGTTTTGGTATACAGAAGGACTTGGACACTGGGATACAGGAAATGTGGTACGACTCTTGCAGCAGCGAGCAAGACCAGCATTTGCGTAGCCTTAAGCCTGATGGGGCCATTTGCAATCCCTGTGACGGCAGGAACTTGTGTGTCACTGCCGCGGAGCTAGGAGCCAAAAGAACAAGGAAGATTACTCGCCGAACCAGGTGGCAAGGATAGCCGGGCACAAGTGGCGCTTTTCGCTTTTGTGCAACAACAAAATCGGCGATTGCTTTTCCCTGCCACCGTCATCCAAGCCATTAGGGCAGTTTAGGTTGTGAGGATTAATGCCTTCACTCTCACCTTCACTGCTCAACGTTCTTAACATATCACAGCTGACGCGCAGGGGAAATCAGTGGATGTAGCGCACCACAGAGCGCCTTCACCTACGGCAGCCGGCTACATCGCGAAGAAGGCACATCGTAGACGATGGTCTTGGCAACTAGACCGAAACTAATGATAGTAGAATGAGGAACAAGACCGGAAGCCGACGCGAGACGCGTGAGACAGCACATCGTCCCGACTCCGCCGCGAGTATTAGGCTTGTCTGCGTTAACCTGGCCACCAACCGCGCTGAGCAGCAGCACACGCGTTTGTCCGCGAATGGATGCGCATTGCAGCTCGCCATGCTGGACGTCTGCCCTGTTCCGGCCGGCAGGACCAGAGCCGGATGCGAGCATGAAAGATTTGCCGCATTCATGCTGCAATCACTATCCCGATGTGGAGATCCTCCACTATCGTCACCCGATTAATGCTTACCGGGTTCTCACGCTTGCAGAGCTTGAACTTCGCGAACCGTTCAGTACTCAGACATGTGGCGATAAAGATGAGACGAAGGCTCTCCGAGCAACGCAAAATTTGTTACGCAAATTTCCTGAGTCGACGGCTTAATCAATGGTTATATACGAGTCGCCAAGACATCAACCTCGGTATAACCTTGAGGACGCCACAGGCCGCATGTAGTCAGGACGAAACTGAAAGCCACGAATGACGCCGTATCAGGACTTACTATGCAATTACACATCTTCATTCCCCTCCTACCTTATATCGGCCTCGCCACCCTCTTCTATGCATTGAGACGCGTGTGAGAACTGTCTCCGCCTAGATGTCAAGATAGATTCATCTCCGCCCATCTACCGAGAAACGACCAGAACACCGTCACGATGTCGGTGTTCGCATCCAAAGAGAACACCATCCTGTTTGGGGGCGTCTCGGTGGGCAAAAGTCAATTCGATTTCAACGATCATTCCTGGAGGGTATCAAGCGTCAAGACAACGAACATCGCTCTGATCATCCTAGTTGTCACCACGGTCAGTCTGCGGCTTTTCGCAAGAATCAAATCCGTACACAACCTCTTTACCGATGATGGTAGGCAGCCGGCAATGTACTTAAACCTTGATCTGTCCCAAACCAGTTCTCATTCTACTTGCTACTGTTTTCACGGTAGCGCTTGCTTCCACATGCATTGCAGGTAAGGTACAACTGCGTTCAAGGTTGCTTGAAGCTAACCAATGTAGTAACTACCACTGTAGGGCTCGGAAAGCATATATGGTTCCTTTCCATTGCGGCCATTCTCCAAACGATGAAGAACTACATGTTGGTGGGCTACTATCAAGTTATTCATGAACGGCTTCTGGCTAGCAAGATCAGCGTCTCTACGTCTGTCAGGTGCTTTATTGTTGCGCCATTGCACTGACGAAAACCGCGATCATATCATCTTACCTTCGGCCCATACAATATAAACGATTCCACATTGCGATGCATGCAATATTGGTCGTCATCGCGGCTCTATGGGTGACTGGCATCACTATAGCAAGTCGTGAAGTGCAGCCCAGTTGCCGCAGCCTGGGACTTTACCTTACCTGAGACGAAGTGAATCGATTTTGTTAACTACCTTTACATGAGCTCGGCAGTAAACGCTCTGACAGACATTCTGCTCTGCTTTCTGCCCATTCCACATCTTTAGCGCCTAGTAGGTTATACTAGTAACAACATCCACAAATTACACGCATCCGGACCACCCATGACCTTTTACCAAAGCCTCGGCTGTTTCGCGAGGCGCTCAGGATGCTTCATTTTTATTGGTACTCATTCGGCAGGAACGATTGTCAATGCTTTTGTTGACGGCCGATGAAAGCACGGTCCTGTTAATCATGTATTAGAAAAGTTTAGAGAGGAGTTAGTGCGATAAGAGTAAACCGGCCCCGATCTGAGCACCTTTCGTTTTGGGCTCTTTTGTCTTGCTCTTTCTATTTTGATCTTCTATTTATAGCGCCTTCTTTGATGCCACCTTCCAGAACCCAGACAGGCAGTCAAAGACAGACTTGTGCAATCATAAAAGGAGCAGCCATCGGATGCTTGTACAGACCTGTACATATAGCAGGTACCTCCCCACGGCGAGATTTTCCTCCGAAAGAAGACAATTACCTAAGGAATAGAGAACTAATGTTACCCCTAACACTCGGGTTGATCATGTTCCCCAATGCCGTTCGGAAATCCAAGTGTCGAACAAACGATCCTCGGTGAAGCTGCCATCTACAGCGAAAGGCGGGCCTGAACTCATAGTCTCTTCCTCATATATCCACCTATGAGATTCTAATATAATGAGCCTTTATTGTTTTTATCTTTCTAGGAAAGATGACTAGGTTACTAGCTAACTTCTCTTCTACGCCTGATCCTACGCCCAAAACCTGATCATACGCTAAAAAGGGTAGGTTTGTCGCTGTACACACTCTACCACTTCACAGTCTCCAACGCCTTGGCATCGCTCTCCTCCCATGGGTATTCGTGTTCTGCTGTCCGAATCAATTGCGCATGCTTCTCCGACCTTGGCGTGACCGATGTGCGATACGGGACGGGGTGTGAGACGACGCCAGGCTCGAACTTGAGTTCCGGCTCCACCGTCTCACCATTCGCGACGAGTTTTTCAACCTTGAACACCGCTAGCGTCTGCGCGATCGTCATGAACACGGCGTTGTCGGCTACGTAGCGGCCGGGGCACACGCGCCGTCCATACCCGAAGATCCAATTGCGCGGGTCGGGCTCGGCTTTGTGGATGGGCGTGTCGAGGAACCGGTCGGGATTGAAGGTCATAGGCGAGGGATAGACGGAGGGGTCATGCGTGAACCACCTGTGGCCTTGTCAGTGGACGTGTGACTCTCAAGTCGGGGGTGGGTATTACCAGTTGTTTGGGAGCAAGAGAGCGCCCTTAGGGATTCTGTATCCATTAATAGTATCCTCCTTGGTGCTACAGTGAGGCAAAGCCATGGGGGCAACGGGATGCCAGCGGTGTGTTTCTTTCATGATTGCTGTAATGTATGGGAGACTCTCGCGGTCAGCGGTGACAGGTAGTCGGCTCCCTCCGATGACACTGTCGAGCTCCTCTTGAGCCTTTTTCTGTACTTCCGGGAACAGTGTCATGGCTAGGAAGAAAGTCATCAGAGAGGAGACAGTCGTGTCAGCACCGCCCAAGTACATGGAAGCCGCCGACCACTTGTGGACATGCATCATGTCTGGATCAGAGCCGATGTTCTCGATGGCCTGAGATAGGAAGGACGTGCTGTGCTTGTTTTCGCGCATTTGCTGCTTGACGAACTGGTAGGGCTGTTCCGTGGTTTGACTCAATCGAGCAGCCATTTGTCGAGCAGTCCTCTTGAAACCAGTACCAGGCAACCACTCCGGTGCATATCTCACTAGTGTTGTCAGACCCGTTTTGTGCGTCTGCTTGTGTGTACTTACAGAAAGGCATGGTATCTACAGCCCACTTGCCAGGTGACGTTGCATCAGCGAACTCGTGCATAGTCTTGCCAGCCAGGTCAACCAAAGGATCTTTGCCTGACGCCTTGACTGTATAGCCATAAGTGGTCTTGAGAATAACGGCGCCGGCTTCCTTTTTGATATGATCAAACAGATTCTCCGGAGAGTCCAGCATATTGAGAAGGAAGTGAGCGGCTTCTTCTTCTTGGACGCGATCGAACACTCTGAGAGCTGCACGACTGCCGGCGACTTTGGCGATGTTCTTTCGATGAATCTTGAAGGTGTCCGTGTAGCCGCTGAGAGCAAGTGTGTTTTTCCATCCGATCCTGGGTATTTGGTCAACATTCCATGTAACTAAGTTGTCTTTAGGAATACGCATACATATCACTAGCGAACACCATGTGCGGGCGGGCAGAATGAATAGTCGCTCGGTCTCTCAAGAGCTCCACCGCAATTTGCGCATCATTAATAATGACAAAAGTCTGACCCAGTACTGTGATAGAGCTTATTGGGCCATAAAGATCCTTATGCTTTAGCCAATGGTGGCACTCAAGCATTCCAGGCTTTGGCAGGTCATTGACGTTACCAAGAACTGGGAGGCCTTTGGGGCCCGGAGGTAGCGGTCGGTCGCGATTTCTCGATTGTACCAGGCGGTTGATCAGGTACGCAGCGACGATACCAAGAAGAACAAGACCAGTGAACGATGCGATAGCCATCCTGAATGCAGCGTACCAAGGAACCAAGATTGAGAAGAAGGAAAGGGAAATTTGGGAGTCCAGCGCTTGCTCAAGGAAGTTCAATCCTTCTTGTTAGTAGGCGAATGCAGATGGAAGACCCCTAAAGCCAAGCATAGGCATCGGAAGGATGATTGCGGCAATGATTGTCATCCCTTCGGCTCGGAAGCTATTGACGTTGCCGCAAGACGTGGCCCACCCCTGCATAGTACACGGAAAAAGACAAAGGTCGTTAGGAAATAAGGTGTTCCTGATTAGTATACAACTTCGTAAAATAGCCAGTAAAAGCTGTGTCATCGTCCGTAAGCTGGCAACATGCAGTACGCAAGGCGATTTTCGCCATATAAAGCGCATGCATGCTTCAACCAGACTATCAGGTCTATCACCCAGACAGAAGCAGCCTCTCAGAAGCCTGCCAGTACTGGTAACATATAGCAGCAATACACCATATCGCATACCACAAAGAGGTGGGTTGAACTCACATCTTAGGAGGGAAACGATACTGCCCCTATAACAACGCTACCCCATAATTTTTCTTTGAGAACAGTGGCAAAGGGCTTCAACTCCCCTTGTCCGTTGGCGTTCGCCTTTGCTCTAATCGGAAGCGGGAGTGACATTTCTGGCGGCGAGGCGGGTGGAAGCGAGGAGCCGAGAGAAGAGCCACAGGCCGCGGCAATGGACAGAGCAGTTGACAGGGTTTATGACACGTGGAACTGTTCCGGGCATAAGACAAAGCCTGTGATTGGTTAGACCCGCATAAAGAAAACGACTACCCGACTCTTCTTATGCGGTCTCGTGCAGCCCGTTCCAAGCTATAGACTGCTGCCAGCTAGAGCGTAATTATGCATTCCGTGAGTTATGGTAACTGGTCAGGATCGCACCTGCAGTAAGTGGTCATGTCTGCCTCATGCTCCTCGGCGCTGTTCTCGAAATAGTCACTTCATTGGATGATGCTTTGAGACACAGGATCAACAATTTCAAGCCAATTTCACTGGCTTATAGCCCTCGTAACCAGCTAGTCATATAAGTATCCATGTCGATAACCTGACTCTCCCCACTCTGTGTTCCTAACTAGCAATGATAAGCCGGTTGCAGAGGGCTTTGAGCTAGAGAACATGTCAGGGGAACTGAGGTAAATTGCCGGCTGGAGCCCCGGGGAGATTGTGTGCTCGCTTTGGACTAGCTATACGGAAGTCTTCCCCAAACTGGAGCGGCTCTGGTGTTACGGCCCCACAGCCGCTTCAGCCGTAAGGCCTCATCGCAGATCTTCCCCAAATGCCGCTCTGCAGACTTCCTCAGGACAACAGTTCGACAAGGCTTATGATTTCTCCTTCTCCCTGGACATGCTCCGTGCGAGAAGCTCCAAGATTTATTAGGCTTGATGCCATCTCCACATAGTTCACGCAACGAATCTCGACACCTCTACTCTGTTAACGTTGTCGGTCGAAGATACAATGAGGATACTTAGCGTCCTTGTGGTATTCTCCCTTTTCTTCTCGGATGCCTTCACCAAGCGAACCTTTGTAGACCGATTGCCCAACTGCGCTGTATGCCTGCCTCCGGCTTCATTGTTCATTACGGAACGCAGACTGATTTCGAATCCTAGTTGCAATGTCTCGAAGCTACTTTACCTACGACAAAATGCTCTCCTAGCGACATGAACTGCCTCTGTGCCGATGCACATTTCATGGCAGCGGCTGGCGCCTGCAATGCGGCCAACTGTACTGTGGTAGAGGTGCTACGGTCCACGAACGAAACTTTCGCCGCTTGCGGTATTCCCGTGCGCGATCAGACCGCTACATTGATGGGAATGACCGCTTCTTTCGGAAGTTTGGCCTTGTTGATGGTTGCTATGCGGCTGGCTGATCGGGCTATCTCCGCCCAGGCGGAACTCGGATGGGACGACTTGTTGATTGGCTTGTCGGGGGTATGCAACGACATCCTCACATCGGCTTTTGTCACCAAGTATGCTAATCAGTGGCAATGTCTAGGTCTTGTCCCTCGGAATGAATGTGCCAGTCATCGTAGGTGCAAAACTGGGGTTTGGAAGGGACATGTGGAGCATCCCACCCGACAATATCACTGCTAGCTTGAAGTGGCTGTACGTCGCCTACTTCATGTACATGATCGCCGAAGCCCTATGCCAGCTCTCGATTCTCGCCTTCTACATTCGCATCATGGTCGACCCTAAGGTGCGCCTAGTCGTCTGGGTTCTGATAGGAATGGTCCTCGGCTTCGGACTTGGAAATACGTTTGCCATGATCTTCCAGTGCGCGCCCATCCCCTTCTTCTGGGACGGCTGGAGGGGAGAGATGTCCGGAAGTTGCCCTGTCAATGTGCAATTGTTCGGCTTTATCCGAGGCGGCATTGAGATCTTTCTCGACTTGGCTATCCTGGCTCTACCTCTACCCATGCTGGCGAGACTGAACATGTCGAGGAAAAAGAAGCTCCAGATCATGTCCATGTTCTGTGTCGGATTCATTATTACGATTGTCAGCTGCCTCCGATTGGAGGCCTTTGTGAAGTTTGCTGCGACTCAAAACCCGACCTGTAAGTGTCCATCACAGTGACGTCTATATTCTTAACCGCTAATTTTATGCGTCGCAGACGACAATGCTTCCGGACTTTGGTGGTGCGCTACCGAATCCAACCTCTTCACGGTCGTCGCCTGTATGCCGGCCATACGTGCTATCATGCATAAGTGGTTGGGGCGCTTCCGCGACGCAAGCACCTACGCAAGCAAGGGTCATTATGGTAGTGATGGTCTAGGCAAGGGATCGTACTTGCGTCAGCACTCTAAGTCCAGCAGCCTTCCATTTGGTGTAATCTCCAAGTCGACTGATGTGAACGTATACCGCACGGAACGATCGGATTCTGATGTTGAGCTAGTGGGTGGCCTGACTGGGACCTGAATTGAAGACAGTGGCTCCAGTAAGCACGAACGCAACGACAAAGAGCATCTTACCACTTGTCGTTTTCTGTGATGGAAGAGACAGGAGTCTGAAAAAGCGACAAGAACACAGCTTAGAATCGCAGGACATTACTCTCGCAGAGAAATTGAGCAGCAAAGTAAGTCGCTTAGCATATCCTTGAATGTTCCTTCTTACAAGCTGAAAGGAGGCATCAAATATTTCTCTCATTGTATCTTAAGCGTGTGCTCTCGACACGTTACATTGGAGCCAATGATTCCTCTTTCGTGGGCGCTGCATAGCCTTCTGTTGGTGAAACACGTCATCCATGTTATAGGGGAAGAATTGCGTGACGAGACCAAGGTCTTTGGCTGGGCCTTGATTGTACAGGCCGAGGCAGGTAAAGTGGGGTGATCTCGGGTTCATCCTTGTATCAGTATTTGAGCGGACGCCTGATGTGCCGTCTACCAGTACGTGACGAGTAATCCAAGTACGTCCATATCGCTATTCAACATTTGGAGAGAGTGTGTACACAATTGGCAAATGTTTGTTGGTCGGACTTGTTAGCATGGGGATCGAGTGTAGTCCTCCAAGCTCCCAAGCACGTTATGTGCTGCTTCCAGATGTTGTCGTCCACCACCTGATGATAGACCCAGAAGTTCGTGCATGGCGCCCTCAGTCGTATAGTTGATCACAATGCGTGGCGCGCCGAGTCCAGGATCTTGCGCCGCCAGCGACTCCAGCAGCCTGATTGCACACTTCCCTGCTCCGATGGCCTGGCTTTGTGCCCCTATGAGGTTGCCGTGTGCCACTAGGCCCTTGGCCTTGATGATAAAGAAGTAGAAGCGCATGTCACCTTGTGTGGCGTGCGGGTCGCTGAAAACAGCCTTGCCAGCTTGCCAGTAATCAAGCAGGCCCGCATAGGTGCGACTGAAGGCCTCTCGAGAGATCCCAACAGCTATGTCTGGCTTTGGCATCGTGATTGTAGCGTCCAGCTCGCTGGAGGGTTCGCTCAGTTCGGTGGACGCGGGTGCGAAGGCCAAAGTTGAAAGGGTTGCCGTCAGGCCGCACGCGTTTGATGTTGGAATCGAGCGAGTTCTGTATCGACTCCAACCACACTTCTTCTGGAGGCTTTGCAGCTACAGGATTTGCTGATAGAGGTTGCCAGAACAAGGACAGGACAGGGATGGGAGCTAATACTCTAGCGCAGTACATCTACCACCTTTCAGTGCAGAATCAGATACTCCAACAACAGCTTGACGGCGCGCAGGAGGCTCTAACTAAGAAGAAGAAGAAGACAAAGGAAAAACAGAGAGTGTTACCTTTGTACGCTTACAATATTAAGTAGTATAGTAGAGTAAAGTGGTGGAGTCCTTCATCAAAGCAAGAGGCAGATGCACGGATGAATGCACAACAGCGCTATGAGGAGGAAATAGAAGCAGCAAAAGCTACTCAACGCGAGCTCCAGCATACTGAAAAGCTACTAAAGCAGAAGGAGAAGGAAGACAATAGGCTGAAGCGTGAGAGGAAGAAAGAAGAGAGAGGCCGGCTGAAGGCTGTGAAGGCTGCAGAAGCCGCCGAACGCAAGGCTCAAAAACAACGTGACAAGGAAGCTCGCGACGCTGAAAAAGCTGTACAATTGCCCCAAAGAGGCAAGCGCAAGGCTTCACAGGTTGGAGCACCTAGCAAGAAGCAGAAGCGTGGTGGTGCAGCTGCCCGTGGTCGGCGCGTTGTTCATGGGCGCTCCCCGTCCCCCCAACCCACATACAACAGCCGTGGCCGCAAAATCGCTCCACGCAAAAAGCTTGGGTGAGAAAGTCTGTTGCATAGGTCTATAGAGTTCTCCACCAGAAAATCTCGCGATAATAGCTATTGTGTGTGGCTCAATAGCCTCATGTTTGCGTGGTGTTGCAGGTGGTTGGGGTGCGCATCACGCGACATGCGCATCACGCGCACGGACACGGTAAAGCAGTTGCCGGGCCAGCCACAAGCGTGACAACACGCTTAGCGGCTTAGCACGATCGCTCACCACTCCACCCAGACATCTGCCCTAACAGCTTCTACACCTCACCGTTTGGTGCTGCCATGCCCTCTACATCTTCGCTCAAGCCGATCATCTACCGCTGGTTGAAAGATGTCTCTGCATCCCCGCCCACCAAGTGCGTCCTCAACTGCCGTATCGTCATGGCTGTGCTGACACGGATGCAGCACCACCGTTCTGAAGTACTCGTCCGGCTACGACGACTCAATCGCGCCGCGGCCGACCAAGCGATCTCGCTCAGCAGACATGGACTCGGGTGTTGGCGTCGTGAGTGACGATCAGGAGACGCCTCGCCCTGCCAAACGCCGTCGAGACTTCGATGGTACCTTTCATTTCTCGCCAACTCCGTCATCCAGGAGCGAGTCCACTGCGTCTGTTACTTCGCACAGAAGCGGGAGGCTCAGCCCTGTTAAACAGATAGGAGCGCCAAAAGATCTCGAACGACCGATCATCTTTTGCGACTTCAATAGCCTCGACGCAGACAGCGAGCGATCAGATGTTGCGGCGATACGGACAGCAGCGCAAATGCTTGCTGAAGGTGTCGGTACACTAGAGTACGCCAATGCAGACATTTTTAATGCGTCAATCGCCGAACTCCCTGCCCTGGACAGGGTGAGGCTACAACGTCCATGAGCGAAAGATGCTTGTCAACCGCTCTACGGATCAACGCCTGCGATCCGTGATATTGCCAACATCGTCGATGAGGCATGCGTATTGAACACTAGTGCAGGAGGCGCCGAGAATGAGTGGAATTCGGATGTCCAGAAGCCACTGCTCAAGCTTGCGCTTGCAACTAGTCGACACGCCAAGGTGCTCTCGCTTCACTCTGTGTAAGTTTGCCCTTCACCAACCATTCCTATTAGTGATGATCGACACTGATCATGACCAGGCAATCGGCTCGTATCGATCCTCCAGCTCTAAGCAACAATAACCTGACTGGTCGCATCATCGACTACGTCGTCTGCCTCAAACCCGACTCGACCATTAGCAATGCATATCGGACCCTACGACCCCTTACAGCCAACACCAATAAGTCTTGGAACCACATTACCAACACGGCCCGAGACCTGCCCTTCGCAATACACATCGAGACCAAGTCTCCTATGAAGTCTTGGACAGATGGCAAGCCCCAGATAGGGATCTGGATGGACGCCTGGCTGCGGCGCTGCGAGCTGCTGTGGAATGACGGCCGAGCCCCGACGGCAGTGATGGCGAAAGACTGGCCAGCAATGCTAGTGCTCATCTCGCAGGGGCATGAATGGCATATGCTGGTGGTAACGAAGACAAGCGAGAGAGTGACTATCAGGGAGCAGATTATGATCGGGAGTACAAGGAATGTGTGCGATGCGCTGAAGGTTGTGGCCGTGCTGCATTGGCTGCTGAACTGGGCGGAGACGGTTTGGCGACCGTGGTTTTTGGAGCTAATTGCTGGGGAAGAGGGATGAAGGAGCAAAATGTGTCTGCATCAAGCGACATCGCAACACAGCCATTCCGCGCATTGCCAAGGCAATCACACCCGCCGCACCGCAACCGTCGAGAAGCATCTCGAAGGGTCAACGTTGACCAACAGTCAATGGAGTTTACGGAAGGCCAAGCCAAGAAATTACTAAGCCGGCTGTATACATGACAGCGCTTTTCAGACATCTTGCAAGCCGGCGCGTTAGCATGGCTGACTAGATAGAATGATTGGAAGACAGTGTAGTGGAAGAAGACCTGGCAGTCGTGATGGAGGAGCTTCGCTAGGACACCGAAGAACTAAGGTTGGGGGTCAGCAAATGCGCCAACCACCTGGCAGATGTCGAGTTGAGGGGTAGGCTCAAGGACCCAGATCGGAGGGATCTGCCACGGTCATGCTCATCTTCCACGATGTAAGATTGAGCAGGGATGGTTGGATCGAACCACTAAGTGCCATTGCGGAGACCAGGTGGGACTTCAGCAGGTTCATCAGGACGAGCGTGAGGACGAATACGAGCCGTCGGCCAGATACTTTTTGCGCATATGCAAGAATCTGTTGCGGTCTTCTTCTGTCTGCTCATCACGTCGTGCTGCCGGGAGAAGTTTCTCAACCCCAAGTACCCGGACGCAATACACCATCCCCGCTAGCATATAAGAGTAGTTCTTTGCAGTGCGCAAGCGTCTGCGAAGTTAGGTTGTACTTGGCTCTGCTGTAGAAAATTTACGGAAATATTTTACAATCTCTTGTCGCTGTTATACGGGCGTCTTGTGCTGTTCTTGCAGATGCTTGTTGAGATTGACGACGCCTAGTATATGATGCTATACGAGTCGCTGTGTGATTCAAACAACACGGGCATAGCGCGATTTGACATTGCGGGTCGCAATAAGATTTGTCCTGTTTCGGTGTAATGCTATACATCTGTGCGGGTCACACCAAACCCCTATCCAGCCATCTCACGTCTTGAAGATGCCCTCCTCAGCGTTGCAAGCGTCTTGACTGCGAACGCGCTGAGCTGCTTCCCAGCTTTCGCCTTACCCAAACGTGGGGCAGAGTGCCAAATCAACTGAGCTGGAGACGATGACCGATGTAAGGATGCATTCACCAAAATGTGATGACCACTCAACCATAAGCAAGTTCAGCAGAAGCTTCGAGCGATTGTCCAGCCACTAACACTGTGGAACTTGAAGGCAGTACCGATGCTTGACGTTGAGCAGCCATGCTCACTTGTCCCTAGACAGCAGGGGATGAACTCTTACCAGGCTTGTGGCCAATCTACGCAACTTTCACAACACGTCTCTTCGCAAGGCGATTGTGCTGGCAGCCCTCTCGAACACACACGATAGGTATTGGATCCAGATCGAGTTGAGAACTTCCTGCTAGCTGGCTTAGGCCGACCACAATCCGTTCAATCTTCCAGCCACTAGAGGCCGACTCGTCAACACTCATTTCAACGCAGCCAGAGTCACACACCCATCTCAGTGGCCGACATGAGCGATTGCCTCATGCTCGGTGCAGAAACGGCCGAACTGCGGCGAGCTACATGGTCCTATCGACAGCTATATTGAGATCAAACTAAAGGAGCACAGTGCCGCAACAGCACCATCACGACGCCGGGAGAAACGCGAGCAGCTGCCTGCTGCGCAGCCGCGACTATATGTACGCGAGGGCGGCCTAAGCGGCAAGGGCTGGGCCACGATTACAGAGTATATCCAACTCCTCGAGTCATTCGCCGAAGCTACACGGCTGCTTGAAGGCCGCGGCCGACACGGCCGCCACGGCGCTATATGGGAGGTTCTAGTAACGTTTGAATGGCTTCTTGACCAGCTTGAGGCTCTTAAAGACCGCCTTAAAGACATTAATTACGAAGATCCTGACGCGCCTGAAGACCATCTTGTTACGCACGTTAACCTTGCGCATAGTAAGCTTGCTGAGTACTACGAAAAATTCGATAACGCGCCTGTTTACTACGCCGCTACAGTCCTCCACCCGCACTACAAGAACCACCTTGCGGCGCTCTGGAAGGTGCCTAACACCCATGTCACCGCCCGCGACGGCGTCCACTATCGCGATGGCTGGCTTGATAATAACCATTGGGCGTTCTTGCGAATGTGGCAGGAGCGGAGCAACGCTGCGGTTGACGTAGCCGACGCAGTAACGCCGCCGCAAAAGAAGCCCCGGCTAGGGTTGTCAGCGTCGCGATCAGCCTTTCTGCAGTCGTCGATTGAGACTAATCTGCGGCAGGTAGAAGCAAGTCTGAAGGAGGATGAATACGAGATCTGGAGGCGGCAACCGGCGTTAGCTGAAGAGGATCGGCTGTCGCTTAACCCGCTGCTCTACTGGGAGTCAGTTGCTGGGCAATTTCCAATACTCTCTAAATTTGCCATTAACATACTCACAATACCGGCGGCAGCAGCAGACTGCGAGCGAACATTTAGCGAGCTTGGCGACATGTTAGGCACGCGGAGACTCCATATGAAGCCAGAGCTTGTCGCAGCTTTACAGAGTTTAAAGAGCTGGAAGAGTCTTGGTATACAGCCAGCAACCACCTCTACTTATGGGCCAGCACATGTACTACCAGAGGAAGAAATTTCAAAAATACAAGAGCAGCTGTCTCAGTTTGACATTAGCTAATTTAGTTCAGTTAGTTTTAATTTACCTAGAAAGTCTTGGCAGTCAGTTCAGTCAGTCCACAGTAGCAGCAACGTCAGTTCAGTTCAGTCAGTTTCAATTTACCTAGAAAGTCTTGGCAGTCAGTTCAGTCCAGTTCAATGACCTTCAAACATCAGTTCAGTCAGTCCGGAGGTCTCCGGACTGACTGAACTGACTGATAGCAAGTCTGCCTCTAAGTATGGCCGAGAGTTCTTCTGAGCCGGCTTTAGGAGCATATGCCAAGCAGCTCAGCACACTGTAGTTCTCTTCTCCATCGAATACAACTCCAGTATGCCTGTGTGATAGCTCCCTGAGCGTAGCCCCTTACAAACAGGCCCACGGTGCCCACTGCCTGCACGATCTCGACGCAGCCGCGATTTCAAGTTATTAGCCAGATATAAATAGTTAGACAATTGCAATATTATTTTCATATCGCAAAACTGAAGAAACTCGTAATAATAGCTATTAGGTGCGGCTCTACAGCCTTATCGTTGTGGTGGTTTTGGTGGGGCGGATCGGGCGTTACGCCGTCCGGCACGGTAGGCTGAGCGGTGCGCCTCGAAGTGGGACTAGTGACTAGTGCAGCGGTAAAGAACAGTACCCCGCTTTTCTCCTGCTTATAGTGTGAGTGGGCAGCTCTGGCCTTCCTCGCACCATAATAATACTTCTTCAATTTTGTAAAATGCAATCTCCCCAGCTTCCCCCGTCCCTTGGACCCGAGCCCCCCTACTATGCAAGGCCAAGGCCTGAACAAGTAGATATCTGCTATCGCGCTGCCTGTGACGGAGACCTTGATACGCTTAAAGAACAGGCCTGGCAGCTTCTCCACAACCCTGAGGCGGCATTTGTTGAGCAACCGCATCCAGCATGGCTATATCGTTCATTAGCTGAGGCGATTCGGCAACAAAACATAGAAATGGTTCAGTTTCTGTTGGACGAGAACGTTGCGAATGGTGATCTTCCAGTTGAGGTTGCTGTGCGTAGTCGAGCGTTCAAGGTACTGGAATTATTCCTTCAACGTGGATGGGATATCAACCAGCCAATGGGCCGAAATGAGCCCTCCGTGTTGAGGTATTATTACCAATCTTTAATAGTCTTAACCTTTACTTACACATTCAGTATCCCTCTGTGTACCTCTGATAAGGAGATGGTTATGTGGTTGCTTGACCATGGTGCCAATCCAAACAGCCGCTGCGATTGGGACTTTACACCTACATCATACGCCATGCTTGCTGCTCCTCTCGAAACTATCGACGCTCTTTTCGAACGAGGAGCAAACCCACTCTGTGGACAACTCCTCCATTATGCTGTTCTAAGGGATACATCTGACGCTCTAGAGGTGGTCTGCAAAATTGTAGAGAAAGGTGCACCAATCAACGAGATCAAGTACGAAAAGGAGTTAGAGACATATATCGAGCGCAAGCCATTTGGCCTTGGAACACCACTTCATCGAGCTGCAGAGTTTGGTAAGAAGGACGTTGTTGAGTACTTGTTGAAGATGGGCGCCGATTCCCTGAAGTTGGACAGCAAAGGTCGAACGCCACGTTACTGGGCAGAAAAGGAGGGCTTCACGGACGTGGCTCGTGTTCTCGAGGAGGCAGAGCGTAAACAGGCAAACATTATTTCAATGTAACTAGATCTTTCGGGCGCTGATACAAGACGTAATATGAAGAGTAAGAATCATCTGTTGAAGCATTCTAACCTATCTCTAACGTTAATTCGCTCGTGCACCTCAGCATTATGTCCTCTAGAGCCAGCCAACACCAAGCGCACCCTTTGTGGGCTGTCAACTCCGTCGTCACTCAGGTTCCTGCTATCCAAATCTCCGATCCCTTCGTCGACGTTCCTCGTCCGCCACCGCAGCCGTCCGATGACGCTATCATCCAGAACACGACCAACATCGGCACCATGTTTGGCACATAGAAAGATCAGATCAACTTGTTCCTCAAGGTCAACACCGCTGCCAACCTGTACGCTAGGTGCCTTCCAAACTCTACCGAGGTTTGGGTCCTCTGCCACTTCACACAGACTACGGAGCGCGACTCAAACTATATGCTGTTCCCCTACGCTGCCGGTGCTCTATCCGCTGCTGAAATGCACCAGTTTCAGCCCTACACCCTCACTTGGACCGTCTGGGACAGCTATGCAAACTTCGTCAACACTACTTTCAAGTCTCTAAACCAGCGTCATTTCCGCACGATCCCAAGCCTTCGCTATGCCCAGCTTCCTGACAAGCACCAGTTCTTTAATGGCATCTGGAACATATCTACCCATCCCGCGCACACAGTTGTCAACAATCAATCCGGATTGACGGATTGATTGGACTTGATTGAGACTTGGTACTTCAATCAAGCCAATCCGTCCACTAGTAATTTTGGCGTCAATCCAATCCGTAGGGCGAAGATTGATTGGGATTGATTGACGGATTGACGGATTAACTGTTTAGTTCGATAAGGATATTGAGTTTGCTAGGGCGGCCGTTTCGCGATAGATTTCTGGTGTTGTAGCTAGCTTAGTCAGCACCGAAGCAGCCGCCGCATCTCTCCGATCTCTGTTTTGGCATTCAACTAACGTGCCCCACCACTGAATGGCGCACACCACTGAAATGGCGCACCTCTACATAAAACTATCTTTGCACATTAATAACACTCCACTACAACATGCAATAAAGGCGTACAATAGCTAGAATTAATCCTCTACTTCTACTGCATCTTTCTTGCATGTGCGCTTGTTATGCCCTGCCTCGCCGCAGTTCTTGCAGCGTCGAATACCTCCTGCACTACCACCTGCGCGCACCCTCTCCTGACGCCTCTCCACCTCTAACTGGATCTCAACATCCCTTTGCTCAACTATATCCTCTGCCTCTGCCTGCGATAGGGTCCCTCCCTTCTGGATTCGCTTTTTCTTGCGCCTTTTACGTTCAGATGCTGCCTGGTTTGCCTCCTCCAGGTTGGCTATTCTAGCCTCAAGCAACGTGTGTGAGTGCACCTTCAAAGTTAATCCCTTTTTGACCTGCAGCACCATCTCAATGATAGAATCAGGTGATGATTCCTTGTGATCTGTTATCCTCTTGACAACCAGCGTTGTTTGAGCCTCTATCTCCCAGGCGTTGCTTGGTGTTTTGGGTTGCCAAGGGGTAGGTCCTGGTGCAGGTGGTGTTGGCGTACGAGGCTGTACTTCAAGCCTAGATAACACCACATCTGGGTTATGTGGGACTAAGCCAGTTGCTCGAAAGCTTGATAAGATATTGCTCTTTGAGAACGCTTTGTCAAATATTGGCTTGAAGGCAGCCAGGAAGGCTTCCTTGTCGATGTGGTGGATGTGGCTGTCTGCCAAGCCCCTGAGTTCCTTCTTGTACGCCTGCTTCAGCGGGGCAAAACAACCCACATCAAGTGGCTGTAGGATGTGCGATGAGTGTGGAGGCATGCAGAGAGTGATAATATTGCTTTCCTCACACAGATCCTGGAAGGCGAGTGACTTGTGGCTCTCGTGGCCATCAAGGATAAGCAGGCGGTGACTACCCACTGTTTGAGCTTCTGTATGCTGGATAAAGTGCTGTAACCAGGCTAGACCAAGCTCGTTCGTTGTCCAACCGTTGTTACTAACACTTATCCTCCAATCTTTTGGGTTGTTGTGATACCAGGCCTGGTCGTGGTGCTTTGCTTTAAGGATAAGGAATGGTGGAATTGACCACCCCATCGCGTTGATGCCAGCGATCAACATCACCCACTCACGATCGCCAGGTTGAACTCCAAGTGGCTTGAGGCGTCTCTCAGAGGCTGTTACTACTTTGACAGACCCTCCAACGCCTATCTGGAAGCCAGTCTCATCAAAATTATAGACGTCTTCGTCTAGGATCCCATACTTGGCCTTAACGTTGCGTACAAGATTGAACCAGGGCCCAATAATAGCTGGGTTGCTGCACAGGACTCTCTGGTGATCCCGCTGTCTTGTCACCTGAGATTTAATCTCAGGTCTCCGGTGTACAAGCCTGTAGGCCCAGTTTTCTCCAACCTGGCCACCACCACGTACAGCTAGTAGTTGGTTGGCCATCTCTCGTACGTAGCTGAGCGTAGGGGCAAATCCTCGCGCGTCAAGCTTCCTGATAGACTGTATAATCGCCTCCTCTTCATGCCTCTGCAGCTTTGATGTATTGTGGTGAGTATTGTGATCAGAAGCTGGTTTGGCGCGTTGCCTTCGAAGGGTGGTTTCAGGCACGTTATACACAGCAGCAGCACGTCGCAGGCTTAATGATGCGTCGGATTTCATAGCCTGGATAGCCTGGATAATTCTATCTGTCCGAGGACGTGATTCAAGATTAGGTTGTTGTGGCATTGTGGAGATGGTAGAAAGTGGTGTGGTCTTGGCACAGTGCGCCATTCAGTGGTGTGCGCCATTCAGTGGTGGGGCACGTTAACGCTCTATTCGACATTTTAAAGCTATCTAAGCCTACGCAATTGCCTATATAGTAGCAGATTTTTGTGTTTTTTCTGCCTGTTATGCCGCCCTTAGTCCGTAAGGCCCCCGCGCGAGCCTCTAAGCGCGCCGCTGCCGTCGCCCTCGAAGCACCAAGTACCTTAAAGCGATCACGATCTAAAGGTGACACCGCTAGCTAAGCCATCGTCGTAGATAGCTCGCAGCCGCCGCTTTCGTTCTGCCTATCGCCGCGTAAAGCCCTGGCAGCGAGCCAGGCTATAGAGCCGCTTACGTTCGAATTAGAGCTACGCAAATCGCAGCTTAAAGAGGATATCTCCCCACTGCCCGCTAATGGCAGCAAAGCCGCTACGGTAGCTACAACAAAGGTAGTAGATAAGGCTACAGAGGAGCTGTTTAGTAGTAGCTTTGCTATAGATCTCGATAGTATTGCCTGGGAGCGTCTGCCTCGCTTTTGCAAGCTAGGTTCTACACTAGGACATAGTCCAAGCTAGATCTTTCGACATGGCTATCGCGTTGCTCTACTAAAAGATCTAAAGCAGATCTGGTTTATATGCCGTTACTGTCATCAGCACAAGATTATTGACAGCGGCGGCGCTAGTGCTTACAACGTTAGCGTAGCAACTTCTGCTGCTGCTAAGCACCTTGGGTTAAAGAAGCGTGGCCATAACCTTACTAGGGACGGTGTAAAGCAGCCACTTCAAGGCGGTAGGCGGACGATTGCGCAGGTTGTTGTTGCTGGTGTTAAGGTACCTCAGGACGTCGCCAACGAGCTTAGTAGCTTTAATCAACAGCGCTTTCGACTAGCAGCAGTAACGTAGCTTGTCGATAATAACCACCCACTCCGCGAGTTTACCTCGCCGTCTTTTCGAGAGATAATAGAGCTCGCTAACCCAGCAGCGGCGGCAGCTTTATAGGTAAGTCACAACAGTGTTTCTGCTTTTGTAATAAAGTTGTTCAGCGCCCTACAACCGTCTGTTATTGCAGCGATCGAGGCTGCTAGCAGTAAGATTCATATTAGCTTCGATAGATAGACAACAAAGGGTGGTAAGCGCGGCTTCTTGGGTATCGTAGCTCACTTCGCTACAGTAGATGGAGACGTCGTTAACTTGCCTATCGACCTACCGCAGCTTATAGGCGCCCACACCGGTAAGCAACTTGCTAAAGTTATTACCTTAACGCTCACGAATTACAGTATTACGCCGGCAAAGCTTAGCTACTTTGTGCTCAATAACGCTAGCAATAATAACACCGCCGTCGCTGCGCTTGCTCGTAGTTTTGACTTTATCCCATCTCACCAGCGCCTACGCTGCGGCCCCCATACTCTCAACCTTGTTGGCCAGATAATTATCTTTGGCAGGGACAAAGGCGCGTACGATAACGCTAGCGGTAGCCTAGATAACGAGGAGAAGTTTCTGCGGGAGTGGCGTAAGGATGGGCCGCTCGGTACACTAATCGCTATCATCAATTACATCAAAACGCCGCAGCAGTACGATCTGTTTAGTAACTTCCAAAAGCTCGCCAACGCTAAGCTACCTACAGATCAACGTCAAATACTAGAGCCTGTAAAGCCAGTAGTCACCCGCTAGAACTCGTTCTATTACGCCTTTAAGCGATCCGCTCACCTCCAAGCTGCCTATAACTCCTACGCCAACTATCATATTAAGTCGATATCACAAGCCGACGCGATCGCCCTTAGCCAGAACAACAAGCTACCAGATGCGCCAGCATAGATGAGATCAACTAGACTCACCACGGCCAACTAGGCGGTAATCGCCAAGTATATCAACCTACTGCAACCTCTCAAGTACGCTTCCGAGCGCCTTAAAGGCCGCGGCAAGCCAGGCAAGTTTGGAGCTATATACGAGGTCATCCCAGTATTCGAATTCTTACTTCGCGAGCTTAAAACCCGCTACAACCAGTACGAGTATATCGATTACAACGCCCACGCTAAAGCTCCTAAAGACCACCTTGCGATCAACCTCCGAGCCGCGTAGCGTAAGGCCAATAAGTATTACTCCAAGCTTGATGACTCGCCCGCCTACTACGCGGCTGTCTGCCTCCATCCATACTATAAGCACTACTGCAACAATAGCTAGGCTAATAACGCTATGTAGCTTAATATTAATAATGCTGCTTTTAGGCAGCTTTGGGCTCAGTACAAGCCAACAGCTCCGCCAATTTCTCGCAATCAGCCGCCTACCTCAGGCGATATCGACGACGCTATTAACGCGCTCGTAAACCACGACAAGGGCAACAGCGAGCTCCACCTAGACGAATACGAACAATGGCGCAAGTACGAACCAAAGTGGACGAAGGAGCAGCACAACAGCGGCAACGTTATACGATATTAGACAGATCTTGCTCCTAAATACCCCCACCTTAGCCGCCTCGCGATCGATATACTAACCATACCAGCCTCTAGTTGTGAGTGCGAGCGCTTGTTTAGCGAGCTGGGTAATCTCCTCGAGCCTCGTCGCCGCAAGATTGGAGCGCAGCTGCTTGCAGCGCTTCAACTAATACGATCGTGGGCGCGGCGAGGCTTCACGATACCAGAGGAGGCAGCCGCAGCGTATACTGACGAGGAAATGGCGAGCAAATACAGGGTGGACGATTGGGACGAGCCGCCGCAGTAGACACAGCAAACATATGTCCTTTTAGGCAACCTAATCTACCAACCCTCAATCCCTCAATCAATCCCCAATTAATCCGCTCTAAATCCTCCCCTTAAGCAAGCCAATCAATCCTAAGCCTCGCGTCGACCAAGCCAAGCCAAGCCAGAGGCTACGGATTGGCACGAATTAATTGTTGACAATTGTGCAGGATCAAGCCTTGTGTCGAAACATAGCCACCGCAAAATCCGCCATTTCGCCGCCGACCACCGGACAGGGTATAGTATACAGTATAACCCACAAGTCCAATTAACCCTAGACGGGTGGCAAAAAAGAAAAACCCCCGAAATAGAGTTTCCGCCAGGGTTACTCAATTTCTTCTCTTAGATCTGTAAACATTTACAGTGCCAAAAAGCTCATTGCGGCAACAATATGCTATCAACGCTAAGCACCCAAAGATGGTTTGATAGTATGTGCGCTCGTGGGGATGTAAATGCAACGTGGTTTCAAAGAAAAACAGAGAATAATAAAACGCGCCCCACACTGTGCCGATGTGTACGCTAGAGAGGGAGATGCTACGGTATACACACAAATCGCGCGGGCGACACCACGCTGTGGATGCGGGGGTAATCGGTCCCGTATGAGCGCAATACGGCAGATCCATGTCTACAGCTGGAACGGTGGCAGACCCCGTTGATCATTTAGTTGACTGCGTACGTTTCGAAGGATGTCAAGATCGACCTTGAGGATCGGCGAGTTTGGTGCAACTTCGCTGAGGACCTCGAAGGTGCGTTCGAAGAGCGTGTGGAGGTTCTGCGGGGTAAGCGAGGTGTTGAAGGGAAGTAGGTAGTACAGCCTCGACTTGAACACGGCTGCGAGAACAAGCATGTTTCCGAACTGGGCGTGCAGAGTCCCAAAGATATTAGTCAATACAAGCCTGGTGTTGCGTGTGCTCTTGAATCCCCCATATGGACTGTTCTCAGGGGCGCCGACACGGTCGAAGGCAATGGTACTTTGGATGGCGTTTTCGATGCATTGACAAGCGATCGAGATGATATCTTTCTGTGCTTCAGACAGATCGACCCATTGAACAGGTCTGTTTGTAGGAGTGGGCGCTCCTCTAGTGGCGGCCGGCGATTCGTTGTGGGACCAATGGCCGTTTTGATATGTGGCCTGAGCGGGAGGTGCATATTCCGTAATGTGGCTTGCGATCCGTAGGTACGGCCTGAGCATCATATAAGAGCCCCCGTAATACTTGGCACGCAAGCGAGCAAGATTGAGATCCGTGGATGGAGGATCACCGTCTTTCCAGGCTAGGAATTCCGGCAGAACACGCCGCCAGCTATCAAGTACAGCAATGTGAGACCTTGCGCGCTCGGCTACAGCTTTTATGTTGCCCTGGTCGAAGCCTTTATTGCCGTCTATATCTGGTTAGTGCAATATATAACAACATTTTGGCAATGACTTACTGGCTCCGTAAAGCGCATTGTGAGCTTCATTCAGAATGACACGCATCCATATTTGACTGGAGTAGATCATTATGTCTTTATCGTCCTCAGGTTTCCTGTTTGCTTGAGTTCCCTCTACCATTTCTTTCCCCTCGACAGGGAAGTAGTCGCGCACGCCCGTTGGATACATGATCTGGTTCTGATGCACTGTGATATCGCTTGTAGGTAGATTACTCATCTCGGCCACAATATCCCTAGTGGCGCAGTCAGTACGCAGAGAAGAATCGGAAAACTGGATGACTCACGACTCCAGCTGCAAACATGTCCAATAGACAAGCAAAATTAGTTCGAGCCTGTAACGCTCCTTGGGTGATAAGTTCTTGGATTCTGAAGAGGTGTAGAAATCGCGCGAAAGTTTGTGGTAATCCCTAGAGAATGTGAGATCAACTCAGATGTCACCAGAAATAAGTCTTACTGTTTGAGCAAGACCATAGTAACCCTGCATGCACTGTTAATCCAGCTCCAGCTTTCCAGCACTCTTGTGAACTGGCTTGTGTAAAGTGCTGCCAGTATCATTGCTTGAGCATGTTCAACGGTATGCCCTCCTTGTTGATACCCAAGGATATCGGTCGCGTAAGAGAAGTATGCCATTCCGGGCAGAATGTCGATGTTCCTAGGACAACTGTCGTCTGAAGAATCGCCGTTGAAGTTACCATTGGTGTGCGAACTAAAAGATCCCCAGGCCCTGTTTGTATAAGTACTTTTGTCGTTTTGTGGATGCGGTAAGCTCTTCTTATATGAACAAACCTTGCCCAGAGCAAGTACAAGTAGAATGATGGCATTGCGCAACGAACGTTCAATCGCACCCTGGAACGAGTACGGTTCGCCGAAAACGCCGTTTGATCGCTTTCTCTTCAAACTTGGATTGAACTGGTGGGCTGCTGGCGATACAGGGTCTGCAAGCCTTCCATCAGGGCTGTATCGTTCTTTGAATTCTCTGATCATTCTTTGAAGCTGACTGCGATTCAGGAACGGATGCAGGCTATGCATGTGCTCCATGTACGACTTGTGCAGCTTGTCCACAACAGAGATACGGAAATCAGGTCTACCGTCTGGGCCAAGTCCACCGAGTCCATACTTATAGTTGGAATAATCCCGCGGCGTACTGCTGTTCGTTGAAGGATGTAGGCTTGATTGGTTTGCTGGAGGATGGCCCCACAACCCTTCTTTCTCTGGTATCGGCGATGGCGCATCTGAATCGTTGCTGCTTTCTGGGCTGCCAGGTCCTTGTAATCCATCGTTCAAATCGGAGCCTTCTCCCACACACCAGACGCGGAGGAGCCCTCTGTCCTGTTCCAATTGCATTGGGTAATCTGACAGGGCACGGCCGCCCTCTCTCAGTCGATGGAGATACTCTACGCCAATGGGAAAGTCCTTCATGAGATCCCACTCCTCGAACAGTTTGTGTGCTGGTGTAGTGTGATCACTCTGAAGGCCGATTCTTTCTTTTGATGACAAGCTATTTGATGTGCGGCTATTGTCTGTTTTCACGCTATCGGTCGGTGTCGCAGGCTGCTGAGACACAGAGAGTATAGCTTCCTGTTCAATAGGAGGTGGTGCTTGCGCGTTTACGGTTGACATATTCGAGTATGGAAACATGGGTGATTCCATCTTCGTGCCACCAACTGGACGAGAGTGCATCTTGCCATGCGTTGGAGTTGGCACTCTTGGTGCGCTTGAGTCCCTTGGTGGAGGGACAAAGGCTGCCTCAAGAGAAGCGGATTTTGGCGTGCTTCCGAAACCTCGACTCAGCGGGAGCCGACTCTCGACATCCTGCTGCCATGCACTGAATTCTCCAATGAAGTCCTTGAGGACAACAGAGATATTGTTTATGCTATCCTGGAGTTGCATCATACTTCTATTCTTCCTGTGGAGTGTCAGCTGGTAGTCGTTCTATGCAGTACAGAAACATACCTTGGCGGGGAACCACCGTTGTATTGGCAGTCAAAGTTGTGTTCACTACAGAACTGACAAGGTCGTGCTCCGTCGCATTTTTGCTTGCGTGCACGACAGAGATTGCAAGCTTGAATGGCTCGAGCTTGCTTTCTCCGTACCTGAGCTTGTCCAGGGCCAGAGTCCAGAGTAAATTCAGAGGTCAAGTCAGGCCCGTCCATTGTACAAGACGCCGGTGTTGGCACCGCGACTTCCGGAATGGGCTTTGTAGTCGAGATGTATAAGAATGCGTTTCATTGTACAGCAGTCAGCAGTTGGAGAGCGAGGTAGCGAAGAATGCGATCGGTACTCTCACGCTAACGTCACTGCCGTACCACATCAGTCTGCAGAGCATGGGTTGCCGCGTTTATGTGCCTAGCATGGTTGGACAATTGATCTCTAGTCACCGCCAGCACGGGTGCCTAGCGTTCCTTTGGTAGAAGCTTGTTCCCTTTTTGAACGCTAGGATCTGCCGACACCTCGATATTTAAGAAAAGAAAACTAGCCACTTCGTACGTTGGCTCTATTTATCGCGCCCGACCTGTGATAGGTTCTGAAGCATTGCCAATCATCGTCGACGATTATCTCGAATGATGAACGAGAGCGACATTAGATGCAACTTTTCGCGCGAAGTTCAACCTCGGTGTGCATACATGGCAGCTCACAAGCAACAACTCCATTCAGCACCTCAAATAACTAGCAGGAACTCTCATAAGTCTTCCGTTAGGCGTATTCTATCTGGTTTCGTTCCCGTGATGCTTGGATAAAATGCGTAAAAGCGTCGGAGAGAGATTCTGGGCGATACAGAGAAAGAGTGTCAGGTGAGGTGGGCGCACAATACCAGTACTGTGCATAACGTCATTCCCACATGGCCAAAGCATTCGCAGCTAGCGATGACCGTTCGAAATCTTTGTTTTTCTTCTATGATTTATTCCTCCTCCATAGCGGCACACAGTAACTACTAATTGCGTCTTTGAGTGCAGTAGTACGAGCCTCGCCGTTTGCGAAACTGTGGTACGTTCTTCCACCGCTGCTGCAAGGACCCTGTTCATATGTCAGACACAGCAAAGTTCACTATCTCAAACTTGGCTCAGACACGTGCCCAGCCGATGAATCCAGGTGCGATCTGTTATCCACATCTTTACGTCGTCTCTTCGCCACGGGCTTCTACATTAAGGAACTGCATCTGCTTACGAGTCAGTAGTTCGCACTATTGGATGTCGATCGCAGGCGGATCATCGATGCGATAGCCTACCGAGATCCGGGGCCCTGTCAAAGCTGTCAGAATGCAAGATTGGCCAAACAGCTACTGCAACTGCAAGCG
Organism: Alternaria tenuissima; assembly: GCA_004156035.1. NCBI lineage: Eukaryota > Fungi > Ascomycota > Dothideomycetes > Pleosporales > Pleosporaceae > Alternaria > Alternaria tenuissima. The sequence continues at coordinate 330,759 of PDXC01000014.1, read as the reverse complement.
AATATGTACGCCTAGAGATTTGATAATAGGGCCGATTTCCCTGTGGCGACAGGGTCGACTGAATGAGATGGCTGGCCCCATACGAGCGGGTTGCTAGCCGTGACCCGCGAGACGCCGTTCCTACGACTAAAGACTAGGGATAGCATACACGTACATCTAGACGGTGGAACACACAAAGCTCTGATCTTGTAGCGATCTAATTAGCTTACATCTGGCTTTGGCTGCAATCTCACGACACCAGTCATTTGCGCCGCAACCCATCGGAGAATGCACGCCACCAATCTGCATGCACGCACATTCTACTGCAAAACAAGGTTGGTTACACACCCTAGCAGTATTTCACTGTCTGCCTCGGCATCTCTCCTTCATTGGGGGACTCCGCTACCCTGAAGGTGCTAGTGGCTTGTCATTGCATCTCTTCCGAGCGACACGCATAGAGGGATGCTGCAAGATGCATGCATCTCGCCGAATCTGTAATGCATCCAGCTGCACATATCTAAGGTGCGTCCCTAAATGCAGAGACACACTGTGTCGCGAGACAGGTTCACACTACGGACGTCCGGAAAAGCTTCCTCTTAATCCTGTCAAGACGTAAATAACACCTAATCGTTCTCCAGCCATTATTCCTCAAGTCAACTTATCTCCGATGCAGATCGCTGTGGTGTTAGCTAGGCAGTTGATCGTTGCGTTATCGTCGTCAATCCACTCTTTAACGGCACCCCCCTGTCCATCGACGATTATGTAGAGTGATTAACCACTCAGAGGATTGTAAAGAGAGTACGAAGAGGGAAGATCGACTTCCCAGGCTCGTGAGATCGCTCCGATGTGAGAGCGAGCATGCCGGCAGCCCCGTCGTGCGAAGCAGGAGATCTCAGGGAACGAGCCCGAGCTGGCGGGATACGCTAACGTCACTTAGCATCCATAGGCCTGCATTAGCGCTCTTACTGCCTGCTGTAACTTATCGTAAAGAATACAGCGCTATGCTAGTCGCGTATGCCTCTTAAAATAGGCGTAGCGGATGTGCATAAGGGTGCCCCAGCCTCTGCTTTAGTTTGAGGTTGCGATTGGGTAAGCAATGGCTGCGTGAACATGGCTTTTAGCATAATGCACATCTATAGTATCTCGTTGTCCGCGTTAGAGTTGCTTGCTGGCGTTGGACAAATACGTTGCTCAAGATGTTCTGGATTGTTGACGCTATCGTCGTTGCGCTGCGTTCTGAGCCCGACAATAGCTAGCGGCGCAGATTCCTTGTGGCTAAATAGTGTGTCCTTACACGAACCAGCACGCGCTGCACAGACATCTTAACATCCTAACATCCTCTTACTGCAAACAACGGTCTATAACTAGTGCTTTCTGCACTGTTAGGTCGCGTTCACAAGCAAGAACTGCTTCTCGGCTTGCAACACGGTGGCTGTCACGCGATCATGCGTTGTCAGCCTTGTCCAGCCAGCCTCACGTCACGGCGCGTGCGGGCTGCGCCTCCTGTCCTGGGTGTAGGACACGCAGCCTGCCCCAACAAGACAGTCTACCTCACCTCTACTTTAGCAAACCGTCACTTTGCACTCGAAACAAACCCGATAGCTACGATCTCTACGCCCTACGCGAGCGAGCCGCCGTGCGCCGTCGATTCCGTCAGCCTGCTTCAAGGCTCTAAGACTTCCTCCCACCACTCGCGCACACGGACAAACACACGGCCCGATGCGACTGCTATACACTACACGCGATGGGAGACTTGGGTGGACTGAGGACCTGATCGGAGACAAGATTCCCCCATACGCGATCCTGTCGCACACTTGGAAGGAGGGGCAGGAGGTGACATTTGCCGATCTGCAAGATCTAGACAATGCAGTAGACGTAGAGACACAAAGCAAGGAAGGATATCGGAAGATTCGCTTCTGCGCGCAACAGGCTAAACGGGATGGTCTGGACTACTTCTGGGTCGACACCTGCTGCATTGACAAGGCAAACAATACGGAACTGTCGAGAGCGATCAACTCTATGTTCCGATGGTACCAGAATGCCAAAAGATGTTATGTCTTCCTTTCGGACGTCGCGAACGACACTTCAGACATCGATAGCAAGTCGGCGTTGAAGCAGAGCAGGTGGTTTAAGCGGGGCTGGACGCTTCAGGAGCTTCTTGCTCCTCGCTCTGTTGAGTTCTTCTCTAAAGAGGGAGAGCGTCTAGGGGATAAGGAGTCGCTTCAGCACCTTATACACGAGGTTACAGGTATACCTATCGAGGCTTTGTCCGGAAGCGACTTGTCCGAGTTCGACGTTGCCAAGCGTTTTTCGTGGGCATCCCAGGATGTGGAAAGACTATCCTGAGTTCTACCATCATCGAGCATCTGCTGCAGCACTGCTATGATGACACTAGCGTAGTGACGGCGTACTTCTACTTTGACTTCAACGATACACAGAAACAGGATCCGGAGCTCATGCTGCGCTCGCTGCTATGCCAGCTCCTGCAGCGTTCGGTCGTGATACCCAAGGGCGTTGATGCGTTGTTCTCATCTTGCGAGAACGGGCAACGGAAGCCATCGTCACATGCGCTTTTACAAGTAATTAAGGAAGCGGCGCAAGAGTTCACGCACGTGTACGTTGTTCTCGATGCTCTAGATGAGTGTGCGCAGCGCTCGGAGCTGATGGACATGCTCGAAACAGTGGCTGAGTGGCAGCTTGACAACCTGCATCTGCTCATGACTAGCCGCAAAGAGCGGGACATCGAGAGGTCTTTGGAGGGCTATATTAAGGAACAGGACGCTGTGTGTCTCCAGAGGGACGTAGTAGACCAAGACATACAGCGATACGTCCAACAAAGGTTGCATGACGACAAGAGCTTGGCAAAATGGAACAAGGACGCCGCTGTCAGGCAGGAGATTGAGGTTGCACTAATGCGCAGAGCTTGCGGAATGTAGGTGTTTTCACCCAGTTCTCCACAGAGCTAGAGCTGACGATAGCGTAGGTTTCGATGGGCTGTGTGTCAGCTAGACACACTAGGAAAGTGTTGCAATCGAGCGATGCTGCGCAAATCTCTTGCCACTTTGCCGCGGACGCTAGACCAGACATACGACCGCATTCTTACCGCGATAAGCGAGGAATATGCTGAGTATGCAATGCGAATCCTGCAGTGGCTAACGTTCTCTGCGCGGCCGCTGTCCGTCGAAGAGATCGCCGAAGTCGTCGCCATCGACGTAGCGCGCGACCCAGCGTTCGACGGTGATGAGGTGCTAGAAGATCCGCTGGAAGTGCTAGACATCTGCTCTAGTCTGGTCACTATCACAACGAACAAAGCGGACAGAAGATTAGGGTCTGCTCAACGGATCGTTGCTCTAGCACACTACTCAGTGCAGGAGTACCTTGTGTCAGACAGGATCAGGCGAGGGTCAGCAAAGCAGTACAGCATGCAAGAGGCCGCATGTCAGAGCGCAATAACGAGAGGTTCTTTAAAGTACCTGATGCAGCTCCAGCAACCATTAGAAAGAGAGATTCTCCAGATATTTGCACTTGCAAGGTACTCAGCCGAGTTCTGGAGCAGCCATCTTCGAAAGACAGGAGACGAGATGGAACAAGTCAGTCAGCTAACGATGGGTTTATTAGCTAGGGAAGAGCCTGCATATCTTAACTGGCTCCGGTTGCACGATCCAGATCGTCCTTGGGAGGAGCTAAATCTCGAAAGGAGTGCCGATAGCATACCTATGCCGCTTTACTACGCAGCATTGTTAGGCTTTGGTACGGTTACGAGACTGCTGCTCGACAAGGACGCCGACGTCAACGCGCAGGGTGGAGAGTACGGCAACGCACTGCAGGCAGCTTCAGAAGGAGGCCACGAGCAGATAGTCAAGATGCTGCTCGATAAGGGCGCTGAGGTTAACGCGCAGGGTGGAGACTACGGCAACGCACTGCAGGCAGCTTCAGCTAGAGGCCACGAGCAGGTAGTCAAAACGCTGCTCAACGCGGGCGCTGAGGTTAACGCGCAGGGTGGAGACTACGGCAACGCACTGCAGGCAGCTTCAGCTAGAGGCCACGAGCAGGTAGTCAAAACGCTGCTCAACGCAGGTGCGCATTAATATCAAGAGGATAACCTTGTTCATGTATCCTACTCATTGTGATGGGACAACGGCGGCAGTCAGGGACAGTATGCAGTAAGCATGTTGACTCAGCCTAGATAGAAACATGGTGCACAGGAGAACAGAACTATGCAAGTGTTTCTAGATGCTTCCAGAAAGCCAGCAGCATGCGCCGCATCTATTTCAAGAGGCATACGCGACTGGCATAGCGCTGTATTCTTTACGATAAGTTACAGCAGGCGATGAGAACGCTAATGCAGGCCTATGCATGCTAAGCGATGCTAGCGTATCCCGCCAGCTCGGACTCGTTTTCACAGATCTCCTGCTTCGCACTACGGGGCTGCCGGCATGCTCGCCCTCACATCGGAGCAATCTTACGAGCGTGGGAAGCCGATCTCCCTACGTCGCGCTCTCCGTTTGACCCTCCGAGCGCTCAAGTAGTCCTCAACGTCACTAATAGACTGGGGGGTATCGCTAACGAGTTGGTTGACGACGGCAACGAAACAATCGATAGCACGGCCAACGTAGGAGCGATCTATGTCGGATACTAATGTGCTTAAAAAGCAATAGCTATACAATTACAGTAGATTAATGGCGGCTTTACAAGCCCACAGATGGGAGACGCCGAAGCTCCGAATTACCAACCTGTCTCGCGACGTAGTGTGTCTCCTCACTCAGGGACGCACCTTAACAAACGAGTCATATGCAATCGCACCAGCTACCACGACAGAAGCTTTGGTTGCGCGGTAGACGACATGCCATCGAAAGCCTTGGTTTAACAATTTTACTCCGCCTGGAAAAGGCAGTCTTGTCAAGGGCATTGCGAGAGCGATAGGGCGATACTAGGATGCGGCATAGGAGGATGTGTAGGCGAAGTGAAATCTCGCACGGTTTGCGAGAGCCACTCCTGCAGCCTTGTTAATATTGGAAACATGAACGAGCTCAGCACTGTCGTTGTCTTTGTGCTGACCGATATGGAAAATACACAAGAGCTCACATGGGACGCAATTACGGTGAAGTGCTGCAGCTGCCCTCGGAAGTTCAAAGACTTTTCAAAGTGGATAGCTCACATAAAAACACGGCCATACCTGACGGGCTTGGCTCTGGAAGCCCTGAAAGTGGCTGCAACTCAATACTTCCAGGCGGGCAAGTAACATCATCGTCTTCAACACGAACAATCCAATAGGCTCATGTTGGCCTATGTGAGTGCAAGAGTGCCAGTAACCACCACTGTATGCTACGTTTCGTCGGCCGCTCTTAACCTAGGAGGGTATTTGCTGCGTGAACTGGGAAGTTGCATGCATCGTGAGCGCCGTGACGAGATGCGAGTAGGAGGGAATACAGTATCAAGGAGTGTGATTACTCTGATACAGTATCGCCTTTTCATTGTTGGGAGTGCAATTGCAAGCTCCGGACTCACATAACCTCCCTCCCTGTTGGTAGAACATCCCGCCGCGCAGAATCACGAACATTGTTCAAGTACCACAGACTCGACCTCATCCTCTAATAAAGACTAAGCTAGCCTAGAACTGCACTACTAGCGTGTCTTCACCTACTGTATATCTTCAATACGAAAAATACAGCATTGCTGGTTTGGCTTCTAGGCAATCTGTCTTTGGCTTTAGAAGCTGCAACGACGATGCACCCCTGCTTCACTACTAACAAGCACGACTATCGTCCCTTCGGAGCATTTGAACCATGTTCTATTACATTAAATAGAACTAGGCGAAGTTTGATAATGTGCAGCCTCTATTTACATACACTCCGGGTTTGTCCGCATTCGCAGACAGGATCTTGTGTTTTGACGCGGGGACTGGACGCGCTTACATAGCGGGGTTTTGTACGCTTAGCGGTCTGCATTGTACATCCGTGCTATGCCAAGAAAGTCTGGGCTATGGCGCGTGCTGGCTATCTTTAGCCACGTCATGTCTTGCCCAACGGTCGTCTTCCTGGCACACCCACAGGTCAACGGCCGTTATAGCCTGTCCCGATGCTTAGCAAAGCGAGGCAACCTGCTCTTTTCTCCATGTGTGAACATGCATTTACCCACATCCATCGACGTTAACGGCGGCACGCGAGAGCGCAAACGATCGATCTAACAGCTTGATAGGCTGCCGCGCTTCCATGCTGTCCAGCCTGATGCAGGCAAGGACCGAAGCTCTTCCTTCACAACATGCGACTGCTCGAGATACAACACGACGGCACGATCGCGCTCACCGAGGACTTGATAGGCGCCGACAACGTGCCCGCCTACGCTATACTCTCGCACACCTGGCTGCCTGGTCAGGAGGTCACCTTCGACGAGTTTAAAAGAGGTCTTGGACGTGACAAGGCTGGCTTCGACAAGATCCGCTTCTGCGCACAACAGGCCCAGGGGGACGGCCTGCGGTATTTCTGGGTGGATACATGCTGCATCAACAAGGCAGATGCCGCCGAGCTTCAGCATGCGATCAACTCCATGTTTCGCTGGTATCAGGAGGCGACTCGATGCTACGTTCTTCTAACGGATGTGCTCAACGCTGAGCCAGCGACGAATCGTGTACCCGACATGCCCGCTTGGGAAGAAGAGTTTCGGCGAAGCCGGTGGTTTACTCGAGGTTGGACACTCCAAGAGCTGCTTGCCCCGCGCGTTGTAAGCTTCTACTCTAGAGACTGGACGCATCTAGGAGAGCGATACAACCTCAAACAACTCATCCACGATATCACAAGCATCCCCTGCCCTGCCCTTACAGGAGCCCCGTTGGACACCTTCAGTGTAGAGCAGCGCCTGTCTTGGTCGAGCGAGCGTCAGACTACGCGTGAAGAAGACAAGGCTTACTCGTTGTTGGGTATCTTTGGCGTCTTCACATTCCTCAACTATGGCGAAGGTGAGACCAATGCTTTCAGAAGGCTACGAAAAGCGATCGCGGAAGACTCGCAGGAAACGTCCCAGCCACAGGCATTAGTGGGAAGCCTTGGAGGGCGCATCGCCGTCCATACACCTAGTACGTATAAAGGCAGCCGGATGTCTCGCTTTATGTGTGTCTGATCCATTTACGCTGACCTGCCAGCTGTCCACAAACCCTCGTACTACATACCGTTCCCCAAGAACCGATACTTCGTCGGAAGGAGAGAAGAGCTCGAGATACTCAATCAGACGCTGCTGGGGGCCACAGGCTGCCAAAAGATGTCGATTGTGGGACTCGGTGGGGCTGGGAAGACACAGCTGGCCTTGCGGTTTGCATACACAGTCAGAGAGACCATGTCAGCCGTCTCGATCTTCTGGATGCCTGCACTCAGCATGGAGAGCTACGAGCAAGCTTGTGTAGCCGTTGCTGCTGCTTTGCACATCAGTCAGGCGGAGACGGGCGAAGATAACGCAAAAGAGCTAGTGAAAGAGCATCTGAGTGCAGATCAGGCTGGACCGTGGCTGCTTGTGCTCGATAATGCAGATGACCACGACATCTTGTATGGCACCGAGCATGCTCCGGGCATCATCGACTATCTACCAGAGAGCGAGAGGGGCATGACTATGTTTACTACACGAGTGCAAGAGTTAGCAGTGTCGTTGACACGAGGTGACGTTCTAGAACTGGGGTCCATGAGCAAACCAGACGCCACCAACTTCTTGGAGAAGTCTTTGATTAGGAAAAACCTCACTGAGGAGCGCGAAGCGGTAGAAGGACTACTGGACGAGTTGGCGTTCCTCCCTTTGGCCATCGCCCAGGCTGCTGCGTACCTGAACATGAACAGAACAACCATCACAAAGTATCTGAGGTTGCTAAGGCACACGGAGCAAGACACTATCAGTCTAATAAGCAAAGAGTTCCGCGACCAAACACGCTACAAGGGCTCAGCGAACGCAGTAGTCTCGACGTGGGTCGTGTCGTTCAGTCAGCTTCGAGAGCGCGACGCGGTGGCAGCAGACCTGCTAGCGTTCATGTCGTGCATCGAGTGGAAGGCAATACCGCAGTCGCTGCTACCGAAGCTGCAATCGCAAGGGCGATTAGAAGAGGCTATTGGCACGCTCTGTGGGTACTCTTTTGTGTCGAGGCGTGAAGGCGACAACGCTAGTGAGGTCGATGGAGGAGAAGAATGGTACGACCTGCATCGACTCGTGCATCTGGCTACTAGAGTCTGGGTAGACAAGTATGGTAGTACTGCAGATGTGATGCAGCAGGCTCTGGCACATATTGCCGAGGTTTTTCCGAGCGACGACTTTGCCAACCAGGCCGTATGGAGAGCATACATGCCGCACGCACTGCGACTACTCGATACAAAAACATTTGTTGAGGTTCAAAGCAGAGCCAGACTGAGTTTGTGGGTAGGACGATGCCTAGATTTCGATGGTAGAGTTCCAGAAGCAGTGAGATGGCTAGAGGAGTGCCTACGTTGCAGAGAGGGACTGGACGAAGATGATCCAGATCGGTTGTCGTCTGAACATGAGCTTGGTGTTTCCTACTGGGCGAACGGACAGATCGAGGACGCTGTGAGGCTGCTAGAGCACGTAGTCAAGGTGCGAGACAATACACTCGCAGAGACTCACCCTGATCGGCTAGCGTCGCAGCATGCGCTTAGTGTTTCCTACTGGGCGAACGGACAGATCGAGGACGCTGTGAGGCTGCTAGAGCACGTAGTCAAGGTGCGAGACAATACACTCGCAGAGACTCACCCTGATCGGCTAGCGTCGCAGCATCAGCTTGGTGTTTCCTACTGGGCGAACGGACAGATCGAGGACGCTGTGAGGCTGCTAGAGCACGTAGTTAAGGTGCAAGACACTACACTCGCAGAGACTCACCCTCGTCGGCTAGCGTCGCAGCATGCGCTTGGTGTTTCTTACCGGGCGAGCGGACAGATCGGGGACGCTGTAAGGCTGCTAGAGCACGTAGTCAAGGTGCGAGACAATACACTCGCAGAGACTCACCCTGATCGGCTAGCGTCGCAGCATGCGCTTAGTGTTTCCTACTGGGCGAACGGACAGATCGAGGACGCTGTGAGGCTGCTAGAGCACGTAGTCAAGGTGCGAGACAATACACTCGCAGAGACTCACCCTGATCGGCTAGCGTCGCAGCATCAGCTTGGTGTTTCCTACTGGGCGAACGGACAGATCGAGGACGCTGTGAGGCTGCTAGAGCACGTAGTTAAGGTGCAAGACACTACACTCGCAGAGACTCACCCTCGTCGGCTAGCGTCGGAGGGCTGGTTACGCTATATGATCTCGTATGAAGAATAACTTCTATTCTTTCTCTTGCAACATTCCTATGTCATGTATTCTCAGCAGCGTTTCTTGATGCAACGCTTCGACATGCCTCAGGCAATCAGGCGCTTCAAAGGCTGTATTTCAGAGCTAAGGTCTGAGAATACACGTAAGCATAGCCGTTGCGACTCGACAGTAATCTATACATGTCGTAAATCTTAAAAAAAGGCCTCAAGAGCTATAGAGTACTCCACTCAATCGCAAAGGCCCAAGGACTCAACATGCATGTCTAGAAGATTTCTGACAAATATATATCTGGACCATGTAGAGTGCTAGTACATCTTCGCAACCGGGATTCTCCATGAGGTCGCTGGACTATTGTCTGATGCTATCACCCCGCTAGTTCGCACTACTTTATTTGATGGTGGTGGAGCTTCCGAGGCCGGTTCCTTGCGCTTGCGACCACGCTGTCCCTTCTGTGCTGCAGCCTTGTCCTTTTCCGCACGCCTCACCTTCGCCTCTTCTAGGTCCTCAAAACTCATCACTTTCGCCTTTCCTAGCACGATAGATCTGGTCGACCTGCGAGCCTTAGCTTCGTTGTTGATTTTAAAGAGAAAACAGTTGCGTTCCTTTAGCAGGGCTCGCTCGGCGAACGAGATCTGAGCAGCATTTGCGAGTTTCTGTATGCGACCCCTTGTCTCGTCAGGCACGTTGGTGTCTTGCTTGATCACGTTGTGCAAGGATGTAAGCGCTTCCGCTGTCATCGGCGTCACCGGTGTGATGGGTGTTTGAAGCACTATATCAGCCGCACTGGTGCTCGCAAGGGTGGCTTCTGGGATGATGACCTCAACTGGAGGTCTCGGGATATCTTTCAGCACTCTTTCCGGGTTAAAAGGGTACAGACCGGTCGCAGCCCATCCAGATCTGATGTTCCTTTTGGTTAATGCTGTATCTCTAGCAGGACTGTACAGATAGGTAAAATGTTCTTTGCCGACTATATCTATGCCTCCCCGGTTGAGTCGTTCGACCTGGTCACGATAAGTTGGATTCCAGATCACGTGACATGCATAGCCAAACACTGGTGTGACAACCTCCTCATACAATGGTGCGACGGCACACCAGTTGACTATATAGATAGAGCCTGAGGCATAGATAGAATATTATCACACTTGCTCTCTCTTCAGGGTTTCATCTCGATACGCTGTCTTCAAGGGTGCGAAAGGGCCGACATCGCAGGGCTGTAGCTTGTGAGATGTGTGGGAGGGCAGACGACACAGGATGATGTTGTTAGTAAGACAGAACTCCAGGATCTCGAGTGTTTCATGACTTCCAAAGCCATCGCAGATTAGCACACGTGGCTTCCCGTTAGCTCGTGCTCTGGTTTGAGGATCAAATACGCGCGTGAGCCACTCCAAGTTGATCTTGGAGTCGTTGTAGCCGTTCTCGGAGTGCGCATAATGCCACCCCGGGGTCTCATGGGTAGTCCGGTTGCTGCGATGAGTTGAAGCGGGCCATACAATGAGTGGCAGCAGCGCCCTACCATCTGCACTCACGCATTCGACCGCGGTGACCATCGTCCGCTTTACGCCCCCACCTCTATAGTTCCGTCGGTCATCCTTACCTACCAGGACTTTGACCGAGCCAAGCATGCTTAGCATGACGCCCGTCTCGTCCATGTTGTACACGTTCTCTGGCAAGACAGCCGGGTCCTGCAGTACCTGTCCGATTATATCGAACCACTCGACTATCTTGCCATATACGTTGTTCTCGTGACGTTTCCAATCTATCGACTTGACTTTTCTCGCTTGTAGCTCTGGGTGACGCTCTGCGAAGGCTTTCGGCCAATTCTTGCCCGGGGGCTTGATCGGTTGCGTCTTCGTGGACCGCTGACGAGCTATACTATAAGCTAGAAGGCGTATGAACTTGATGCGCACTGGGTGGCCAAGGTTAGACATTAGCAGCAAGAACTGGACTAGAGCTTTCTCCTCCTCTCGACTGAGGTACTGCTGGCGCTGCGCCTGCTCCTCGCGCGAGCGTCGGCCGTTGCGGCGATGAACAAGGGTAGAGATTGGAACATTGCTGTGTTCCGATCGAGCAGCATACGTATCACGCACGCCTAGAGGCAAAGTCTGCACCAGCGCTCGGCTGGCTGGGTCCATGTCGGCGTAGGTGATGAAAGGAGGGCGGGCTTGAGCAAGAAGCCGACGAGGGCGTCACCCTCGTCTTGCCCACCCTTGACTTCTAAGAATAGCAAAAAGGCGCAGCGCGCGTGCAGAGAAGCTTCGAGAAGCATGCGCCACAGCTAGAGCTTCTTAGGCATAGGGGCAGGTGTACAATGTAGGCCGCTTAGTGTAAAGTACGCGCTTTCTTAGCGCGTGGAGAATCCTTGCGCAAGTGGGGAGGCCTGCACGTCTCCGTGGATAAATCCGGAGCAGATGTTCTCGGTTGCTGCAGGTCTTCGCACTTTGCGAGCCATATTTTGACACGGTAAGCCGTACATTAGAGTCTCCGAAGTGGCGATGATCGTGGGGTCCGACAAGAGAACAGGGGTGCATCGTTGTTGAAGCTTCCGGCAGTGTTGAAGATATATCTGTAAGTATGCGCAAGACCGCTGTAATTTTACGGTTTAATTCTTGCATCAGGTTGTGTTCTCACTTAGGTATATCACTGTGCTTGTTTGAGTTTTGTAAGACAGTGGCTCGAAGCGTGGTATTGCTTGAAGATTTTCATGGTTCTGCGCGGTGGGATGTTCTACCAACAGGGAGGGAGGTTAGACTTGTTCCAACATATCTTGGGCCAGAAGTGTCCGAGCACGTCGAGATTCCTAACGATTGAGATACCCATGAGGTGCATGAACAGAAAATACATTGTGTGACAAGCTATGGATATTCTTCTTTCGAGTGCCAGTTTCCATAGCTGGCCTTGACTATGACACCCTCTGGTCAGGTCATGGCAGAGCGTGCTGTTAACAACGAAGAAAGGGGTAATTAGGAACCTATGGTCTCCTGCTGTCACTACCAAGGAACATCGCATCTTGCTGTGTTTTCGCTACGGCGCGTTAGTAGGCTGAGTGTCAAAAAGCATTGAAGTGACGAAGTTTCGGGCGCCAAACAACTGTTTTTGTCTTTGTTCCGTCGTCTGCGACCACCACGTTTTGTTTGGCTGTAGACTTTTGGTGCGGAACATATGGTACCTGTTCCCATCTAAGTTCGCAGGCTCGAGTGCATCGCTTGACTGCCACAAGGTCTTCGTATGTCAGCAGATTTTGCCACAGAGCATACACCTCGTAACCGCCTTGTAGCTGCATGTTGAGGCACAGAACGACAAGTTCTCCATTAGCGGAGTAATAAACCTCGCAAGGTTTGACATAATCCTCCAAAAACGGCGAGACACCAGACTTAAAGACTGCAGGCCATAAGAGAAGCGGAGTTTGGAGGAGTTGCCGTTTCACCAGCGTCTGATAGGCTCCACTCGCTACCATATCTTTCCTCAACTTGTCACGCTCTGTTTCACGAGATACACTTTCCGAGTCATCTTCGACGCCACCCTCAAACAAAGGTATGCGATCTGTGGGCTGTCCGTCGTCGTGTGAGCAGAATTTGCTCACAAGGCTCTCCAGGAACTCATCAAGCTCACGTCGGCTGCCCAGATCGGTTTTTCTCATAAGCCGCTTGACTTGTCGTTCCTGTGACTCTGTTCCCGTCCCGTATCTGCAGAATTCTTGGGGCAGAAAATTCCAGAGAATAAGGAGTTTATCACGGATGCGGTCCTTGTCTGTTGCGAACCTATTGAGTAGAAAATAGGCTTCTAGAGCATCGATCGCACCATGATGCATGTGAATCCATACTCGGTAGCGACTTTCAAGATCCTTTACGAATTCTGTTCGGTCTTTATTCAGTTCCCGAAGGTAAGTACCTTTCCAATTGCTACCATTCTTGATTTCATATTTTTCCCAAGCGTAGAATCTTTTCCTTGAAAGCATGCGGCGAGTTTGTTCTAGCTGCTCCTGTGAGGAACGAGAAAAGAAATTGATGTCGTTTGCGAAAGCTCTGTATTGCATGTCAAGCCAGTAAAGACGGGCATTAGATTCCCGATCGACATCGTCTCTAGGACAGATCTGTGCTTGAATGAAACCTTCTTGGCAGTGGTCCACGCTCGCTGGACGGCGCATTGCGATTCGCGGAAGTTAGATACACCAAGGGATAGGTTCTACAACGATCGAATCGCCCCGAGACCTTTTGTGTAGCTGGCCTTGTGATATATATCAAGGGTACCTGCGCTTCCCTGGAATCCGCAGTATCGTTGTAAGCACGAAGATAAGCAACTGATGAAAACATGTCAGCGGCTGAGTTTTTCATAATATAAATGATTGTTCCTGATTACTATGCCAGGGAATTCTTATGAACATCTTATCCGAGTAAAGCTGGCTTGTTATGCAGGCGTCGTTGATCTGGCGATAGAACCGAACGTCGACAGTGCTTAACAATCCATTTCCAGGCCTCTTCTGATCTAGTAAACAGTAATGTCTGCTTTTGTAGCAAGCGGTATGCGGCGTGCGCACTGGGCCTGAAATTCTGGTCTATGCGACAACAAAGAAAGGAGACGTTTTGTAATCTGTCGCTTATGCTGCAGGTATGTTGTGATAAAAGTTTCTAATGAGCAAAGCAGCTCAAGCTGTAGCCGGAACTTGTGCTCATGGAACATCGCAACAAGTACATGAGTTTCTGTTCAGGTATATTTTATTATGAACATCTGTTGCGCATTCCAGCATCCGTGATCCAACATACCTGAACACCTAAGGCGGATGGTAGCGCCGTGGCGTCTGCTTCCATCATGCGCAGGCTGGAATGACGTCGATAGCGACAATCAAGTAGCTCGATAGACCGTTCTCAAAAGTCTCGCAATGCAACCTATCAGGTAGGAGCTGCGTGGTTCTCGGCCTTGGGAACAGTGGCATGACTGGACACATACCACAAAATAGCCAGGAAGCGGTCGCTGATTTCTACGGAGTACCTCTGCCTCAATCCAGGCCTTCGCCCCTGTGCATCGTTGCAAAAAGGCTTGTGCGTAAGTTACACTCCCATGCACTTGCAGTTTCCGCTTTGCACCCACGGCTTGTTTGTCACCCTGCACGGGGCATCGATTATTCTAGAAGACACATGCTCTAAAAAGGCTTAGACTCTGTAAACATCTCGATTCCATTGGTCCGAGTATCGAGCGGCGGGTTGACTCATAGCAACGCCAGTAAAAACTAGCACTATCTGGGTAAGGTCACCACTAAACGAGAAGGACTGGGCATGGGACCAAGAGTCGCCTGCTTACAGAAACCGGAAGCTGCAAGTGCATGGGAGTGTATGTGGCCACTTCCCGGCGCTTGCAGATTGCGCGGCACAGACGTTTGCAGCGGCTTGACCCATCCCTGTTCACACTACAGCGTATACAGAAGGTGTATGAAGCGAGCGAAACGCGCTTGGGCGCCGGAGACTTGATTACTCAGTTCCTCGCAAACCCACTTCGGCGGCGTAAGCAGCTTATCAGTCAACACACGCGCACAGTTCTTGTCGTGATAGCTTGGCGCCGAGCCGGAGAACCCTCCAAAGTGCTTATGCTGACGTCTCAACCGGAGTGAAGCACGTCAACAGGTAGGCATTGCTCTTCGCTCCTTTCCTCGGCAGCCTTGCTCCCATGTTTCGTCCACTTCTGAACCGAGACTGGACATGGGCATACACTCCCATGCACTTGCAGCTTCCGGTTTCTGTAAGCAGGCGACTTTTAGACCCATGCCCAGCCTTTCTCGTTTGGTGATGACCTTACCTAAATAGTGCTAGCTTTTACTAGCGTTACTATGAGTCAACCCAGCGCTCGATACTCGGACCAATGGAATCGAGATATCTCCAGAGTCTAAGCCTTTTTAGAGCATGTGTCTTCTAGAAAAATCGATGCACCGTGCGGGATGACAAACAAACGTGTGTGCAAAGCGGAAGCTGCAAGTGCATGGGAGTGTACTGGTTCTGCAGACCAGCCGGAGCGATGCAGGCAGTTTCTCACGACTCATGCGGTAAAAGCTCACGTGACGATCGTGGCGCTTAGACATGTGACTGCTGTGATTGGCTACCCTGCAACGATGCTGCAGTTGCTGCTACACGATGAATCACTCCGAAAACAGCATCGAAAGCGGGCTAGACAAGTATCATAATCCAGCCTGCGATCATGTAATTCGTTCCTGAGGGCGCAGTCGCATAGTCATAGCAGTCAATTACAATTGGACGCAGAGAAACTGATTGGAAGACGCTTTCGCGAACTTGTTCCTTGTATCTTACTGCCAGCTATGCGGTGTGTTGCTTCAACATCCCGCTATGATCGCGCACCTGCTCTACTGACTACTGTGCTTTCTGACTCAATTCTTGGACTGATGCGTGGCGAAGCCGACTGTTTTCTTCTCTTCTAAGGAAACGTAACATGAACCCAGAGCAACTGCGTTTCCTGCATAGCAGCAGTTTTTGGACTCTTTCTATGAGTGACAGACAATCCAGTAGGTCGACGACAGCCAATTAGAGTACAAGATACAACTCAGAGTTATGCGGAGTTGCGAAACACAGCGGAACCGTGTAGAAGAGAAGGGCAAATGGGCTGTCTTCACATCGGGGTCGTTTTTGCGTAGACAAGCACACCACAGCAGCATAGCATACTACACACCCGGGAAGCGTGAGGTGTCTAATAGTGGATGCAAGAAGCGTACTTCGCACAATCAATTTAAGAATATCGTTCGACCAAATCGCAGTAGGTAAGATATCTCTCTACCATGTTCCATAAAATACTTCCCTGCGTGGATCCTAAGCTGCTGCTATAGACTTGCTGCAAAATCATGTGCTATCCACCTGGTTCTCCGATGTCAAAACACCTTCATCAATCCCCACCAACTTGGAAAACTGGTACCAGAGTTTGGTCAAGTCACTTCTGTGGTTTGTTGGCAGGCTTTCAACGAACTCCTTAAAGGATAACCCCAGTTGCTGGAACTTTTTACAATCAGCTTCTGTCCGAGAGTTTTTCTTGTCTTCCATCTCTTCTCGAGCCAGAGTGGTCAATTTGCCAGATGTCGTGGACCCGAAACCACTTTTGAATTTCGTAGCCGCATCCATGCCGAGCGCTTCGACGAAGTCGCTTTCCGGCAGCCAGTTGACAGATTCTCCATCTTGCAGGCGATAAACGAAGAGTAATGTGCTGTTGTAGTCCAAGGCCGTACCATGTGATATCTTGCTGTAAGTAGCGTACTTCAGCCGGGTCAGAGTTTCCGGAATGCTGAATTCTGGAAGCTTTTTGCAGGCTTCTATGTCTCGTTTCTTACAATCTCTTCGATGTAGGACTTGAAATACGTCTCCTTCTTGTACCAATCTCCACGGGCTGTCCTTTGCTAACACTTTTGCCTTCGCGGCGTCGCTTGGCCTGTCATCGATTTCCGTGATGTTTGCTTGAGACATAAGAGATGGTAGCAATGTACTTGGTCGTGCAAAGGTAGCTTGTTTCATTTACTTCAGCCATATCCATGTCTTTATAAAGGTGTGAAGGCAGTGAGAGTAACTGGAATAAGCATCATCGGCAACACGACCGAAAGGAAAGTCTGTATGACAAGATCGTCGAGTGTCAAGCGTTCTTCCTTCTCGGAGCTACAGCGGTCCTATGTGCTTACTTCGCTAACTGTACTACGTCTTACCACGTCAATCACAATTCAGATCAGCGCACTTTGACAGTGAGAAGGAGTGTTATATGGTCAATCCGAGTGAATATGCATGCAGTTGCGATGTTCCTTTTTGGCCCATCCCTCTTTCTGTGATCGATCCGCACAGCATCCTGGCAGCGTTCACCAGGGCTGCTACATGTTCTATGGAGATATCTCGGAAGACTGAATGTTCCTGATTCTGGTCAGCCATATGCAGGTAATCGCACGACGAAGAAGAGATGGAAACTCCTATGGCTACAGCAACGATAAACAGCTGACCCTTGGAGTTGAACAGCGCTCCTATGGGGCTGCGATGTCGTCTGGACCAGGCAGCAAGTGAAACAATAGTTATCGATGTATCATGCTGAGCGAACAATTGCAGTTCAATCAGGAAGTAGCCGCACATTGCTACACTATGCTTCTGATAGCTTACTGACCATCATTGCGCTACTGGATAGGATGACGTAGCCTTCGTCACAATACTTGCTTGCTTCTGCGTCATCGTTTCTCAAGTTTTCTCATGTTTTCGTGCAAACAGACAACATCCCCCATTATGTAACAAAACCACCCCGGAGCGAGATGACTATATCATCTGGTCATCCTAAGTCATTCCCACACGAGTCTTTGGAGTCGCAGCTAGTATACGACAATTGGCGCACCGCCAAAGAAACTACAGTAACAGATTACGCACGTACTGTCATATAGGTACATCGTCGTAGCAAGGGCGTATCTTGCTTACTGGTCCAGATACCCATGGTTTCCTCGTTACGGAGTAATTCTCGCTACCGAGTGTGGAATACATCTTCTACGAACTAGAGAGGGCGAGGAATGGGAGTAAGAGGAGTGCAGAGATAAGCAGTTGCACGATGTCCTTCATCTGCTTCTGTTCAACACTCTTTGAACTCGTCAGCACGAGAGGCGCATCGTCATGCTTGGGGGGATCACGCTGACGGGGCGCGTGATACACATGTCGTTGGCAAAAAGGCCAGAGACATATCATGGCTGAGTGTCCCCGATGGGGTCCGCTCTTGGCTGCCTGCATTTGCCCTCGAAGATGCGATATCCGGCACGTGCTTCACTCTTGGTGCTGACAGCCAACTGGGCCAACGCCCACTCATGGGTTGAGCAGCTCGCCAACATTGCCTCCAATGGCTCGTATGTGGGCAGTTTTGGCTATCCGCGAGCTTTTTCAGACAAGACTGTCGGCAGCAGCTTCAACCAGGAAGCCAACTTATGGCTCCTGCCACGCGATGCAGGCTTCATCAACGAAAGGGATCTTCTCTGCCACCCATCTCAACGGGTACCTAACCAGGCAGGTACCTTTTCCCGTTTGCAGACTAGCCCAGACAGCGTGATTGCGGTGCGCTATGCTGAGAATGGGCACGTCACTCTTCCTGGCGGTGGGACTGATCTCGTGGGAAAGCCAGAAAAGGGCGGTACGGTATTCGTATTCGGCACAGAAGAGCCACGCTCTGATGAGACTCTCCAAAACGTATTGCACTGGACGCGTGATGGCACGGGTGGCGATCAAGGAGGCAGACTACTGACCGCCCAGAACTTCGATGATGACAGGTGCTATCAGCTTAGAGCTGACGTCACAGCGTTGGGTGAAGAACGCCGGTTGCGGACACCGAACCCAAAGCCCGGGCAGCCCGGTTCCGACCATGAACTGCTCTGCGAGACGGATGTACGGCTGCCAGATGACATTACCGTCGGCCAGACCTACACCCTTTATTGGGTGTGGCAATGGCCCACAGCACCTCAGCAAGAACCTGGGCCCGTCAATGGGAAGGACGAGTACTACACATCCTGTATCGATGTTGACGTTGTTGCTGACTTGACGCTGGACCAAAATGGCGCTCTGCTCAAGGACCAGGACCCAATGACCAGAGCTGTGCCAAACTTCGAGTCGCGCACTGCGTTGACCGTCGACCCGCTGGCATTGTCGTCCCAGGCGGGCTTTGGACAACCCACTACGACCAGCGGCCAGTCTTCTTCTGTGAGTCCGACTGCCGCAGCTTTGCATCGACGACAGTCGACTGCATAGCTTTTGTGTTCTGGCGGCTCATGCGCAGGCCGTCGTCTCGACAAAAGGTGGGCATGGATAGTGATAGGATGTTGTCAGATGGCAGCAGGAAGTAGGATATCATGTAGTCTAGCGCTTCGACAGGCCGTCGCGAATACGATATTATACCTTTATTTCTACTCGCTACCTTTTTGAATCTGGAGGCTACTACCCTCACTATATGGTTTTCGCTGCTGGATGGGATGCAGACTCGTGCAAACTAACGAGGGAGCCAATGTGTAGGCGGAATGAGATTTACAAGGGCTGCTCGTGATTAGTGGACACCGAAATCAAAACAAGCACGTAGTCTGTAACCATCAGCTGCTGGTGAGAAACGTTGTGGCATTGTATGCTGCTACTGCGAGAATGACGGAGCTGCCTGATTCCGGCACTTTACGAGAGATTTCCTGCTCGCGCGCACTCACTTTCCACCATCACATACTCGTCGTCTAGAGTCGCCGCATGCTGAGGCCCTGCCACCATGCTATTCGGCTCAAGCACCTCAAATTCTTCCTCTATCAAAATCTCTATCCTGTCCGCGAGACGGAGAGCCGCCATATCGCGCACAAGCTGCGCGATCTGGCCCCGCTGGTTGAGATTTTGCTCGAGATCGGAAGGGTAGGTCATCTTGGCGCAGGAAGCAGAGCGAGGGCGGGCCTTTCCGTGATCTGCATCGGTTGAAGAGCGCCCGTCACGATCGACTGCGTCTTTTCCAGTGGCTCTGGAATTTATCATGAAACCTGAATGTGCCGGTCTGTCTTTGTCCATATCCAGGGAGGCAAGGCCAAGCGCACGTGGGGTCAAACTGAGGGATGTATATCTCCAACCCGCTCTAGTCGACTTCAAATACAGGCTCAGGATGTGCGCTCCATAAGCAAGCAGCTCGCAATGCTTTGACAATGTCGGAACGAGAGTCATCCATCATGGGGTTGATGACAGGTAAGCAGCATCATTGCTGACAGGAAAGCAAGTCTCCGGTCGATTTTCGCTCATTGTTTATACGGACTTGCTATGTGTGGCTGACACCTCTGTCATCGTAAACAAGCAGCGATTCAACTAGCTCTGCCGATGGTGTCACTTGTATCTCTGTCTTTCTCATCTGCGAGCTTGTCGCAGCGAACCACGACTAGCAGCCCGCACGAAGTCGAAGATAGAGCTTCTGGTTAGTGGTTTCGAGAGGCCTTTATTCGAGTGCTTCTACTCTACTTGCTATCTGTGAACTTTGTGCCGCGGGCAGAGAATGATCGATCCTTGTTTCCAGTATGTGGCACAATTGCATGCGCTCCGCTGTACAGTCAGCCATAAGCACGATAGCATGTGAGGCTGTTCCGACCCAAACATAACTTTCCCAGTGTCATCACGACATACGACGTGTTTGTTTCTAGTGGTGCATCCTGGCAGATTCTCTATAGACTGTTGGTTGCTGGCACTGTGTCCAAACCCGGTCGACGCTGGGCTTCACTCTACGTGCGTGCTGTAGGGAGCGCACAGGAAAATACCCAGGTACAGTTGTGCCTGTGACAAGGCACGACAAGCCAAAGATACTGTGCATCAGAGCGTCGTCTTGTATTGTCTTTACCTACAACAAAGTTTGCGTGTCCTATGTCCACGAGTGATGTACATACAGCCTACACCTCAGCTGGAGCTCACAAGCAGTTCCCTCTGGTACGCTGCCTTGTTCTTGATGCGGAGTATGAATGCGCGACTGGCCCATGAGGTTAGCTTGGAATCGCGACTTCGCCATAGTATATGCTCATAACGTACATGGGATCGTACATTCCATAGCTCTTCACTACCGTCCAGCCACTTGATTTTACTCTGAAAGAGATGTCAGTATCAACGAAGACGCCGCGTCGTGCGTCTAGGTCAAACTAACCCTTCATGCTCCACTGACGGGTAGGGGTCTAGTCTATAGGGTGGGAGCTCCGAATCCGGCGAGGGCGCGCCAGATCGCTCAATTGGGTCTGAGTAGTAAGGTTGTCCAAACAGGCGACGGACCGGATCACGTCGATATAACAAGACGACTATGCACATTTTCGGAGGTAAGATTATCGGAACAGAACTGTGTGTTGAGGAGAGGCAACAATGGCCGTCGCGCGTTGCAGGTAGGGGTTGGGAATGCAAAATTTGATGCACTGCAATGTGGGACTGTCCTGTCGACTTGACGAATCTCGTCAGCTGCTCTCTATATATCAGAGTATGGCTTACCCGTCGCAAGAGAACTGTTCATAGACCGTCCCTCCTGACTGTAAGCTGCTTACGCGGAATCTCTCACGTTACAAGCGACTCGACTACCACAATGGGTGCATGCACTGACTGTGAGACGCATCCTCTCACGACTGTAGCTCGTGCTCCCTTGGGAACCATCTCCGACAGGTAATGCGACACCGGTACTGCGGACCGGATTCTTCAACGATAGCCTGTGATTCGTCATGCTAGCCACCACGCTGCGAGGATGTGACCATGATTGTCGACGCAAATGTTTTGAGGCATGCACTATCACCGACTGCAGCTTTCGCAATGGTACCTTGCTTCCTGCTGAATTAGTGCCCTTGGCACAGGGCATGCTTTGAGCGCCACGTTCGATGAAAACCATGCTAGATATGGCTCGCTACCATGGGGCAGTGTGCCCTCGAGATCTTGAGCCTTGTTGCTAATCATGCCATGCGTTTGCATCCAAACGAGCAGAGCTGTGATACTACCAGTGATAGACAACGCATCCTGTCTTAGCTTTCCATTCTGCAATACCTGCGTCCAAGTGTACAACGGCCAGTCATCTCGTGCAGATCTGCTCTCGTCTAGCATGCAGGCGCGCAAGCGCTACTCTTCTCGATATTCACGCTAGATGTCTCCTACATGACAACATTGTTCTTCGATACTACCCATCTTATCGAAGTCGGCCTGTGTTCGGCACCGACTCTGCTGCCTCGTTGCCAACCAATACTCGTCACCATCTAGACCAGAGACAAGCCGCTAGGGTTAGATCTGCGCGTACCGATCGCGGATGGCGAGACCTCTCAGCGATAAGCCGAGTCCACTTTCAAGGCATGGCAGTCGCAGGCATGCAGTGGACGGTGAACCCTGAACAGCCCCGGGTGGATGGAAAGACGAACACATCGAGGACGGAAAAGAGCGAGGATGAGCAAGATGCGGACTTGAGACAATGATTTTCGATAGACAGAGTAGCTGAGTGTTTGCAGGGTCATGGGAGAGCCAATAGCAACGATCAAAAGCAGTCTCCTGTCTTTTCCAACTCCCTAATCATGACAGGCAAAGCTGATTCGAGCTTTGCCTATGTGCAGGCCGTAGGGCAACCATTCTCACCAAGCCTTCTTCGCAGAACCCACGGGCAGCAAGACATGCTTATGTCTCATGTAATCATGGCGTGTTATCCCATTTCTATCCTGTGGACAACAGATGGTACCAAATGGATTGTATCGTCTGCGTTCCATACATTCCCTCCCTGGTGCGACCATACCTGCAGCGCTTGCAATGCATCGCACAGTCGCATCTCCCTAGGCAGAATCGTTCCTCAAATAGGACGGCCTTTGTCTAGCGTGTCGTGCTGAGAGTACGCGCGCATCAGACCTCGCGTGTAGAGCAGTGCCCCGCCGACAGCCAGGACGTGCATAGCCTGGTGGCTCGCACCTGACACACCTATAATCTTTTCCATCGTCTTGTCCAGCAGGTTGGTTGCGTAGATGGCCCCTCCTGACCCGTTGACGATAGTCATGGCCACAAAGTCTGCGAGGAAACCCGTATCGTGCCCTGCCGTATGCAGATGCCAATAGCGTAGTGCAGGAACGGCTGCAACACTGCCCATCACCACGTGCGTGCTGACGCGAACGCTGCGCCCAGAGCTGCCGCACAGCCAGCCGGTGAATAGGAACATACAGCAGACCAGAGCCGCGGCGGTGACAAGCAGGATGCTTCCCTGTCGCTCGGAAGAAGGCCATCCACGGCAGAGTGCTGCGAAAGACATAGAGGAAGCCCAGATAGCACACAAAATTCCGACGTGATCGAGACCCAGCCAAACGTCTGCTGTCTCATGGTCCGCAAAGATATGGTAGAGTGTCGAGCATGCAAAGCAGAAGGCGTTCGCCACCAGATATGTAAGAACGGCTGCCGCACCAGGAGAGGACAGACTCGTGACGGTGCTAGCGAAGCGTGCTGCGTATGCAGTGAACCACAAGGCGGCGAGCAGATGTGACCATGTGTTTACTGTTTCGGTATGAATGCGCGCGATCGAGACGACGGCGTCCCGGTAAGACGTTGTGTAGATTCGCCGTCGACTGAGGCTTGAGCAGCTTGTTCGTTGACCGACGCTGGCCATGACGCGAAGGATGTTCCCCTCGAACCATACAAAGATGTGTCTTGTGGGCGAACGTGTTC
The DNA here is from genome assembly GCA_004156035.1 of Alternaria tenuissima. Taxonomy (NCBI): domain Eukaryota; kingdom Fungi; phylum Ascomycota; class Dothideomycetes; order Pleosporales; family Pleosporaceae; genus Alternaria; species Alternaria tenuissima. Next base: position 307,342 of record PDXC01000014.1, on the reverse strand, counting down.
ATAGACTAGCCTTGGGCTTGCGGACAGTGACAAGTGACGATCTGCCAGGACGTTGGTGCCTCACCAATCTGTATCACGCATCACCCCCTGAGTAGGGAAGCATAGCAGATACTCCGTCGATTCATGTCGCTCGCTGCATGCGCTTACCATGCGTGGTGAGCTAGATTACGTGCTGTGTGCGATCGTGCTGCAGGGCGGAAAGAACACCATGCGACTTGAACAAAGAGACGTGGAGACAGGCAGAGCAGTGTCCGTCAGTGTTTGTGGTTTTATCAGAGCTCTTCGCAAAGGTGCTACCCTGGCGAGTTCGAGCAATCAGTGACTCTGCGGCTGACATGCTGTACTCATATCGACCGTCGAACAATAGCGTGTAGTGATGTTCGTCATGACCAGAGATGCAGGCGTCAGAAGCTGCGTCTGAGAATCAGAACACTCGGTAGGACCGCATCAAAGCCACTTTGAAGTGAACTTCATACGATCCTCGATGACGGACGACCCTGGGAACCGACATAAAACTTACCGCGGTTCTCATCAAACGTCATGTAAAGACATTTCTGTGCGGTGGTTAGTGAGAGGGGCGTTTTATCTGGGCTGATCACCTACCTCAGAGACTGCACGGGCCAGCCTCAGAATCCTCTTTTGACGATTCTTCACTGTGCTGGCCAATTCCAAGTATCTCTCCTCTTCATCATGCTCTCTCTTGAACCACCACTCAGGGAAGTAGTTGTGCGCCCAGATTAGGCCCCTCATAAGGTAATCCTCAGGTAGCGGCGGCTCATCTTTCCTCTCGCCCTCAGCAGGGGAATGGACTGCTAGCGAACAAAGTGTCGATGTCTGGTGTTGAGCTTTGTGTCTGGCTTTGGATCTGATTCTCGGTTTTGACTAACGTATTGAGAAATTCAACAAGTTCAGTCCAAGGCGCGTCCTCCATAAGATCAGAAATGAGCTTTTCAGAGATGGGTTCTTCAGGAACGATGCTCAAGAGGAAAGCGAGCATGACGTGTACGTGAGGAAGCACGTTCTTGTCGCCAATGCGGCGAAGGACGAGAGCAAACGTCTCGTAAGTAATTGATATGGCGTGAGGAATCATCCCACCCTTTGCCCATGGTTCTACTTTCTCATCTTCCTCCTGATATCCCTTCCAGTGCCTTCAAAATTTCTTCTTCATTTAGTTTTGGCTTTGAATTTGGTTGGTCGGCTGCAGATGCACTCCGGGGCTTGCTTCCGAAATCGCTTTGACCGGAGTCCTGTTGCTTGGAGCTGATCTGATGAAGGAAAATCTGGCGAAAAGTGCTTTCTTCGAGCCCGTATTCGAACCAACCGGCGATGTTGGTCACTGCGATGTAGACACCCTGCTCTTTCCACTGTGCCGTTACGCGTCCAATCTGATTGTCTAGGTTTCCAATGAAGTCTGGCTTTGCGCTCAAGAAGCCGACTGTGAGCGCATTTTCATTCTCTTGCTGATCTTTTAGTGGTCTAGTCTTCTCAAACTGAAAACCGTGCGCTTTGATGAAGCTAGTATCGTCTGGAGAAACATTCGTAGGGGCTGCGACTGCACGACCGAAGATTGGGTCGAACAGATTCAAGATCGAATCTCGTGCGCTCTGGAATGGTTTGGCGCTAGTCAAAGACCTGGAGTAGTAGTACATCTGTTGCATTGCATTGGGTCGTGCCAAGATAGCCATATGATGATACAATCGACCCACAGTAGGATTCTTATCAGCGGCTTTCGTGTACCAAGAGCGCGCGACACCCGCCCAAGTCTCACGATGGCGGACATCCTCATCCTCAATAGCCATCCGGTAGCGTCCCAGATCTCCTAGGCACTCGATCCACGTATCCTCGAAAGCCGGAACTGTTTCGTACAACAGCGCCATCATCTGATACGCCAAATATATGAATGCCAGCATGTAATCGATACTGTCAGGAAGGCGCCTCCGAAGTAACTCCAGAAAAGAATGAATCCCATGTTTCCACATGCGTGCCGGCATGGAATATTTAGCCGCAAGACGCCGAAGGGCGGGTGAAGCGGATGGATGCTGACTAGCCAAGAAAAAATCATGATGCTCATGTAAGAGCGTACGGTGAAGAGCGATCAAGGCCTGCCAATGATCAGACGCAAGTTTGGTAGTACTCTCTTGGACAGCAACAGCTTGTGCGCGATCCACATTTATACACTTGGTTTCCACCATAGCTAATCCTGCGTAGATAGATTTCACTTCAGATGCAAGCTGCTCTTGCGAGATAGGTCGACTGTCAGGCTGCAATAACAGACCCGGATATCGAGGATCATAACGCTGGAGCTCAATGAGACCTGATTGACGTTGAGCTTGCTGAGGTTTAGGTATAAACCTTTGGGTAGTCCGAGCAGGTGCGTGATGTTTTGGTGATTGTGATTGGTTACCCTTTGTAGCTTCCACTGACCATTCGCTGGAAGGCTCAGGCGTTGTCCGATACGGGGATGGAGTACCTTTAGTGCTCTGCTTAGGGCCAAAAAGACGTGCATCTTGTGGTTTCGGTCGTGTCCGATCCGATACAACAGTATGAGGAATCTGTCTCGAGTACTCTGAATCGACTACCTCCACGTGAGAAGGACCCTTTCCCCTCGGAATAGTGAACTCATGCTCTGCCGGTTGTTTCCTACCGGATGGTGGCGAGTTTTGTCGCGAGCCCTTTCCTGAGTCTAGAGTAAGACCCTCAATATCAGGTGCTGATCGATCTCCTGCAGTTGCAGCTGAAGAGTGATCCGACCTTTCAACTACGTCAATCATTGATCCTGTAAATGCTCCACCTCGTAAATCTGTCCAAACTCACCTGAACTTCGAACTCAGCTCTCGAAACTTGTCTCGTGCCTGTCTTGAGGTCAAACCCTCAAAATCGGCACGATGGTCTATCCTTCCGTGGTCATATAGCTGCTCAGCGGTTGGGAAAATCCGGCCCTTGTGTTCTGGGTAAGGACAAGGGTGGGACCTATTGGCTGAGCTCTGAGTTTTGAGCGCCTGAGCAAACTTCGAATGTACAAATTCACCAGTATCCATTATGTGACAAGAATTCTCAGGTGTGAATCTCTCTTCCGTACTCGAGATGGCGTATGCGCCAGGTATTTGGTAGGAAAGACGCAGATGAATTGTAGATTGGTTGTGGAATCGATGCAGACGGGACGACGACTGGTGAAGCGAAGAGTTCGAGTATGGCGATGGGCGGTGTAGCGAAAAGTAACAGCACAATTGGTGGTAACTATCTTGCCTCTTAAACGAAGCTCTTCCCTAGCAGCCCGTAGGCAAGCCGCAGATTTGCGAACAAGGCAAACAAGGCAAACGCCAAGCCTCTTTTGACAGCGGCCTCAAGTCCGAGCAGGCCGCGTGCACCTACCTTGCGCGCTGCATAAGCACCAGCAGGTACCAGGAAGGCCTTGTACAGCTGGCAGGAGGACCTTTGCCTCAAAGTGCAAGAGCATGGTCAGCGTCTGTCAAGTAGGTAAACGCGTAGTACCACACCAAGCGCATTCATTTCCACTCTGTCTTGTTGATGCAGCTCGCCGGACGACCTCCCGGCTAGCCCCTGTCAGCGATGCACAGGGAGGCGAGGTGAACTCTGTTCGTCAATATAGCATTGTATTCAGGCAACAAAGGCAAGCCAATCTCCCTTGTAGTAGCCTCATGGCTGCCGTTTGTATCCACCTCGGTCGCGAATCAGCGAGACCAGGGCTGATTGATTGCAGCCTCGTCTTCTGAGCAGGGGAGGAAACGTCAATGGACGGCCTCTGCGATCCGATTGTGTCTAGAGCTACGAACAATACGCTAATGGCGCCCACCTCTCGAAACGCGACTAGTGCGCCCACTGCCGATACTGCTTACCATCCGACCGAAGCCCATGCTCGATACCATAATTGTTCCTGCCACGCTGCGTGCATCGACGCCACGAATGAGCTGCAGGGACGTTCGACGTCAGAGAGTCCTCGCACATACACTCGCAGATCCACGAGGATGCATGGGACGAGAGACGATTTACGGTGTCATCAGCGACCATCTGCACATCCAGTAAGCATATTGGAGGCTCCAGCTCGTCGAGTCGTTCAGGCACCACTGACATCATGCGCGAACGCCGCGGAACCCGATAAATGAGGGCCGTCGTTTTGTGGCCTCTGTGTGAGCTTCCTCTGGAACGATGCCCTGATAGGTGATCGCCTAGCATCCTCCGCCGCGCGAGATAGTCGTGCGCGACGGTAGTGTAGGGGTACCACGAGCATTGCTTACGAGCTTCAAGAGACAGAGCGGCGCGGACATTGATTCGAATTCCTGCAGACGGGCCAAGAAGCCCTTGCTATCTATGGCAACATACGATGCTCTCTAGGACAGCATAACAACGTGCACAGCACCAGTGGGCCTTGTCTATGGCCTTCCCTCTGTCCGTTTGGCCTGGTGGGTGGCCAATTTCACCCTCAGGCGCTTCAGAAGCCGCTTTTCCCTGGGACCGAGAATGCTCGTCAGCTCAGGAATGGTCATCTTGACGTTTTTCCCTGCCCTTCCCCCTCGCTTCACATGTGTCCAGTAATGCTCCCGGAGATTATCACGCCTCGAGAAAAGCTTGGGACATACCTTGCACAGGTGACACTTGTCTCGGCCATGCACAGTGGTTACATGGCGCCGGAGGTGTTCTGGGCGTTGAAAGGTTTTTGTGCAGCGAGTCTGGGGATTCTTGTTGTCCATGAGCGGGCACCAATACTGCCTTGCACTTATGACTTTGTAGAACGGGTACGTAATGTGTCCCCACCTTCCGAGCTTCATGACGCCAGGGTATGGTCCACTTCGCCGAGCGGAAGAGTCTGGGGATTCACACAACGAAGCCCTGTCCTCGCAACTGAACATTTCAGACTCTGATTCGCTGTCCTCTTCACTGAGGCTGGAGCCGACGGCCTGATCCTGTTGGAGAGGTGCTGGGGCTACTACTTCGGCGGCGGGATAAGGGACCGACGTCTGGAATGGGAGGCAACATGGCGCTGGCAAAGGGCCAGATCGGAGAAAGAAGTCGCGTATGCACTTGAGAAGCTCTTGGTGGCAGGCTGGACAGCGTTGGGAGAACACTGAGAGTGCTCTTGGACTGCATGGGGAGGGTTCAGGATGACTGTGCTGCCAGCGGGGCTCTAGCTCGTCTAACCCAGCATCGCTGTGGTGTGGTGACTGGACATGCTCAAAGACGGGCGAGGTGAGTGTGGACCATATTGGCATATCCGTGTTTGATGGCGTGCAAACACTCCCAGTCGAGCTGATCGACGATGAGGCTAGCGAGCTGCTGTAAGGCAACCGCTCAAGCATCTGCGGATCAAGAGTGTCGGTCGAGACATCCAAGACTAGAGCAGGCAATGGCTCGCAGTCGTACTGCTCGAGGGAACCGATCGCCAGACCGTGATTTGTCTCCAAGGAAATGGGCCTATACGAGTCCCACCCGCCCCCGCCCAGCATTGCAGGATTGCTAGCCACAGTCGGGTTCGCGCTAGAGATTGCCGGTTGAGAATGTCGATGCTCCATTTTCGTAAACTGAGAACAGCGTTCCGTCAGCAGTAAGCATCAGCATAAGCGCCTGTTCGACAGACGTACTTTGGGTAGGCGGAATGTCTGGACAGCGATGCGATCATCTGGAGACACAAGCGATCTGTCGCAACGTTCAAACTCGCTCCCATTCTGGCAAGCGAAGGCAGATATACTCTACGGTCGTGTCACAAACGGCCGCGGCGTGTGAAAATGCTGACACATGGTGATGCAGATGAAGTTCCGACAGTTCTCAGCCTATGCCATACTTTGCCATACTCGATGATTCTACTGGAATGTAGAATAATCAATTTACATGGAGATGGAGGCGATAGTGGTGTCTCGCCCGTCACGGACACACGGTTTCGCTTACCGTAGCTGGATGACCACGGTTCAGATGAGACCGTTCCGTAACCAAGCCAGCAAACCCTCTGCCGCTGTCTTCATGTGAAATGATATGTCTCTGCTCGCGACGATGTATGTGCCCACATGCGGAGGGGAGGGGCAAGCATCGAGTTTTACCTATTCATCCTCTTGAACGCGTTGTTCGCTGGTTCCGTAGGAGGGGTGTTAAATCAAAGTACTGCCGACGTTTTGACGTAGTGAAACTCATGTGCAAAGAGTGCTGCATCATGTGAGGTGTTCCAATGTGTCCTACAGTCGACCACTGCAGTTGAGGTCTTCCTCCATCCCCATGTATTCGTCTTTGCAAAATCCCTACGTCGTCTCGGTTTTGCCCATGATAGGCATTGGTCATCAAGTCACAGGGCCGCTTCTCTTTGTAGGGAGTGATTTTGCGTGTTTAGTATTGTATCTTCTTGCCGACGGAGGCGGTGAACATATCGTGCCTAGCAAGGTTCCACGAAGATGCCCGTCGCACTTTTGGAGTAGGGGTGAAGCTCTCGTATGGCATATATCCCGCGGGTGTTTGTGATTGCAATGACATACTATGCTCCTCTGCAAGTCCAAGGAGAGTTCTTGCACCAATGAGGTGCTTCGCCGATTCTGCATCAGAAGTGTTTGGAAGCCGTTAGGAACAGAGAATGCCCGAGGCAGCCAGCAGTTCGCTGGTGCTCAATACCAAGGAAGTCTTGTTCCGAGTCAGTCGTCGCTTGATATGTCAGGAGAAGAGTGCAAAACAGTGTTGGAAGTCTTCAGCAGCTGTATACAGCGGTACTGCAGCATACCCCTGGCTTGTGCCTGCAGTCAAACGAAGATATCTCCGGGTACTGTTCCATCCAAGCATAACGTATCACACTGCCTTTCATGCTCGGCTCAAAACCTTGAGCACTTGCGAAGGACTTTGCAGCTTGTGCAGGAGCTTCATGCTTGATCGCTGAATTCCCAAGCGCATATACGGGCGGGTAAGATGTGATGAAAGCATCGAGATCCACCAGGCCCGTCCAGTGGCCAGGACCTTCGGACGACCATTGTAAGAGAAAGAGATCTCGTGACGATCCGGAGTGAAGACATCGGCGTCTGGTTTTTGCGGCAAGCGAATGATTTCCTATCGGGATAGAGCTTCGTATGCGGACGTATGGCGGTTCATCGCTGGGGTTCATCATGCAGAGGCAATAGATGCAGTAGGGGTTATCCCAGATTCAATGCTCGGTGTGGTGCTGATGTCTGCATGCGGGTTGCTGACTGTGCTCCTTCAAAGCAGGGATCGATTCTCGGGTGGTCTCGCAAGATTCGTTGAAGTTGTGTACATGGTGTCGATCTCGCATGCAGCGAACACGTTGCGAATCCGTGGTGTTGATCAAGTTCTCTGAACGCATGAGCCGAGCTGCACGGGTTGTTGAAGACTCCATCAGCCTTACCAGGCTCGAGACGTTTGTCCAGGTGGCATTATCATCGGAACTGTTCTTGTAGTCGTAGAAGCCCTCAAGAGGTCCTCGTTCCGTGGATTCCCCATTCACGCAAAGGTTTTGCCGTGAGTGATTGATGTTCTCTGAACACCACGATTCCATGAAGACGAGGAGCACATTTCACAAATCGCCTTCTCCCATCACATTAGACACTCCTAGAGATGAGAATGGAGGTCAGTAGGCAACAACGTAAGGAAGCAAGTCGACGTACCGTGTGGTTTGCGCTGCCATGCCGGATATGTTCTACTGTGAGCTTCCTACCACTTGTGGCACTCGAGTTCCTTGGCTCGTTCCGAAAGAAGTGGATCGCGGGCTGGCTTTGCATTTACGCGGACAGGTGCATGAGTATGTCGAGGGCTACGAGCTACTTGGCATCTGCGGAAACTGTGAGACAACCGTCAGCTTTGCCGTTAAAATGAGTATGTCTCCGAAGTGAGATTGCCCGTGCTATTGAAGGGGCCAAAGAAGGACTGCACCATCTGATTGCTCCATGCCACTGCTCAGATGCGGCTGATCTACCGCAGTCTTTCCAGCTTGGCTGACGTATATTGTGCCGCCGAAAACGAATGAACTGACATCACTCCTTCAAGTCGCGCGACCGTGCGATGGATTGTGGCACATGTGATGGCAGCCTGATAATATGCAGGGCTCCCTTTGGCCTGTGACTCGTCCGTCAGCTGAGTCGAGTAATGTTCGACCTTCCCAGCACGGTGGCAGGCCTCGTCTCTGCAGTAGTTCAGACGCCGCCCCCACTGCTGAACAGATTTTACTCTCCAGAAGTACCCGAATATGCGAAGAGACGATACAGTCGGCCGCTTGTCTGGTGCGATTGCGGAGTGGCAAAGGGATAGCAGTGCACACTGTTCCAAGCCTCGCTTCGCTAGACCCTTCTCACGAGGCGATCAGCCCCTTGTTCTCGACGGAAGGCTTCCCTTTCTCATGAGCGCCCCTTGCATGCCGATAAACTCTCAGCATCTCCTTGTACCTGCATTGCTTCGCTAACTTGGCAGATGAAACAAACCTCCGCGAATGAGATGTCAGTGCCACTCGCTTGGAACCCAGCCCGACGACGCGCCAAAGCGTTCGACCCGTAGCGGGTTGCCAGGTAGTGTCTTCCGAGAAGAGACCGGTGAACCATAAACAGTACAATGTCTAGCAATCCAACGTTCTGGTAAATCACCAAGCAGAGGTCATCAGCAAGGATTCCCTTGCACTTCATGGTGGGATTACGCCACACGAGCCGTGCAATCACGTTTTGAAGTCTGTTGGGTCACGCGTTTTTAGGACTCCTGAATCTGGTGCGCCTGGTCGGGATCAGGATGAAACAAGAATGTGGAACAACAAAGCCGTGACGTGATGAGGAACATGTCGACCGTATTGGCCATTACGCATGTGCTAGATGTCTACATGCTATCTTGGTAGCTGCCCCCACAGCCATCACGATCGAAGGATATACGGTGCATCCTTTGCCTAGCGCAATGATCAGCCCTCCCCTAGGGTTCGACTCGCTCCGTGCGCTGGAACTTAAGAGTCAAGCCAATTTGGGGAAACATCAGCCTTGAGATCTGCAAAGATGATGGCTCTTGACGGAACCATGCAACTTCAGCATGACGAGGTGGAACGTGGTAGGGTGTGTCACACGTAGCCTTTGCGGATGTGCCAGATGCAGTTCGGTACGAGGATGCAGGCGAGTATGGTCGATAGGATAGGCAGACCCGGCGATTGCACACCAAATGCGCCATGTACCTCACGAATTCCCCGCCTGCTTGGTAGAGCAAAAGTGTTGGGAGATTGCCCCATCCAAAAATACCTATGGGAATACGTTTCGGCCAGGCTGCATAGCCTTGGTTCACCCACTACTCATCGAAATCTCGCAGCAGCGTCCATTTGTGCGACGGGAGCAGATCCTCGAATCAGAATGACTCAACGGGTAATGCAGAAAAAGAAGCCACTCAGCACAGACTGATTAGCTCGACTTCAACGGTTGTCGCTATTGAACAGAATCAGACACGTGCGGCGGTGTGACCGGAAGCACGCATGCGAGCAATTTTACCCTAAGGGGTTGCGTGCCTGAGGCAGGTCTTAAGGGTCGAGTTGGAGTCATGCTCTTGTCCCAAAGCTACTGTCAGCCTCCCCGCAACACTCAACTCCTGTGTCACCCATCTTTGAGCTGAACGACGTTCGATGCAAAGCTCAGTACAACGCCTTCACCTTGTACTCAAATATCACGATCTTACCTCTTGTGTGGTATACACTGTAGTGTAGCGTCATCTTCCTTACCTGAACTCCGACCAGATTTATACATGACGGTTTCTACTCACAGCCAACGCGGCGCATCACCCACCGAGGTTTCCTCTAGCCGACAGGTACCAGCCAAATGGATACACAGCCCAAACGAGCTCTTGAGCACCATGAACAGAGTTGTCGGCAAAGACAACGTCCGTGTTGAAGTAAGCGTCGCCACGACAACTATGGACCTTGAGCATTGCTGAACAACTACCAGTTGCGACACAATACGTATAGCATACGATTGCTTCGAGACGTAGATGTCGATCTCGATAGTGTTCTCCGGAATTACTTTACGAATAAATACGATGGGGTGTGAAGATCAAAACCGCTCGTTAGAGGAACTCCAGCAGTTCGGCATTGGTTGGCACAATAAGTAGGATCGGTTCGGCTTTGATATACCCCAAGCCATTTGTACCTCGATTATATTGGGTTCTCTGGGTGATCTTGTAGGATTTGTTCTGGGTCCATGTCAGTGCACTGAAAGATGACTTTATAGTCCTGCGGTCATGCAACTGGGTGATGTTTAATGAGACGAGCGAAAGTTTTGAAGCTCAGCCAAGCCGGGATTGGGCGTGTGCAGGGCCAACTGCAGGAACGAGACAGTATATGGTTTTTTCCAGCTACCAGTGAGCCTCAACGATATCTGGGACGCTGGGCAGCTGCAAATTACCCAGCCTGACTTTCTTTGGCCGTATTGTAACTTCACTACTTGGTAGACTGCCTAGAACTAAGGGATGCAGACGCACTTTTGCAAACACGCGACAACGACGACGCGCATTGATGTGGGCGACAGGCTGGGTGGTCTGTACATGTGCTGCCCGCTGAAAGTCATCGCGCTCTGGCTCACGACTGATGTCCTGTCTTCGGTGCATCTACGCGTTTTATGTCACGCTGGAAAGTAGAGAGTTCTACTCACCAGTGGCGTCGTTTGCAGACACTTCAGCTGGATGGCAAGTTGAGGGCTCGACCCCAGCTCAGGCGGCCCGGCGCCTTGTTTCCCCTCACACGGTATGTCGCAATTTAACATCATACAGATGCACGAGAATACTTCGCAATCCTGTTTAGAATAGCCTCGCTTTCGAGACACGAAAGGGCGAGGCTCGCCTATAGCGTCGAGACTCATCGAACACATCACATGTCCATGGTTGCGCATGGTATCGCGGTCAGCATGTCTAATGTACCGTGATACGACCCAAATGAGGCTATCGTGAGGTACGTACGGCTCAATTCCTGGTGTTGTACGTACGACTGTATTCAAGTCTTCTCAAGTACGAGTCGTAGTCGTAGCACGGCCCCGATGACCACATACCGAGAAGCTTTTATAGTGAATTGAAGCTGCTAAAGGCGGTGGAGATAGTCTTTTCCCCACGTCATCGTCTAAGTAGCTGTTGTTGCCGCTGTTGCCAGCTACTTCACTGCCGCCGCTGGCGACGTCGCTGTTGCTGATCTTATTGCTGCTGCCGTGCTTGCTATCCCAGTTTTGTAGGTATTGTTGCAGCTTCTGCACCTCGCTGTCGACGACACCGTAACGTAACAAGTTCTTTTGGAGTCGTAGAGCTTCGATCGTAGCCGCGCTGAGGGAGTTGCGATCGCTTATAATCGTCCGATTAGCGGTTGAAAAGGTTTGCTCACACTCGCAGCTGGTGGCGGGGATTCAAAGGTAGTCAGTGGCGATCTTGAAGACTACTGGATACTTGCGGCTCCTAATTTTGAGCCATCAGCGCCACAGGTCGAGGAGGAGAGCGAGTTGCTGCCTATTGGAGTTCATGAGGTCGTCGCGGAGGTCGTCAAAGCACTCTTTCAGCTGAGTTGTACGCTTCTGAGGCTTGTGAGATTTTGAGCCGGTGAGAAGCATGAGATCAACGGCCATCGTTTGGATGTAGAGGTCAGCGTTGCCACCAGGTACCTTGCGACACAGTAGCGGCAATGCCATATCGTCGTCGTCCATCCCTTTCGTCGAAAAATCCACGACCAGCCATCGAAGTCACGGGTGTATTCAAATCACATCCAGGAAGACAATGTGAGTAAGCAAGTCCAGGCGAACTTTGTGGCAGATCCGAAAGGTTATATGGGACATGAAATGATCCCATGGTTACGAAGCAGAACTAGGGTTTGGTTAGCAATGATTTGGTGCGCTGGGTGTGAAATGTGAATCTAGAGGAGGTCTACATACTATAAACGACGAAGACGTTGAGAGAAGAAAGGTATTGTGTAAGCTGCTAGTGGTTTGATATATGGTTCGATAGTCCTGTTCAATGATACCTGGTGATGTTTGGTATGGATAGCGTCACCCGTGAGGACGATGTATCGTGAATCTGTCGCTAGATGATGCGGAAAAACTTCTGACGGCTTTCGACCGACGTTCTGCCCTCTTATACACGATTCGGCTTTGAAACCTGACGTAAGTATCCAAATGAAGATAAGTAAGAAGATGATATTTCTCTGACTGACAGGACAGCTTTCTGTGAGATTAGATTGGACGCTATGATGTTACCAATGAACACTGTGATCACGACCCTATGCCCGGAAGAATCTTATCACATGGACACATGTTATGATACCGGACAAACCATTGAGCGTTATGCAGGGGACATGACCATGCGCGTCGCAACCAAGTACCAACGTTTGGGGCCCAGAGAGACTGGCTACCGCTAGCCGACGGAAGCTCCACGAGCATACCTCGCAATTTCCGAACCTTGGCCGCTGTACCGCGTCCGTTCTCAACAGTTCCAAGTGTCGAAGCCGGAGCGCCCAGGGAGAGCAACCGGCAGACAAGAAACGCGCGCGCGTGGGCAGCTGGTTGCTCTCTTGACCGCCAACAAAGCGGTACAAGGATTCTATGGGGACCTCCTCCATTGATACACTCGATCAGAAGATATCGAAGCGCCATAGTTCAGCCTTCATTCTGTCTGGCAATGTCTAGCCTCGTTGTCGAAATTGGCAGACCAATGCTTCCGCCCGGGACTAAGGGACTGTGATGCCGGAGACGGGCAGCATGGTCGAGGCCGACACGACGCGGAAAGCTTCTGGGCGAACCACGTGGCGCGCTGTGATCCGGTTGGCCGAGCCACTCTACAGTGACTCGGGCGTCGGAGCGCACTGCCCGCTGCTAACCAACGATCTGGGGGCTAAGGGTCCGTCACTTCTTCCTGTCACAGTAGCGACTACGCTGGTGCTTCTACTCAGCTGCTCGAGTTCTTAGTTTCAAGCCTGCACTTTTGTCAAACGTCTTCCTCTGCGAATATCCATAGAGTATCCTCAAATTGTTCGCACTCTAGCTTAATGCTTGTGGTGAAGTCTATACAAGCAGTCCCAAACCATTGATCAAATATCAGCCTCAGTAAACTGGTATGAAAGATGCCAATACTAGCTTTCCTGCATCTGAAGCAAGGCGGCTCAGAAGTGTGCGGCGAAGGAGCGCTGACAAGGTGAGGGACCTTTCCATCGCAGTAGCGTCTGCGCATACGTGGAGTGCCCGTGAGCTCCTTCGCCAGCCTCATCTGCAGGCATCAAAATTGAACTGGACACTTCGCATGACGTGTGTCGCTCCTCCAGCGCACAGATGCTTGTCGAATCAGGATTTTGCGTGCCAAAGTGCGATCGAATCCAAGCTTCAAGCCACACAGCAGGACAGGGGCGCAGAAAGGACGAAGATTAGGATTATGCAGATCCAGGGAGAAGCGGTGACGGTCGACAGCCGCAAGGACAGCACTTAGTAGCATCTCGCACATTGAAGGTGATGTGATGAAACGTGGTGAGCCGCATCGAACTAGGTCTTAACGGGTATACATGACGCCGTTCGGTCCAAGCATTCAAACAAGGCTATCCGGTGGCAAAGGCAGAGCCGCTGTCACTAGTGGTTGCGCATTACCCACGCCACGCACCTCAACGAATCGGTCCCCATATGCTGGAGTAAGATTATCTGAGAGACTTGTCCGTCTAAATTAGTCGTCAACAAACTCACTGACCACATTGCTGTGCTAGCGTAGCTGTGGCCCACTTTCATACATTGGCAGCTCGTGTTGGCGTTGTCATCCCACTGACCTGCGCGAATACCACACAAGTGCGCCCGTAGTGATGTCTTGAATCCTCTTCGAGGTCTGTGCAGCTGCGCATCACGTGAGGGCGTCCAACTCCAGGGCACCAATATGGCAGGGGTTGCGCAGAACCTTTACCCACGATCGATTCCCCGATCTCCCGCAGATTTCAGTGTCCCTCTCGTGACATGGATTGACAAAGTCCACATACTACTCCGACAATCGTCGTATACATCACATGCTCATGAGCTATCTAGAGTCCATGGTCGCCCAAGATTAGAGAAAAGCTTCAGGCATTCTGGTGTCTAGTTCGTCTCTGCTGTGATTGGACATCCTATGCACGCTATCTCCACCGTGTGTTGTCGAGGTTGGCCCTCTGGATGCAGTATATACTCCCGCCACCATAGCAGCAAGGTACTGTGGAAAGGAAGAAACAGCATTTGTAAACTGCCGACCAACTACTTTCAGCCCTTTTGTCACTAAGCTGGCCCACGAATATTCCGCTTGACTGTCGTATGACTAGCCAAAGCCGAACATTTTTTTTCACTCTCATGTGATACGGACCACTCATGCCATGCAACTTGCAAGCCCTATGCAATTCCCCTGGAAACACAAGCAGATGCCACCGGCACGATATTGTACGTCAGTGCCTATCTCTCTACCCGACACGGCATCGATCCACTGTAGGAACAGAATTTTATCCTAAGTACATAGTAGGATGTCTTACGGAACGAGAGAAGAAGGAAAAGACACGAATATCAGCACATCAGCATCAATGCCGTGATAGTAAGATCAACAAGGGATGGGATGTCTCCAAATTTTGGTTCTGTGATGCCCTTGGTATCCTCTTGGGAAGTAGAGCTGCGATATCTCTATATACTTTGGAAAAGCCACATATCACCCTGAAAAAGGGGCGTTCGATGTATGAGATTGATGCCGAGAGGCTGGAATTGACGTTGACTGCTTCGAATGGTCTTGTGTCGCAATCTCAGTTCAGACCTCGATAGATCGTCTGCTTAGGAAGACAGAGTACACAAAAATAAGTGACTGAGAGGCCTTTAGCCTACATTCCATCAGTATTGATCCACGGCAGAATACACGCGATTAGGAAGAACCATTCGACTCACCTGTATGTGCTAGCAAGAGATAGCACATCGAAGAGAATTTCATTGCTACGATCGTCTGCCATTGGCCTTGTTTCCCTTGGTCGGGGGAGTGCACCGTAGCACATCAAAGCTGCTTGTTTGATCAGTGTTTTTCACACTGGGGGAGGAATAGAATCTTACTCCTACAGCAACCTATCATTTAACACTCATGACCCCCGTGATGGTGATAAATTCAGAAGATCTATGGGTCTCACATGGTCCATGTAAAGATTGTACTCGTGTGCCTGGAGAGAAACACAGATGATGCTTGAACCTCCTGCAGGAGAACGGTAGTGTTATGAATAACTTCATCATTCAATTTCACGTAAGCCATATGACAGGCACATCAGTTCTAGAGGGTAGAAAAGGCAATGTTAAGCTGATGCGCAGAGAGGACGTTGAACAGGCACGTGCGAGGCGCGCTAGTAAAGAGATGTTTGCAAAAGAGAAGAGCGAACGAAGACCTGCCGAAAACGAAAGCTTTCCGCACCGGAAGGAATTGAACGAGCCAGTCCTCTAATCCCGAAGGGTAAGATGGTCATGAGGAGGGAATTCCAGAAGTGGGTGCTTCACAAACCACCTCAGAATGTCAGATCTGGAACGATATCTATCGGTACAGTAGAATAAGAGTTCACAGTATCGAGGAATTCTCTCGAATGGTTCCGCATCGTGAGCTGAGAATGTCAACACTTTCGTATTGCTGCTTACTGTAGATTCAGTCACCGGTCGTCAGCCATCAGCCGATGATTCACCTATGCTCGAGCCAAGCTTCAATGAAACCGAAATGAGATAGCGTTGCAGGCAATGCGATTAGAAGTAGAGGAAGTCTTCATTGGTAATGACGCACGTACGATGGTGCAGAAAACAAGCACACAACGTGACAATAACTTCCAGGACAAAATACGTGCATACCTTGCATGTACTTCCTTGGACGTGATTCCCTTCGATCTAAACGTGCTTACAGTGTTGCTTGTGCTCTTCTATAAACAGCTTAGGATTGAGTTCGGGCAGTTTCTTAGTCTGTAAAAGATTACCAATCGTATGCTCCTCGTACTCATCATAACAATCGTTCTTCCCAACCCAAATATCCTCCTCGCGATCAAAAAGAGATCGACCCCGCCCATCTTGCGTGAGATCATAAAGCTTTTCCAGTCTCAAACTTTGTAAATTCGTGAGATTCGTCGCAATGGCTGGGAGGGCAGTGTCCCAAGTTCCTTGGGATGGTACCAGTGTAATGTTTGAAAGTGTAAGATCGTGTAGCGTCGGGCTGAATGACTCCAGAAAGCGTAACATGGTGGGTTCTTCCGACTCGATCTCAAGCTTGAGTTCTCTAAGCTTCGGCCACGGCTTACAGTCAGTCATCAAGGTAAGCAGTTCTTTAGAACCATCCCAATTCGTCGGACGCTGAGCATTGGTTCTGTGTAAAGGGTGGCCAAGATCCAGCTCGCCAAACTTCAGTCGCACTCTCTCCAGACTCCTGCCACGCTGCAGAAATCGAAAGACACTTCTTGCTGCCATCACCAGGCCTCCGAAGAACCTGTCTTCACTGATCGAGCAGTCAAGGTGAGTGAGGCCCTCCAGAGTTCCTTCCATGATGTCAAGTTGCCCGGCGTATTCTTGATCTCTGATATGATGTTCTGAAATTGAATTGACTTCCTTTTCTGCTTGCAATGCGTTACCAAGGATCAGGCGCTGCTTTCTGACTGCGCTGTGTCCTACACCCCGCCACAGACGTCGCAGGCAGCTTGTGCCCCAGAACGCTGGGCCGTCCACATAGAAGACCATGGAGTTCAGCTCGATGAGGTGTGGCTTTGCCCATCCTAGAGCACTGAGTGAATATGATAATTGCAAACTCTCCAAGTCGTCGTCGCCTTCGCAGTCTTTTTGATGAGTGGGACACATATAATCGAACGTGTTAAAACGTAGTCGCCGCCAGTGAGTAACCCAACGATTCCTCGAAAGCGCTGTAGGATTGTGCTGGAACGCGGTAAGGCTTTTGAATTTTGACAAAATCTCATCCAGTCCTGCGATGTCGCGATCCGTTTCCGTTAGAGATGACCCGACCGCGGACTGAACCTTCTCGCTGTAACGGTAGCCGACCCTACGAAAACGTAGTGTTTCGGATAAGGATTTTGCATTGTCGTTTTCCTTCTCGCGATCAATGTTGTATTGACGGTAAAGACTGTCCTTTTGAGTCTCTGTGCATTGTAACCATTCGTTATGTGACATGATATCGTCATATGTATCGTTTTGGTCATGACTGGGAGAATCTGGCAGGTTGACGGCTTCCTCCCATTCTTCAATTGTGTCGTACTTTCGCATTGATTTTCTCCTTTGAAGAACCAATGTTTTTACTCGCTCCGCCAAGTACTTGCTAGAAGCTACGTGGGCCAAGTTCCTCATGCTAGTCTGCCTGATACTGAAGGTAATTGTTCGGAAGCAGAGATCCGTAGCAATGTCTGTGCAATGCAAGTTAACAAGCCGTAACTTACTTAGGTCTTTCAGGTCCAGGTACTGGAAGACCATGAGCAAAAGATGCCCTTCAAGCAAATGCAACCCCATTTTATGTGCCTTATCTCCCTGATGTTGATTCGAATGTGTCGATTCCTTGTACTGAGAAATACGTGACGGGCTGTGAACGGATTTTCCGTTCGACATGTACGATTTCAGTCTGTGGTCGTTGTCGTATTCAGAGGGCTGCGAGGATTGCAGATATCGTTAGTGCATGAGCTTGTCGTCCGTGATGAAGTTGAGGCTCTTAAGGAGTACAACCGCATGCGTGTGTGACGTGCCGGTCCAAAACTGTCGACAGGTGTGTGTCTGAGCGATTGTTTATAGAAAGTGTAAGATGGATCCTCCGAATCAGTACATAAGAGGAGTGTGAACAGAGAGATCAAAAGTGCGTGGTGTCATACTGTGACGATTATAAAGTTGATAAACAGCGGGGTGAAAAGTGATGGACGATGCAGTCGCTCTTACTCTCCAGAAGAAAAAGCGATCATAAGCCTCCAGGCTAACTTTCGGGCGCATGGGCTGGCGACTTTGGACCCCACCTGCGACCTTCGCATAGACCCCTATCTTTCTATACTTAGAATCTAGCAACTAACCCAAGATACATGCCGTTCGTCTCCAGGATCAGAGAACGGTCCATATCGAAGCGGCGAAGGCGCGCCATCGAAAGACCCCAAGGCGGCCAAGACACCGACGCCAGGCAACGGCACCAGGGGCAACGTGGCTGGGCAAATTAACATGAGGTCATGCAAAGATTTGTTGAATCAGGCAGTGGGACTGATGCCTACGTCCCTGCACTTCTGTGCCGCCTGCTCCGACGTTGAGGAATTGTTGATTGACCTTTCCAAAGAAGGCCGCACCGCCGGATCATCTTGTCACATCGGTCCTTTTTTCCTAGAAAATCATAACGTCTCCGCGTTGTGCATGAGAAATGTATACAAACGTATTTTGATACACTGTCGGGCGTTTGTTGACGGCAGCCATTTTTGATAGAAGGGGTTATTGAACTCTCAACCGCCATGCTCGTCCTTGCGTGGAGCTTCAAAATGACCCATGCGGGGTGCACCCAGGTCTCTTCCGTCGCTTGTTTTGAGGGATATTCTGTAGTTGTGTCGACCGTGTGCCATGTTGTCGCATCTCGCTGCTGCTCGCTTCGTTGTGCAGGGAACAACCGTACCGAGACTACAGCCGAAGCCATTGTCCTGAGCAATCTCCACAGAGCAGGGGTTGAATCATTGTTGAGAATGAAGATCGCAATCAAGAATCCACCTGTAGTGACGCTGGTAGCTTCCAGCCGAGTACTGGGACATGGTGCTAATGCATCGATCTAGTGCACGGGAGTGTTGACTGGGCGGTGTTACTCAGAAAGGACGGTCCGTGGTTATTGGTGACAGGATCCCATGTTCTGACCATGGATGGCCGATGTGTATCGTCTGTTCCCCTGAGCGACCTGACGAGATCATCGTTCGCGAATCCCACAAGCACGTTGGTTCACTGGGCATGCAACCATGGCAGTGTCTCAATCTTATGTTGCCTTTTTTCAGAGTTACTAGCCACTCACTATCAGATCCAATCGCTGCTACAACCTCACGTTGTACAGACGAGATCACAAGATACGTCTCATGACCAGCAGAATTTCCTACTTGGTATCGCACGTATGAAAGCATAGTCATGTTTTCCGTGTCCAGGACAGGGTGACGTCGAACTCGCAGCTACTACATGTCGGAGAACGGCGGATGATGTATGTCGACGATGTTTGACTGTATCTCAAAGCCGTCGTGCAAAAGCTATTATGCCATACTGCTATGGCTAGACAAGCTAGTGAGGTGGTAGCGCGGGCGACGATTGACTTCCTCCACCAAGCCAAGTTTGTAACAATCTGGCCATGTTCTCTCTATCCGATACTCTATTTACGATCTTCATGACCCTACTGGGGGTTTAAATACCCTTCGTTTGCTTGATACGGCTTCAATGGAAATCCTTGTGAGCTCACAACAACGCCGACACTTCTGGCGTTGATCGACCTCCAAGGCAATAGCCGACCTGTGACAGCTTTCTACTACCCTATCCGGGAATATCTCATAACAGAAAGACGGTAGTATCAGGTTCTGCAGGACACATCTCAAGGCGGAGAGGCTAGATGGTACACAGCTAGCGATCGGTATGGATGGTAGCTGATAGTGACATGCCTAGGTCAGAAGACCGTGCGTAGGACGAATAGTGATCTCAAACAACTCCGCAACAATATATTGGTGGCTCGCCTACACAGCACGAATGCCTCTGAGCGGCTGCGACGAGGAGTAGGCGAAGCTCTCAACGATGAGAACAAGTCAATCGTGAGTTGTACTTATGGTGTTGCTCTTCTGTACTACGCGAACATGTTAGATCGGTTGATGACGACTGACATTTGGAGTTGCTCGAGCGATTGAGACATGATCACCAATTTGCCTAGAAAAAAGGAATCTATAGAACTAGATACGGCTCTATAACAACATAAAATCTGGATTGAGAGCTCCGCTTTGGCTCGCAAACTCACGTCGTTACCATTCGATGCAGGCGACAAACTAGGACGGCAATGGATTATGACAGTAATGTGCCGTTCATAAAATGACCTACAGTGGTACTCAATATAGATATCTCCATTCAGCATAATACTGCGCATGCAATGATCGTACTAATGAAGACACCGGTGCACCGTTGTTTGAGATTCAACCGCCTATCATGGCCACATGCATGGTAGAAGAATTTGTTCCTATGGTAGTCGGAAATGGGTACGGAGAAGTACGTCGGTAATTTTCGTGCTAAATGCCAAGGCCTTGACCGAAATATTGTTGGGGAAGTCCCTCTATATTGTCGTATGACATCAAGCGCGTTGGCGGTTGGAATGGTGGTTGCTGACCCCAATGAGAGTCTTGGTGACCATGGACATAGTTGAGCTCATAATCATTGCGGCTCGTGTATGACCACCTGAAACGTTAGACCCACTGCCATATGCTGAGTTTGCTGTCGAAAGTGCGTTACGCCATGAAGTGCTTTCGGCCAAGGTAGAAAAAGATAAGAAACCGTTCGCTGATGGCCACTGGGTTTCTATAGGAGGAGGGTATGGATAAGAGGGATGCTGTACTGGGACTTTGTTGGTCATCGTTTGCAAAACATGAAAAGACAGAATAATACGGCCATTGACAGGCACTTGGTGACTGCCCCTTTCATGTTTGCCCTGATACCCAAAGCTTGGAGGTTGACCGTTTGACGCAGGTCCAAAGAATGGTGTGCAGTATTTGCCATCACTACCGTCATAACGATGTACGATAGCGGCCGGTGTCGACGAGATAGTTGGGGCATGCGGCAGATCGGGTTTATGCTCAACTGGGTAGAAGTTGCATTCTTTTTCCAGCCGAATGCAGTTGGAGCAACGGCCTGCAGGATCGTCTGGAGTTAAGAGACATCGTATCTTTCTGCGTCTGCAATGACCTAACCTCAGCAGTCAGTGATCAAGTGATATACCACCAAGGGATTTCATTTCTCAACCTACCCCATGCGACCGAAGTTCTACGATAGCCCAACTTATTCCGCGGCTTATTATTTGTTGGCGACAGGTCGCCAGGGTTCCCGAGTGCTGAACGGCGCATGTGTGGAGCTGATGAGGACTTGCGGAGTTCTCCCGCTTCGCTGCTCTTCGAGGAGCGTCTTTCTATAGTTGAGTGACCGTCAATTCGAACAGCGGGCTTCTTCGAACTGGAAAAACAGGAGCGGCCTCCAGTTCGTCTGTGAGACTTGGTGGGGAAGCTGTATCCGCGTATGGAAACGACGAGACTGACAGGTACGGTTCGGTGGATTCAATAACACAGCGTATTGAATGTGTCGCAAAAGCAATAGTTGTTGTGATCTGGATACGCCGTGACGTACTGAGCAGAAATCCAACTGAAGCTTCAAAAGAGACGAAGATGCGTCCTGCTTCAGTTGTCCGTACCTTGGCTATTTCAACTAGACTAAGCCCCGTCGCCCCTCTGCATGCTAAGTTCATGGCAGCTAGTGAGGCGTGCCATCTTTCGTCAGACTCTGACAGCCATTCCCAAAAACTTATGTGGCTAACTAGAATCTGATACGTTGTGGGTCATCAACAAGACAAAGTAAAATTGGCTATCCTCCTGCCCAATGTAGACACACGACTAGCTCTACGAAACGCCAGACCACGCTATTATCAGCAGCCAATCTCCACTGGCTGCTAGCTGTGGGATTGTTGAGAATGACGAATACACACGAGTACTTATGCGTAGCGACCGAGCCTAGGGACGGAGACTGTATCGGATGCTGCTTCCAGCCACACTGCGCTGAGCACCCTTGATGAGGTGACGAAATCCCCGTTCTCAACGGATCCTTACGTGACGTTGCACAACCCATGGATCCCTGAACACTGCTGAACGCCACATCTGGTAAACCCATTATCAAACCAATGGCTTCTTGCGACAACGCCAAGTGCTGTCCGCGGAAGACGGAAGACGAGCCGGTCAGGCAGAAGCGGACCGCTACACAGCCCAGCACGTCTTGAAAGCACCTCGATAGAAGATGCTGACAAAGAACCCCTTGCAGTCGTGGCATGAGCATGCAACGATGTTTGCCTAGAGGTGCAGAAGAGCTTTCGCGTACCCGATGCTGCCCGAGACGCACTGAATGGTGCAACAACGCTATGTGCCCTAGCGAGTTGCCACGATGAATTTGACTGTATTTGAAATCTACTGAATCTAATCGTTTGTACATGAATTCCTAGAGTTATCTGGGTTCGTGTCGTCCAGCTCTGCTCGGTGGCATGACGACGGCCGAACAGCTGCTGACTCCGAGGTCAACTCAAACGCCTCAGAGAACAGTCATCCGGGCCTCGGCATTAGTAGGCATTCAGCTCAGCGCATACAAACGGAAGGGTGTTCACTGTCATCTGGCTGGTGTTCGCTGCTCTCTGCTTCCAGCTGCTGGAACGATGTCGATCCTGAAAGCAACTAGATCTTGCGGTGTGCCGACGTACTAGCGAAACTCTTGCCATCGAACTTTCCGCTAGGCAATTCGTAAGAGTAGGGACAAAAAAGGCTGGATGAAAGGATCAACGAGTTGTGAGATCATCATCTCCTATGGAAGACTCTTGGTCAGGCTACGATCAGGAAGATGCACACGCTAACTGTCTCTATTCGACCATAGAGAGCAAAATATTCGCAGAAGCCAGGAGCGAAAAGAAGGCAGTTGACGCTGAATCCCGCTTACTGTGCAGTGACTGCCGTGGATATCTGAGAGATAGGGCAGTCTGCGGCTCACAACAGAATGCTGGATAAGACAATCGCAAGGATAGCTGGCCTGTCAAAGGAACGGGATACGTCTCGTGGCCTAATGGAGCATTTACTCTGGCTACTCGCAACTCATCTACGCATACAATAGCTTATTCCGCGCAATCTTTTCATGGCCTTCTCAATGTCTTGAGTCAGGACGGTCTGCAGACCTGTATCGGTATGAAAGATCTGGGCTCTGGCCAGCCGTCTATGCTTTTCTTTTCTTCTGCGGATGCGTCACTTCGAGGGAAACTTCTGAACACTCATCGGATCAACCTGCTCGACACGCGCCTAGACTTCGAAGCGAGAACAGCGACATGCTTGGGCAAGAAAAGCTTGCGTGGTCGTCTTACCTCTGCGGATTGATTGATATCTCTTTGGCAAAAATTTCGATGCTGCATTGTATCTAGTCGAGCCCCGGTGGCCTGCTCAGTTTTTGTGACAACCTGCACGCCTCGAACAAACCATAGTCAGTGAAGATGTCGGTCATATCGCTGATCGACTTGTATCACAAAGGTATTCCCTCTCAATCACTGGCCTTGAGTGCGACTGTGCGATGCCGGATGTCTTGAGACACGAATCGCAGCAAAAGCATGGTTTCGCTTGGGCTCAACACATCCAGTCTGACAATATGAGGCGGGCCTAAGATTGTGCTGATGAGATCCTTCCTGCTGGGTGTGATCAGCCATGGAACTCGAAGCGTAAAGCATGGGGTATGAACTCGGTTCTGAGGACCTGAGATGAGCGACGAGTGGCGGATGCCGACCGGACACGCATGCAACGTTTTCAGAGAGCCCAATCCGTGTCCTACTCTTCTTCAAACTTCGTCTCATAACGCTGGAAGTATCGTTGATTGCGCAATGATCTCATCATAACATGTTTAGGATGATATACCTGATATCATGTAGTGTATGTCCTATTTTGTTCGAAGACCCACGCACGGTTAGTCTTCATAGCTTATAATCGTGTCTACTATACCTAGAGGCTGAAGGTGATTAGGAAGATGTTAGCAGTTCTGTGAACCGGCCGCGTCACAGGCACTTGTCGCAGGATATCCAAAACAATTCATCATCTGTGATCAGATTGAGTGTGTACGTGCGGTGGGTAGCCATAGGGCAGCCACAAAAGGATCTATCTTTTCTTCTTCCACACATTCGGGTCCAATGTCCTCTGAGTTTGAGCAAGCTTCCACTCCACAGCTTTCCTCGATCTGCCGTGCGTGACCGACGACGTTCCTACCATCAGGCTCCCCGTCGAAACCACATCTCGGACAGAGTTATCCCCTTGAGGCGAATTACCTGAAGGCGTGGCGCCTCATCTGCACAGGCCACATCTCTGGGGGGTAGCCTAGATTGCGGTCCACTTGCAGTATTTAATGACGGCTCACTCATCCCAAAAGGCCTCCCATCGACATCTTTTCTGAAATCCCGTCGACGTCGCCAGTGATGCTTCAATGTCTTCCATATTCACACCAGCAGCTTGGTCATCGGTCCCACTCAGATGAAAGGGGACATGCTCCTCGTACGCGGTACTATCGCCAGCAGCCACCACCGACCATCGAATATGTCCATGAACACCACCAGCCGTACATCCCGCGACAACGCACTGCCATCGCGTGTGGCTTCTGCCGAGGCCGTAAGGTACATGCTATTTGACGCGACTGACCCCAGAGACTGCCTGCTTACCCTCGCTAGATTCGCTGCTTCGGCACCGAGGCGTCTAGAGACGGCCGCTGCTTCAATTGCCTGAGGTCCGATAGGGACTGCATCTTCATACCAGGTTCTGCCCAGACTCAGGCCTTTGTTCCTGCACACACAGTCTGGCGCGGTGTCGGACAGCCACCGCCCATGTACGGTGCCTATGGCCAGCCACTACCTCCTGCCAGCCACGGCGAGCCATATGGCCAGCCATCGCGACGGCCGGGATATCTACCCAGCCTCACTGTAGGTCCATACGCAGCTCATTCTGACTATGACCCGCGCAGTGCTTCTCCAGACAATGCGAGCCGTGATGGGCCGGCAGGCAGGAAAAGACTCCATCCTGAGCCTCATGCCCCTACCCTGCCGCCGCCACAACCTGGCTCAGCGTCACAGGCTCCTCATCGAGGCATTGGAGAAGGCTATGTCTATCCAGAGCCACCCTATCTAACTTCGGCTGTTTCAACAGCGAACACTCTCACCCCTGACTCCTCAGCGCCTCCTCCCACCCAACCTTACTACGTCGCACAGCCGCCGCGTCAAGCTTCTCCACAGATCGCCTACCACTACGAGCCGAGTCGCACCTCTTCATCGCCACAATCCCAAGCACCAACCACCCCCAGTGCCCCTTCTACGCCTTATTACGTAGCTCTACCGCAGCCCAACGGTTTCCTGCAGCCAACGCCTACATCAACTCCCTCAGCTAGACCCAGCATGCGCATCAATGACCTCGTAAGCGATAATGGTCCCGCCCGCAGCTCGACTGATTCGTCCATGCTCAACATGCTCAACCGGCGGCCCATGTAAAGATCTGCCTCGCGCAAGAGAAAGTACTGTGAGGCTGTTTTTGTTAGAGCTTCGCGTATCAAATGAGGGGGGGGAGGAAGAGAGCAAAGGACACAGTTCTCTATCGAACTATCAGCGACTTCTGAATGCACAAGTTCTTTCTATAGTTCCGCATACGCTTGTTCTTGCGTGTAGGTCTTACTGGCCCCAGAATGACTTACGGTGAAAACTCCGGATCATGTGTAAGCGACGTGTTGTTTGCGATATTTCATCTTGTAATGTTAACAGATTATCGTGTTCCCTTTCTTGATTTGCTTTCTCACGTCGCTTAGGCTACAATGTTGAAAACCTACTAATTTTTCTAACTGGGGTGGCATCATTCTTTCGAG
The DNA here is from genome assembly GCA_004156035.1 of Alternaria tenuissima. Classification (NCBI taxonomy): domain Eukaryota; kingdom Fungi; phylum Ascomycota; class Dothideomycetes; order Pleosporales; family Pleosporaceae; genus Alternaria; species Alternaria tenuissima. Next base: position 281,777 of record PDXC01000014.1, on the reverse strand, counting down.
CGTTAAATCTGGCATCAATGTGAGTGGCTGCATATGAACCGCGGTAGTGCTTGGTCAAGACATTCTTGTACTTCTGTCTCGCTGTACGCCTCCAGCTGTTGTCCACTGAACTCTCTCCCCTAGACTGTCTACACCTTTTCTAGTGTACTCCTTGCTTATCTTCACGGGTAAGAGATGATCCTGTAGGATCAAAAGAGTTTATGGATGGCCGCCATTTTGCGCGTCTTCTGGTGCTGATGTTTCCTTCGTCCATTTGCAGCCATGTAGTTTAGGGACACTCGCTGGCACGATGCTTACCGTTCTTATCACACAAATTGACAATCGCCATAACGCATTAGCATGGGGTGTATTTGGATTGATTCTATCATCCGAACCTTGGATCCTTAATATGCTTCCATGCATAGCCGTCAAAAAGCGTAAAATATATGATATGAGCACAAGCGCTTGCAAATCCTGCTTTGAAATACGCGAACAATGTTGCATGGGCGATTACAGAGTTGCCGCATGACAGTATCTGGGCCTATTACGCATGATTTCGTCGCCGAACAGAAATCCCTTCGCGCATGGCTCCGAGCTTGCTGCCACGGTTGTTGTCGTAGATTCAATTGATCTAGGTGACAGATAAAAAACGTTCTGCAACCGAGGTGCGCAGGCTAGCACTGAACGTACCAGATGGGTATACATATCTGCAATTCATCAAGAACGCTTTCGTTAGACAAAGTGACACTGCAGCAGGACAGTAGTAGGGTTCCACAGATCTACAACCAGTAGGGGGCGTTGCGTGAGCGATTAGCAACCCATATGAATATGCTGGAGGCAGAAGGCTAGAGCGATGAGAACTGCAGGCAGAGGCTACTTTTCCGAGCCACACTTTTGACACTTCGGAATTGTCACGAAATACATGCATATCAAGAAAGGCCTTGGCTGATCATACAAGCAACATATGTCCATAATCCTTCCGGCCCACGTGTAGTTCGATGACGGACAAGACACGGAAGGACCTCTCAGAGAGGCAGTCCGATGGCAATGCATCAACGAACATATTGGCTATGAACAAGATTTCATAATGTTGGAGGCGGAAAACGTCGTGGTGGGTAGTCATGGGTCTCGTGACACAGCCTGCCCACCGGTCAACCTCTGAACCACGACGCCCCTTCGTTGCGAAAATGCACCGACCCATTTCCTCCTCCATCCTACGACCGTGGCTGCCTTGCAGGATTCAGCAAAACCTTATAGAAGGTTAGTGTACTAAGCGACTTGCTAACGAAGTTTTCGGCGGACTTGTTCGGCATATACCTAGTTCGACATAGATCTCAACAATCTCTCTACAGTCCACCGAAACAGTCGCATTCAAGCGCCTGGCGGACAACCTAGCAGAAATTAGTCAATCAAGGACAGAACGCGATTCCAAAGTGATACTCATGCACACCGAATCTCTGTTGCTGCTCTGCGAATATTGTTCCGAATATCGCATAATGGCCAGAAATGGATGTATGAAGATTCACGGAAGATGATTCGTTGACCCAAAAGAGCTCCATCGTGAGCGCTGCGGCTAGGCACCGTCCCGACTAGTAACCAATGCGCGGAGAAGGCTGTGAAGTCGCATGCAAGTGGATTTGTGGACTGCATTGAGTCCGACTCTGCCTGTCGCCACAATCACTTGCCAAAGCTGCTGTGAATAGTAGGAGTAGCAACAGGTCTAGAACGTACAGCATGGAAGCTCGAACTACAAGCTACATAGCAGCCTGATTCATTCCTGATGCTCAACGGGATTCGTATGCGAACCTTCGACCGCTGATCAGATGGCATGTGCCAGCGGTGACTATGGCGGTGCAAAAGGAGCACTGAGAATCGCCGTAGATCCCAGCAAGACGTGCTTAAGCTAGCGTTGCACTGTGGATACAATGTTGACTCCGCCACACCGATTGTCTCGATATGTCCCTGCCTCCGTTCCCGCGCATTGGATCTTTGATATGGCCGTTCCGATACGAGAAGGATCATGAAGTCTCAGCGACGGACAGACGCGCAGCTGTTCGAACCAGAATCCAAACCCTATCTCATCCTGTGTTCTGTGCTATCAGCGGCATAGATTCTGACGTCACAATCGTTGTATCACGATAGGCTGCTAAGTGTTGTCAGACGACTTGCTGCCTTGCTCTCGCGGAAACATATACGGGTGGCGTAGTGGTTCGAGGTCTATAGTGCGAGCCCTATGGCTGTGATCGATCCTTGTATGAGATGAAGAGCAACGCTGCCTGCTTTCTGCCTTATCAAGTGCCGGTATGTGCCGAGATGGCAAATAAGAACAGTGTGACCACCGTTCACTACTCCTGACTTTGGATGTATATCAATCCTTCCAAACTACGTTTTTCAGACCCAGTCAGCTAAATACAGGGAGAACACTCGGAGACAAACACTACGCAACATAACTTCGTTCGTGACGCCTGCGTATCACCCTGTCAACACTGCCGCCTGCACCGAAACATCACAGCTAGTGAGCTTGAACCAGAAGGAGTCTTGTGCGACGGCCATGTTCCAAGATGACGTTGGTATAACCCCGTATCCTACAGCAACTTGCCGAGTGAACTTACAATATTAGTATTCGTTGTCTTTGCTTTGCTCAAACAAGTGGCTAGACCAATATACGACCTTGGAGGTGCCCGAATACACACAATATCCGTCTAACGACTACTATGGATCTTCAGAGCAGCATGACTTCTCATCCGACTATGGCATGTCATACTACGGCACGCAGGCCGTAAATCTTACCCAGGCTACTTGATATCAGCAGCCAGCAGCCAGTGGCCACGATGTTGGAATCATGCGAAACCACAGCGACCATGTAGGAATGAATAAAACGCATGTCCGGACTAGGCAAGCCCCACTCCATGAAGGTCTCGATACCTGAAACTAACTAAACTCAGTCGCTGCGAGAAGTATAATACCCAGCTCAGTGTCCCCTCGGTTCTCCAAACGACTGACCATCCTCCTCGCAGGATACTGCCATGTAACATCCCTTCCTGCACCTCCTCAGGAAACTTTACCCGCCTTACAGATCTCATACGTCATCAATTCACCGTCCATGGCGTCGGCACGCCGCAACACCCTTGCAGTGTTCCTCGCTGTAATCGTATTGGCGACAAGGGTTTCACGCGCAGAGACCATATGGTTGAGCATCTACGCAATTTCCATCATATGGATATTCCAAAACGAAGATCTGGGAAGAGAAGTGCGCAACCAGAAGCTGAACTCCAGATGTGTCGAGGAGTTCGATCAACGAGTAAATCAAGTAAAGTGAGAATGGAAAGAGGTCAAGCCATGGAGAGTGGATGTAACTGGAACGTGATAGAGGAGGTGGGTTATATGTGAACTGTGCAACTAATACGGCTGTCACGTAAGAGCATTCGAGGACAAGATTATGATGGGCCGACATCACAAGTCGGTGCAGCGATGTGCGCTCGATCCCACGAAGGATGATTTGGCCGAAGAATACATATGTTCTTTTTTGAAAGCACTGGGTATCATTCCAAGAAGTCTTACTTACAGTGACACCTGCATACCATTTCACCGGGACAGGGCAACGGAAATTGAGTCGGAAGATTGCCTTAAAGTCACACTCGATGATCTGCCATACATGCCTGCGTATCACCGCTAGTCTCGTCCTGGAATAGAAAGCTTTCGTGTCTGCCTGGGAGGATTCTCGCAAGCGTGGCGAGGACGGCAAGCTCTATGCAACGTGCCTTTCCCGGCGAGGCTTGGAGTTATGACCGTTTGCCGTGGCAGAGGTCGGACGATACTCCTCTCCGTGTGTACAATCAACCAAATTGTGCGTTAACCAATGTATAAAATGCTCTCTCCTTCTGACTATGATCTAGGCAAGCTAGTATTGGTGATTCATGAGTGCATACCACATATGTGCATTTTGTACAACGCTGTTTTCCAGATACGGGAGAGTCCGTTTGGTGATCGATTTTGTCATTTTAGATCCTCATTCGCTTCATGCGATAAACTTTCGATCCGTATTCATCGCACCAACATCAGGCATGGTCGCGAAACTGTGGAGTTTGCTCGGCCCAAATACCGCCATGCTAAACCAAACTAATCTAACGATCCAGCCATAGCTTATATTTTGTGCGTTGCGCACTCGCTTCACAGGCTGACACTCGATCTTGAATGATAGGACACTCGCTCGCAGACGCCACGGATTCGAGGTCACAAGCTTCGACACCACCAGCGGATAGAATTTCTATCCCTTTTAGGCATCGATGCTGCATGCCTATTTTTGCCACCTCAATAGACGTGGTTTTGCCCGCGAGGAGAGGCAAATGCGCGACTCATTGGGCCGCTGTCACAGGTGAGTCTTTGATCGCGATCGTCACTCCCTACCGTCCTGTGACCATGCACGACGTCAAGCTAACATCCTTGCGTCGCCAGCACAGAGGTATTTCGTGCTGTGCCCCACAGCCTGTTCGACGACTAATACTCTCCGAACTTCACTCTGAGTTCCACGATGAAAATTCCTTGCGGCATGGGATTTTTCAGACGTGATAGAAAAGGCCAAGGCCTGACAGCGGTGTATACCACCCCGCAAAATCGATTGATGAGACAAGATTCGAGCCATCTCATTCTCGGCAGCTGACCTAGTAGTGCTCATTCCGCTTCCCTTGTACGAATTCTCCTTCACGGTGATACATTTCTATATAGAGGTATTCCAGCTGTCGTCCATCTGGTCGTGCAACGCTATCACACTCAACACAATCAAATGGTATTATGATGACATAACCAATGCCAGAAGGCGATTGCTGCAAGTAGGGAGATGTTTAATACCACCGCAGATCGAGTTCTAGAACCCCTCTTTACAGCTGGAAAACTGAAGTCTGACACGATCTTCGAACAAGTGATATCATGCTGTGTTGGGGCAAGTACTTTCATGAGTATGGTGCCGCTTGAATCGTTATAATTGTTACAGCTCTTGACAGCGTAGTAGCTTTTGTTGCGATAAGGTAACAAGTGATAACAACTACGCAAGTTGATGTTGATCTCGAGCTGGAAAAGATAGAAGTCTGAGGAGGCTGGGTGACGTAATATGAAGCCACTTGATTCATTCTTTGTACACAACGTGTTTAAAATCGACGTATTTTAGATCATGAGCACTGCGCCTAGGCTATGCCTAGATATCGATATCTTAATTTCTCCTTTTCGGCTTCCAGGACCGTGTATTCACGTTCGAAGTTCTCAAGGATCTCAAACTGCCAATTTTTAGGCTTGAAAACTTTTCCTGGATCTAAGTCGTTTTTGAGTTTGAACAGCGACTTCCACTCTTGAATCTTCGGAAGCCACTTCGGCAAGTAGCCACCCGGTGGGGCAATATCTTTCACGATCTCCATCTTATCGCACGTCCATTCCTTGCTGTTGTGATCGTTCTTACACAGAGGACATCGCGACTGCGCTGGCGTGAATTCTAAGTGGTATGGAGGCACCCACAAAGTGAACTCGGCGCAGTTCTCTAACGCCTCATCGAATATGAAAGCCGCACGTGGACCAAGATTGAGCTGACGGACTAGCCCGATACCGGTTTTGGTAGCAATGTCGGGATGATCTATCGCGTCGAGAAGTTTTTCGTTGGAAGCGCCCTTCACGTCATCACAGGTGTACGTTGTACTGTGATAGCCTGCGAACTCGAGTGTATAGTTCGAGTGACCAATCTGGACAATCTTTCCTTTCTGATTTCTAGCACTTTCGGGAGACTTCATCCTCACGAGGAGGTCACTGCCGTCGTGAAAACATTGTTCGTAATCTTCACCGACAACTTGGGCGAGACATTCGTGAATGTCTGCGGTACTCATTCGATCTGATATGCTGGGTTTGAGCTTCAGGATCCTCTCGCCTTTTGGAAAAGGGACACTCGAGATTGGAATGGTATGTTGGAGACCATTAAGCAAATCGAGTTTCTTGGCCGCATTCGACATGGAGCTACACGAGCATTAGCGAGATAACATGCAGACTGGTTCCATCATCGCACTCATATGGAAACGTGATCGATGCCTCATTTCTGGACTTCGAAAACCATAAATTCAGATGCATATTTGAGGATATACTGTGTGGACGATAGCTATTGCATATTCTGTTGTGAATATGCAACAGTTTAAATATAAGCAGGATTACAAGTGGCCTAACAAAGCACACTTTGCTAGCGGTGATTAATTGCATGATTTCTTGACCTTGCCTCGCCAGATCGCCTTGCATTCTGCACCGTGATGATATGACTGCAAGATGGTCCTGCTGCTTGTCCGAAGGATGCCTGGATATTTTTAGGCGGTGGGGGCCGGTCTGGGCTGATCGTCATGGGCAAGTTTGGGTACTGGGTTTCAGTGTGGGCGGCCTATCGATTGCAGGATACAATTAGCCGTCGTGGCGTTCGGAGGCGTAGGACCATTATGGATGAAACAGCATGCAAGGGGTAAGCGAGATCGCGAAGGCGCCTGTGAGAACAGATTAAGTCATACCATGGGGAGAGTCACCTCACTGTGGTTTGAGGCGGTGTGCTCTGCTGCGCTCGGTTCAAGCCTCTGTCGTCGATAGCGCCAGCTTCACTCTCATCGTCACGCTCAACAGTTTTACCATCATGCACGGAGCTTGTTCTGAACCTCGCACGACGTGTGACTAGAGATCTGTCATCCAGCGACATTTCGCTAGATGACTCTCAGCGGACTCTGAGTCACTGTTTGTTCCAAGACAGACATAGCTACTCGCTTGAGGACGCTAGGCGGCCATGTACCGGCGCACACACTGGGATCTTTCAGCAGCTGGGCCGCGCGTTAGGTCATGTCTAGCACGCTTACATAGGACGGGACTAGCTCCGTCCAGCATGATTTTGTCAATCCCCGCTATGCCTTGCTGCATGTCAGCCGTGGGCTCTGCTCCTGGCATGTAACTCCTTGTTGTGAGGCTGCAGGACGTGTCGACTTGGCGGAACAGATTCACTGTCAATGCTCCATGCTTCCACATCCTTTGCATATAAGATTTGGGTCTCATACCTATCAATTCAGGCGCTTTGTGTGTCAAATCTCTATTTGTTGCTCACCATGGGGATCAGATATCCATTAAACTTTTGTTACGATAAGCGTCTTACCTTTGAACAGTGTGAAAACTTCAACCCGACCAGCAAAGATTTCCGTAAATTCCGTGTTCGACTGCCTCAAAACCTCACGCCGTACATTCTAAAGGACATCCGAAGCGCCAAGTCCAAATTTATTGACAAACTGGTAACTGAGTGGGAGCTCGATGAGGGAGATGCCATCTTAGCCGCAAACCTCTACAATAAAGATGAAGAAAACAGTACGTATACCATCAATTGAGCTAGCGCTTACTAAGGTTCATGGAACAAGTTCGACAAGATGCGTGGTTCTCTTCACCGGATTGGCGCACACAGACACGAGGAATGGGGGCGAGATTTTCAGAGTCACTGGTAAAGGCCGAAAAAATGGTGAAAGACGGAGTACGACCAGGAGATTGAGAGCAATTAGACAATGTGATATGAGATGTCCTGGACTGCTTACCTTGAATAAGATCGGCATATGATCCAACGCTATCATCTGCCTGCTGGTCACTGTATCGATCGTCAAAGTCCCTGCGCATGAATATGAAGAGGTAGTCTCGATGTTGTTTTTGTAACTGCAGACCATCAGCCTCCGCAGTAATTTGCTCGTCACCAAGGCAGCCTTCACATCTCGTTTGAGGTCGTTGAAAGTGTGTATTTCATCATATAGATTGCAATCAAGGCGATTAATATACCAGACTCTGGAGTGCAGTAATTTGAGAGGGTGAAGGACCTCTAAGGACATCCGCAGCAGACCTTGTACATGACAGTGGTGAAGCTACTTATACCATTAATAGTAGAGCAATTGATCTGGAGCTTACTCTGTTCAATTATGCATTTCAATCGCTAAGGATGAGGCCTTGATGCGCGCCATCTTCTGGTCGTCACTATGCCACACTGGCGACAGCAAGCTCAGTCACTCTTCCCATTAATCTTTCCACTTTGTGAAGGTGCGGTGCCTTTCAAAGCGCACAGGCGAGCTAGAACATATTGCTAGTCACGGGCTGTTAAATTCGATAAGCGTGGCCACGCGACAACTCTACAATATGGAAAGACCATGTAGGCGCGCGAACCAAGACAGTGATTGTCCTACGCCTTCGAGAGTTTCGTCTAATGATGCGGTCAATAGGACTCGGCAATTCTACTGACTGGTGCTTTCCTTGATGCATATTTGGTTGTGACCGCTGGCAGCACGCAAGTGCCATAGCTTCTCAATAGGGCCCGTTCCATCTCATGGAATACGGTCGATTCAAATTCTGGACCTATTTATCGAAGCCAGCGCAGAGCTCACTTGCATGGAGCTATGGCCTTAAGCATGGCGTGTCGACAATGGCACTCTTTGACGGCTGAGATGAGTATCGAAGTGCCCACACCAGGACGCCGAGTAGAATCCCAGATGTCGTAGACAGTAGTCGGGGTCCAAACAAGCAGCGAAGGTCGAAACGAGAACCTCAGCGCTTGAACTTTCGAGCTGATAGGAAGACACGTGTCGAGGGTCAATTAGTCGTGCGACGTAGCTCCGGGTGGCGTACAGGCGACAGGTACTGGCGAAACATCAGTCATGTTGTTACTGGCACCTCAGCACGCTTGCCAATGTAAGCACTTCGTTCTTTTCTTGCATTGATGCCTCCTGAAAAGGGGCCTTCTCGTGCCGAAGGATTGCTCAGGGTGATCGAAAGCAATGGCTGACCCGCAGCGGTAGTGGCTTGTGATCAGGACGACATCGCACACCGCTTCAAGCCACACTCGGCTGGACATTTCCGCCAAGGCAATGTTACCGCCTTCCTCAACATTCCCCTTGCATGCCATGTCACCTCACATTCCTCCTTGTGTGCCGCCAACGGCTCAACGGCTGCATGTACAACCAACGAGACAGATTGACTACGCCATTGCCCAAAGCTCACGCGACTAACCTATCACGATCGGTTGAGACTGGCCCCCACTGTCGGATGATCTGTGGCTATCACCTTCCTTCCTAGCTCGGAAACCTTCCGTAGCGCTCGCCTTGCGGCGTGTCGCCAAAGCCGGTCTTGTTCTTAGTCTCGAAGGACGTAAAGAGATCCAGTTGGCCGGCTGAGGAGTTTCATGCACCCAGTCTGTGTTCTGTAACGCTGTCCACCCTAGTATGCTACCCTTTCAGTCTTTGTGCAAGCACCCCAGGGGAAGAAATCGGTACTCCTGTTGGAGTGCACAAGTCAAACTCCTGGGGATGACGCGTACTTTGGCAGTCTCTGCTCTCCCTACCACCACAATGCTAGCTGCGATGGCGACGTGGGGAGGACATTGTCTTCTTGCAGAATGCTGTTAATTGTGGAGAGATAAAGGGCAATGCTTCAACTTGGTTTGCAAATGGGGGCATTCAGCCAAGATCTCTCCAGTTGTGTGGCTTCTTTCATTGCCAAGATACACTACCGTCTCTCAAACTTTTGTTTGAATAAGAACCAGGTGCAGGATATTGTGATCGCGATGTGGGCTTTGGTGGCGCTGGGCAATGCATAACGTTCTAAGCCTCGTCATACTAGGGGAGCCCTGCGGGGCGATCTAATTCCTATACCCAGCCAGCCGCTTCGCCTTCCCCGGGACATGTCTTGTGTGCAGGCTGACTACCAATATCCCCCCGTCCGCCCCTGGAACGCGGACGTGCATAACGAATGGCCCCCACTACCGCTTCGTCTACAGGGGAGCATGGAGGTAGGTTTGACAAGGTAGTCGACGGTGACAAGCAGGGCTATCCGCACTTGATCCACTGCCCGCACGGATGCCAGAAAGCGCCAGTCACCCTGCATGAATGGCTTGGAGGACCTCTGCCTGCGAGTACCGAGCGGCGATCGCAATTCGTATCAACATCAGCCACCACAGGTCTCGACGAACTTGCGCCCATGCATGGTGACCTGCACGTTCTTTGTCTAGAACTACATGTCGATACAGCCAATTTCGGATGCACGTTCGCCCTGTTAGTTGTATTTTCTGCATGCGCTTAGCCGATTTTACCATCTGGAGTAAGTGATCTCTGAGCCGTTGATCCTAGCCGATACTGTGTGGCCTTCGGTGGTCCATGGATAAAGCCTCTCACTATCTAATACTCTCTAGTCAGCAAGGCTCAAGACGTACCGCAAATGATGCCGCTGTCCCGTCCCCTTTTCCATGCAGCCGCCTGTCCTTGGCGCACAGTCGGTCTGATGACGGCTGATTGCAGGTGCGACTCCCTTTGTGCTTTGTTGCCTGCCGCGGTCACCAGGAGGGTATACCCACTGAATCCGTTCAGGGATGTCATGGCCTTCATCTGGACTGCAAACATGATGCCTGTGTTTTCATCGTGTGTGTTGATGTTGGGACATCCTGCAGCGCTTGGGCTCGATAACAGCAAAGATTGGATGGAAAACATCCCATAGCGCCCTGTTCGCAAAGTCCACGGTGACTCTGCTGCAAACAGCGTGGATTTCTGCGCAGACCCAGGTGTGGTCTTGATTGCAAGGTTGTAGTCATTCGATTCCTCTTTGGATGAAACGCGTCTCCGTCGGCATACAGAATGGGGTATCGTGATACGCGCACCTCATCGCTCAAGCATTTCTTGAACACAGACAATTATATCTTCACATCATTGTCTCTCATCTAGATCATTTGCTTTACATCTTGTCTGTCTGACCTTTGACTTGGCACAGTGGGCGGTAGCGTTACGGCCGCTGCGTCCGACGAGAGGTTTCCACACGATAGCATCATTCATGGCTAATGCCTATCGATCTGTGCACAGCGGTTTACCTTGCCCAATCTCTGGACGTTCCATATGTTTAGTCAGCTTAGTTTGGTCCACGTCGGCCTCTCATGGAAAACAACTCACTGAATCTATCTTCACCAAGTTAAGCCGTCTTGGCAGCATATTGCGTTCAGTGTCGTGAAGCTGAGGATGCCCAATGCCAAAGCGTAAGCGGAAGACTGACACAACGATCTTTAGCCAATCACGAGGAGCGTAGCCACGACTTCAGTTCCCAAATTCCGTTCCTAGCAAATCGAGTTATGTATAGCTCTCTTGTTTATTTTCTTTCTGGCAACCCTCAGGTCTTGTTCTTTCAGTCAATCTGCGGGTGGCACTCCATCATCCAGATAATAGGAGACCGTTATCTTCTATACCAGACGCACAAAGCGACGCTCCTAGAAACAATGCTCCAATCTGTAGGAACCTTCTTCAATGCTGGAGTCGTTAGACATAAGACTCTCCAAGAGAATTGTGGAGACTCTTAGCTGCAGTCATTATTTGATCTTGGGATGCTCAGTATGTTGAGTAAATGACGACAGAGTTGTTTTGAGACAAGGCTACATTTTCAAAATATCTGGAGTGTACTATGTTCAGGCCTCCTGATTGAGTGATTATCATACATACGGACACTGGCGCCACTACCGCTGCCGTCGTCGAACCTAAAAACGCTGATGATGCTGACACGCCTGACCGTACTCATACGGCTAACGTTCTCTAGACTATCGCATACCTTACACCTCTTCTACCACTGCGGTCACAAAGAACTAGAGCTCTGTCCGTGTAGCAATCTCATACGTCGCAACAAACACTGTCGGTGAGGATGTTGATTCGAGAGCGCTCTAGAGTGCTCTGACAGTTGTCTCCTTGAGCCCAGTTCAAGACGAGCCAGCAGCTGCACGTCAGTGGGTGCCTCTTTTCCAGCCGAAAGCGACGTTGATAGAAACCTATGAGCTCCAATTTCATGATAAAACTGTTGTGGAGACCTTCCTACGCGTAGTGAGCGACTTCAATCGCGCTTTCGACTCTTGGTACGCGCCTTTTGCAACCTTGTGGCCACGGAAAGACTTCTCAGATACATGATATGTTACGTACGTTGAACGCTGGTGGTACAAGCATACCGGTCATCATGCTCACGACCTCAGAGCGTCATCCTTGCCTCGGCCTTGGTAAGCCTCCGCATTCGTAGAGTCAACGGAGGTTCTCAGACTGAGCAGAGTGCTTCTTCTACTTCTATGCGACCACTCTATAGTTGCGATCTGTCGACAAGACAGATACAGTACTCGGCAGCTATCTTTGCATCATCTCGTCGTGAGAGATTACCCTCAAGCTAGATTCTTCCATCGAACCGGGATTTACGTTCAAGCTCGACTCGTCATCAAGAAGGCTTCGAACGCTCGTTGTCGTTTACGTAGCTATCACTTGTATGGGCATCAAATACGCCGACTCCATTAGTCGCTCCCATCTTCCTCACCGTGTAACTCACAGACAGAACTCGGAAACATGTTGAAACGATGGTGGAACCATGTCTCAGCTTTGATGTCAAAAAGAAGCACTGGTCAGTACGACAAATCCCACCTCAACGTGCACAGAACAGGTGCATGTCCAGGACACTGATTTTCTCCTAGCTACTTCAAGCATGGATTCTGTTCATGGACCCCCACCAGAGTATAAGATTCTTCCCTCCAGCATATTCTCACGTCCAGATGCCTACTGCTTTCTTCAAAGTGTCAAAACTGTCTTTCTGATCGATGACTGCGGGTCTATGAGCCATCGTCTTTGGGAGGAGACGGGCAAGGCTCTCGAGATGCTTCTACAATTTTTTATTGAGAGCGGTTCCGATGGAATCGACATCTACTTCCTCAATCACCCAGATTCCAGCCACTATAAGAACGTCACATCAGCAGGTACATTCATGAAGATTTTCCACGCTGTGCAACCCAGTGGTGGTACACCAACCGGTCAGCGGTTGAACAACATCCTCGAGTCTTATCTTCAGCGGTTTGAGGAGGACAACACGATCAAGCCTATGAACATCATTGCCATCATGGATGGAGTACCATCCGACGACGTCGAATCTGTCGTCACCTCAGCCACCGGAAGACTCGACGCGCTCAGAGCAGATCCGCGGCAGATCGGTGTCCAGTTCATCGAGGTCGGCAAGCAATGCAGTGCGCTGGAGCCGATCCAAAAGCTGCATGATCGTTTTCCAGACATGGTAGACGCGATCTCTTGCCCTGGCGAAGGGCAGGTTGGGCTTCCTAGTGAGGTCAATGCTATGGATCCAATCATAGGGCGCTGAAAACATTTTGCTAAGAGTTTGTAGCCTCGGTAGCTGGGTATGTGTCCTATGGAGCCGTGCAGTCATGCTCGCCATAGGAAAGATGACAGAGCGCTATCTGCTGCCGACCATGCTCAACGCGCGAAACACATCATCGCTGCAGTGCTCCATGAAGTGGCTGTCGTTTGAAACGGTGGATAGTCGCGTGTCCAACCGATCACAAAGTGTCTGGTGCGTTTACATTGCTCGCCTGAGCAACACATATCGCAAGGAGAAGCTTGGCTCTGGTATACCATGGTGGTAGATTATGTCTGCATAGGAACTGCGCTGCTGAACGGAGATTGATTTGCAAAGCCTAGCTAGTATCAGCCCATTATCAGCGACAACTTCTTTTTGTACATGCTATCTCATGCCGGCGTTCGCCAGGCGAAAACACCGCAAATCACGAAACGCGGCCTTTTTCGGCTGGACTGCGTGTATCTGGGTCGTTTTGAAGTGTTGCAGGCTTGCTTGTCAGTCAATCACTGCAACAGAAATACGACGCGACGGCTGCCTGGGCCATACCGAGATGTGCTGGCCGAATCAGCATCGCTCCTAGATCACATTGTATGTATGTTTAGCGCATCCCTTTTGGAAGGCATTCTGGAGCATGCTTGCATACTCCGAATTTCAGCCGCGCAGCATCAGCATGGGTGTTCCTTTATTCCATTCTGTCAACCCATGCTTAGACACGAGGCAGATAGATGCCCTCGACGCAAGGAGGGGTCACCGAGAAGCTGAGCTGCCATGCGACTCCATTTTGTCCTCTAGAGCCCTCGAATGGATATTCAGTCAACAAATGGAGCACGGGCGAGCGTATTGAATGCATTTGGAGCGTATTGAAGCTTTGAAAGTAGATTATGCCAATAGTCATCATTGACTCGCTGGGAGATTCAGTTTGTACTACTTGTGTGGACGTCGACCTCACGGTGTTTTCACAGGTAACGAAAGATGTAAGAGCGATAGACAAACTTGTTGCAGCCTTTTTCCTTAGGCCCCTGGGTCACATCCAGCGCGCAGCAGACTTGCCAAGCCCCTCGTAAGCATTACAGCATTTGCTGCTCTCGACAGTTTACCTGGAGGATTCAGCCACGACGAACGATCAGCATGTCAGGATAGCGCGCTACTCAACTCATGTAAGTCCTGGTCATGCCGCTCAGCGTCATTCCACGGTATCAATTCCATTGCCAGTCTTGTGCATTTTAAAGCGTCAGCCGTCCTTGTTACAGGAACTTTACGATTTCGGTCATGATCATTGTTATGGAGCGGAAAGAACACCACTCGAGAGTTTGAGCACAAAATCATGACATGATTGAAAGTGCTGTATGGCGTCATGTCAGCATGCCCTGTCATATGCTTACGCCCGTAAGCGAATCGGCTAGCTCGATTGGATATGTCCTCGTCTCACGCTATCTCGACGACAGCTCTTGTGACAACAGCACACTGTAGCTACAATATTCATTGGTTGCTGTTTCGTAATGGCTCGTAGGAGCAGTGTTGCGCAGGCCCTGTACAGTCATGATCTTTTCAATGGCAAGTCTTGACGACCAGCTTCCTTGTCACTTTGCAGAGTGAGTCGATCATTCATCGAATAGAGAACAGAGTCAACGAACGCTCTTTGTCGCATGAACACATGAGAACTAAGTGTTTCGCGGTACGAGTCGGAATCCGAATCGTCAGCACCATGTAAGATGCGTGTTTCGACACCAAAGTCAGTGTAATTTTCAAAGAAAACGCTTACGCTCCCCTTTTGACAATTTGAACGAGACTTGCGCATAGGTCTAGATTGCTAACCGTCCGCTAAGCCCTAATTTGCTGCAGAGATTGATACACTACGCGTTCGTACATATGCTGGGAACTCCCAGATACCATCGCAGATCAATCTTATTGCAGGTCCGTGGGCTATGGGGTCACGGTAGCACAGGGAAATCCTCCACGTCGCTCTAACTCGAGGCTGCTATCGACATCTGATAGCAAGAATACAACACACGCTGGGAACGGGTAGACACGGACGCCTACGACAATGCTGGGTTGATTGCCATATAAGATCAGGCAGATCGCCTGCTGACGGGATCCAGTTACACGCCCTGAAATCAGGGCCCAGTCGGCCGCTTGGACGAAGGATGAAGAGATGGCCGTTCGCCGAAAACTAGACAGGGTTATTGTACCGCTCACCACATTTCTCTATCTGCTCTGCTTCCTCGACCGGTACACGACGTCTCCGTATCGAGTGCGGCACCCGCTGACGGAGAATGCAGAATCAACGTTGGGAATGCTAGAATCCAGGGCATGGCAGAAGAACTATATCTCAACCAAGGTTACCGCTGGAACTGGGTCACCTCCATCTTCTACATTGTGTACATGTTCGTCGAGGTGCCCAGCAATGTTTTGCTAAAGAGGCTAGGCCCTAAGTTCTACCTACCGCTCTTGGTGTGTGGCTTTGGGCTCGTCTCGTTGTGCAGTGCCTTTGTGCAGAGTTTCGAGGGACTTCTGGCTGCGAGAGCATTTCTCGGTGTGTTTGAGGGGGGTGTCATGCCGTAAGCCTCTGCCACACTTGGTGCTACCGCGTCTAATCGGTCACATCAGGGGTCTCGCTTTCTTCATCTCTTGCTTCTACAAGCGTAATGAGCTCTTGCTCCGTATCGGTATTTTCGTCTCTGCTGCGTCCATGGCTGGAGCCTTTGGCGGCCTGCTCGCCACCGTGTACGTCGCTTTGATCTCGGACGCACATATCAACCGCTGATATGCACACAGCCTGTCTCGCATCCCTCCGTGGGGTGCGTCTTCCATGGTTCTCCATACCTGGCGTAACATATTCTTCTTCGAGGGCCTGTTCACGGTCCTCGTCAGCCTCATTGTGCCTTTCCTGATGCCGCGAAGCCCCGAAGAATGCTACTTCTTGAACGACCGCGAACGAATAATAGCTACCCAGCGGCTTCATATGAACAGCGACGTCAAAACGGAAGAAGTTGAAGGAAACGAAGACATTACCTTCGACCACATCAAGCGCGCCGTTACAAACCCGAGCAACTACTTCTGTGCGCTAGGATTTCTCTTCGTCAATATCACAGTGCAGGGAATATCGCTTTTTCTGGTACGGCAGCACAACACGTAGCACGAACACAAGACGCTAACAACATTGCACAGCCTACGATTCTAAGAGACCTAGGATGGACAGCCACGAAGGCGCAACTCTACTCCGTACCTCCCTACGCTTGCGCCTGTGTCGTCGCCATCGCCGTCGCGTCCGTCTCCGATAGAACGAAACAGCGGGGAATCTATCTTGCCATCTTCGCCCTTCCCGCCATCGCTGGCTTTTGTATCATGCTATGGTCAACGAATCCAAACACACGCTATGGTGGCATCTTCTTGGTTACAGTCGGATCTTTTCCTGGGGGCCCTGGATTCCTTGCATGGGCAGCAAACAACGCCGCAAGATCAGCAGACCGTGCTGTATCTATGGCATGTGTAGTGACACTGGGCACGGCTGGTGGTATTCTTGCGACCTGGTCAGTCGATCTAATGCATCGGTTGCCGTCGGTATCAAGCTGATTCAACGTAGGGTATACACCGCCAACGACGCACCAAGGTATTCAACAGGCCACATCGTCAATCTATCCGGTCAAATCGGCGTGTTTTTCCTAGCATGCTGTGGCATTGCTTACTGCAAGTGGGACAACAAGCAGCGGGATCAGGGCAAGCGTTCGAACGGGTCTCTCCCAAACGGGGTCGACGGTTTCCGCTTGATGTACTAGTTGCACATAGCTGTGTGCTTTGTACAACCAATACCGTGTAGCGTTTCTCTTTCGCTGTCCCCCGTTGATTTGACCATGTGGTCTGGATACTTTTGGGTGTTCCTTAGGCCTTGAGGAAGTGTTATTTTACTATAGTGACGATGATTAACAGTGAGATGGTGTGTCTCCATAGTCAGTCATCTGTTATATCGTTTGGAATTCGACTTGCGTGGTTTTTTTGCTGTGGGCGGAACGCATGGAACGCAATTTTTACCTCAACCACTTTCCACGAGCTGTTTGCAACTTTCTGAAACATCGCATGAGGCAGTTGATGAGTACCATATTTCGCGGCCGCCGTGTCCTGGCAAACCTCTTTGTTCACAGCCTCAGCTCATTTTCTTTGATGAAATGACGTAGCAGACGGTTTTGACAAAGAGATCTCACTAGCACGACGTGATTTCAGCTACCACGACACGCGTCACGAGGCGGAAGCTGTCATATCATGGAAACCGGCCTTGCCTTGATTGACTATAGATGTAGGTTGGAGTTACTACTGGTAGTAGCCGTGCGTTCGCTCGGACATGCTACGTTTGCAGTTCGAAGCGCCCTGTTAACCTCTCATCGAATAAGAGGAGGTGGGCTCATATTCCACTACACGTATCTGGATGGGTTCGCCCTTGGGAAAGGGGCAACGGCTGCGACTCTGAGCTGGCTGTCAAAAGCGTTTCTTCGTTCAGCTTCGTGCTCACATGAACGGCTGGCCGTCGATGGGACAAACAACATACACGTCTACATGCAAGACGCCTTCAGAGCGCACAGGATCCAAACCCCCATTGCTTTAGCCACTTCTTCACATCACTTTCGCCCACTGCCCGCCCCTCTCTCAGTGCCGGGCTGACTGCTTCTGCCTCTTTCGTTGCCAGTCTTGGCAACGTTATGCCCGCCCCAGGACGCAGGCTATTATAGAAGGAGAGCAATTTCAGCCCTGGCACGCGTTCGACGTTCTCTCTGGTTAACGGGATCTGTCGTAGTTGTTGAACCCATTCATCGTAACTGACAACCTCGATGTTCACGCTGTTTTCCCTGTAATACGACTCAATAACGGGATAAATCTGACTCCAGCTCGTCCTGCCAGGGTTGGCCAGGTGGTAGACGCGCACAGGCTCTGAGGCCGGTGCTGTAGCGATGTCAACCAAAGTCGCGCCCGCTACATCCATCGGTACCCAATCCAGCAGTTCCATAGTTCCCAGCGTTCTTGGCAGTTTCTTCATGACCCTGCTTGCGTGGACCAACGATGGCAGCCACTCGTGTCGGTTCCAAGCTGCTCCGCCAGCCTGCGTACTGGCTCCTGCTAGCTGGCTCGCGCGCACGATCGCAGTCTGTATGCCGCACCGGGGCGAGGTGACTGCGAGGATCTCAGCTGCGACATGCTTGGACTCGCCATAACCTTGTGGTAGCGAGATTGAACGGTCGAAGAGTGTATCTGTATCCTCGGGTACAGCAGAGTCATCTTGTACGACACTTCTCCAATTTCCTACGCTCGCAATCGAAGAAACGAAGGTTATAGACGGCCTATACGTGGAGGCAGCTGCGAATTCTACCACGTGACGGATTCCGGTGATGTGCGTTGCCTCGTAAGATGTGAGTGAGAGGTTGAAGTCGACGGACCATGCTGAGTGGATGAATATCGTAACGCTGGAGAGGAGGCTGTCATATCTAGCCTCCGTGAGACCAAAGCGGGCGAGGCTGAAGTCAGCCTGTAGGAATTCGGCCTTGCTGAAGTCCACTAGCGGATCATGGTACTTCTCGAAGGCATGTTTTTGTCGAGTCTCTGCGTCATCCGAACGGTTCAGGCAGTATACCCACTCGACATCCGGGCGCTTGAGAAGGTTTTCCAGCACATAGCTGCCAAGACTACCCGTAGAGCCTGTGAGAACCACTGTGTGCCGTAGTGGGCGCTCTCGTACGCCCCCAGCCCTCTCCCATGGGGACATGTCTGCTGTATACTT
This sequence comes from Alternaria tenuissima, assembly GCA_004156035.1. Lineage (NCBI taxonomy): Eukaryota > Fungi > Ascomycota > Dothideomycetes > Pleosporales > Pleosporaceae > Alternaria > Alternaria tenuissima. The sequence continues at coordinate 262,864 of PDXC01000014.1, read as the reverse complement.
TTCCACCATAGCGCCCATCTCTTCTTTACGAGTGGGTGAAAGTGCCACTGTGACACTCGGCTTCCTGGCGCTCGATGATAGAGCCAGGACAAGCTTGTCGATGGTGGGATTTTCGTAGATCGTTGCGGCCGTGATGTCTATGCGCCCGAAAGTTTCTCTCAGCGCTTCGGCCAGTGTGACAACGCTGAGGGAGTCGACCCCCAGATGGGAGATATCGGCATTGTCTGCCGTATCTTTGAAGGAAGAACCCAGGGCACAAACGAAAACAGCACGGATGCTACTTTTGAGGTCCACGTCACCGTCAGATGGTAGACTGGATCTTTCAGCACACATCCCATCGTTATATAACGCGATGATTTCCTTCTGCAACAGGGCAACCGTTTGGGACCGGACAATCGAGCCCTTGGGCGTACGCTGGAACGACCTTTCCCCCCTCACAATAGCAATCTTGTTCAGGCAGATCCGTGCATGGGCTGGTGCCTCTTCATTCGCTCGTTCTACTGCCGGCCATATAAATCTCTTCAGTATAGTCGCATCCATCGCACCAGTCTCCTGTTCCGGCTCGATGAGTAGTCCAGTCTGGAATCTACCTTGGCCGACGACAAGGGCACCCTTCACATACGGGTGCGATTCAATGCACTTCTCCATCAATACAGGATTGACCTTCTCGCCGTTGGTAAGCACAATGGTGTCGTCTCGTCTGCCGCTGTACCTCCACAGAAAGGGCTTAGAGGGGTGCTGTCGGAATAGATCTTTGGTTGGCCATTTGTCTTCTCCAGGAAGGGTATGGAACACAGCTTGGTACTTGATGTCTCTCCGCTCGAGAACAAGCTCGTAAAGATCATTCTCTGCCGGTTCCATGACGGCACCGGCAGCATCGCTCCAATGGAAATAGCCCCACTCGTGTGCTGATGTTGTGACCAGACTGGGTATGAGCAAGGCTTCAGTACTGCCAATGATAGTCTGAAGCTGTGTCACGCGACAAAGCTTTTCACCGGTTGCGTTAGCCAGAGGCGCACCGCCGAAGAAGACCGTATCCAGTGTGCCGAGTGCCCTGACACCAGTTTCCGTGCCAGACATGTCTTCAAGGATCGATGGAGGAAAGATACCCGTAGCTGGTTTGATGGCTGCAATCGCATCGATGACCAGACTAGCGTTCCATAGCTTTCCCGAAGGAAGAGTGGCGATTGCACCCCTACACATGAGCGATCGGAGCCCTACCACGATGCCCATAGCATGGAAGAAAGGCACGGCAGCGAGCATCGGCCTTTTGTTCGCGAGAAACAGCCTCATGGCGCTCTGGCGGTCCTGCTCTTGGCCAAGCGTCGCTTGCTCGTGTACCGAGTTCAGACCATCTACAGTCAGACGGATCGCCTTTGGAAGGCCTGCCGTATCAGTTAGAGGATTCAGAGATGCAGTTGGTTGAGGGATCCCACTCACCCGTCGACCCAGAGGTATGGAGAATCAGGCTGTCAGCTGCCCCATCGCGGCAGTGTCGTCCAGCGTAGTGGGGCGGAGAATGACTCGGAAAGAGGAGATCTAGCATGGTTGGGACTTCGACGATCTGCACATTTGGCGCCACCTTTTGGATGTCCTCGAAGCACCGGTGCCCTTCCGGTGTCCTCAGGAAGAGTACACACTCGGTCTTCTCGAGAATAGATCTTTGGCCGGCGGGAGAGTTTCGCGGCGAGACGAACAGCGGCACATATCCGACTTTGAGTGTTGCAGCTAGTACGACAAGATATTGTAGATCATTTGCACCATGGCGGCGTCAGCAAGGCAGAGGACTTGAATCAGCAGACACTCACCCTACGTAGCCAATGGTTTGGCCTATGGGATCAGGAACTCCGAGCGTATCCTCTAGATACCGCGCTAAACCGTCTACTGCCGAGGCTAGTTGCGCGTACGTGATGCTGTGCCAGACTTGGTTTGGGCTGCTGCGTGGTCGTGGTACCAGTGCCCAAACTGCGTTAGGTTCTGCTTTTGCTGCCTCATCGATATGATCTGGCACAGCCAGCCGTGGTCGAGTCGTCGGAAGCATTATGGACCACTGAGTACTTGATTGATTTGCTTTGGCTGGATATGGCATGCGTTCGAAGAAAAGTTGACAAGCCGTGAGATGGGGACTGCGCAGCTGTTAAAACTCCCTGAATGTTAGACCTGTCGGACAGTTTCCGTTAAGGCAGTGGTCATGGTAGAGGGAGCATCCGTGAGTAAGCAGCCTGTAAGCAGCTTATCTGTTCAAGTCAGCACTCTCGTGAGGCGTTCAGAGAGTACCGTCAACAGCGCATGAACAAGAAGATGTCCTCGACAAGATTTACATGCTGATCAAACGATACGATCTCTCTTCAATCTCAAGAGTGGCGGTAGTGCGTATAGAGTAGGGAATACACATACCATAGTCGTCATGTTGCAGAGCGAGTCGCGGTATCAGCGGCTATTGAGGGCGCAGTTTTGATGACCAAGCTTCTTCTTCTAGAACGGAGTCAATTTTTTTGAATAAGCTACAATGATCATGGTCTGCAGGTCTGTGCAGCGTTGCTCATATATGTTGCATATTGGTGGATACTGTGCGTGCATCCTTTGGACATCAAGAGCTAAATGGACAATCATCCAGCCTGCAGTTGTCGCGACACTCTCTGGTCGTCTCTCTAGTGCAAGATCCCCCTGAAGCCGTGTGACGCATTTGTGCGTTTCGAAATCTGCATATTCGGATGCAAGGCAAGCCATACATAAGCTAGTTGTCTTTCGTGTGAGCCGAGATATCGGCATTGCCCACGGCTGTCCCGAGTGTTATGCCAAGCTAGTACCTCACCACTACTCTCGTCTGAATTCGTTCTTGTATTCTCGGATCAACGCACAGCACATACACTGAGTTCACTATTACTCGAATTTGCCTCAGTATCTCGGATAGTAAGATCGCACGCTTTGTACGATGAGCTCTCATCTCGTGATGCTCTTCCTGACATATGTGGAATCCTGGCAGGATTGAAATCCACTGAAATCCGTCCATCGATAACTTGACTCATTCTAGTTTCCAACGGGCGCATGCTCGATCCACCTTGCGCATCTTTTCAACGAACCACTCATTTTTCTTCTCAGTCTTCGCTACAACTCCATGTGTGTTGGTATCGTTATCTTAGAGTTGGCAGAAGTATTAGAAGGCTTCATGGGCGTTTTTCATTCCGGACTTCCATCTAAAAATGCGATACACATTCTAAATCGCACGTTGTCTCTTTCAACCTCGGTAGACGCTGTTCCCTAGGAATTCTTTTATACGCCTTTCATTAGGCATCCAGACGTTTTGACATGATTTCATCGAAGATATCACATATAGTTAAATCACACTCAGTGGAATACTGAATGACTACGTATTTGTGCTCTAAGTATGGAGGCCGCAGAATACACAGTGGTCGCAAGATTAGGCCCACGCGTTGCTTGTGACCTCGACGACACCGAAAGCTGGTCACAGCCAGTAAGTTGTCTTGAATTGCCGAATCTGATTTGACTATAGGAGCCAGAAGAACGACCCATGTCTCTTTGTCATAGATATGCCGCACCCTTGCCCAACTTTGTCTCTCCATCAAGAGAGATCTTATCTCGTCTGATCTCAGAACCCTCCATTTGTAGCTCTTTCTCAAGCTGAGGATTAGTATATCTCTCTCCCTCCAATGGGCGAAAGACATAGGCTTTCTCGTCTTGGAATGTTTGATTTGGGTATATAGAGTACAACCAACATCAGGTTGCAAATTTCATCACTGCGCTGCATAGGAGGCCGAGGACATACATGATTGGAGGTACTGATGTACGCATAAGTGTTTCAATCAATTTGTCCTGTCCGCTGTATCTGGCCTGATCTTGACTCACGCTCGTCGTCTCGATTTGACAGCCTTCGGGACTCGGAAGGATGTGCATACCACTTTCATGGTATTAGGGACCACGATCGTAATTTCAAGCGAGTCTCCAGGATATTAGCTTCTGAAGACGTTGTAAAGCACAGGTTCAGTGACGACAGCCTTGGAACGTGCTTGTTCAGCTTGAAAACTTGATGGGTACCTGAGAAGAGACTCGAGCACCACTTTGAAGGTTTCCTTGCATTTCTTATCGAATAGAACCGTTGATTCCGGCGTGTCTGCTCTGAAGAATTTAGCTCTCCGCAGGATTTTCTCCATTGGCTTGAAAATTCTGTAGCATGGTCTGACAGTATATCGAGACCTTCTGTACGGTTCTCGCAAGCGTAGCATGCTCTATGCGTCTTGTGTAATTCGGGACTTCGATCGGGTTGCTCATTGGAAGATGATACGGCCGTCGATATGGCGACATGAACGTGTCGATGTTCTCTCTTCCATCGATATGACTCCCATCTCTCGACCGGAAGGTCAGGCATCTTAGTGACTTTTACTAGAAGCGTGACTGGCGACTGAAAAATGCAAGAGCTTCTTTCCTCGTGGATGGGGTGTTGGTAAACGTCGGTAACGGCAGTAAGTGAGAGGGTGAGTCTATACAGGGTGAAGTAGTTCGTATGCCGTTTCAACATTGAGCATCTCTGTTGCCAGAACCTGAAATCATATGCCGAGTAGGCGATCTCGCGAAAAGCTCATACTGTGTCCCTTCGCTGCCTTCGTTCTTCAAACTCAACCCTTCTGGACAGCGCAGGGTCAAGGTTTTCTTTTCCGTAGGTGCGAATCGTGCTTTCGATTCTTCATGATCTTGTAGACGTGGTCGATGGCGAGTGTGTCCGGAACGTGCTTCTTCTTTACATTGATCTTGCTTGATGCTGTCGCCTGCTTTGGCTGTCCTCTGGGCTTCTTGATTGGTGCATTAGTTGCGACCTGACTAAGCCAATCCATATGCGCATCTACCTTCCGCTTTGTGCTTTCCTTAGAAGATGTCCTTTGCTCCTTGTTGAGCATGGGGTCGTCCCAACGCCGCATGTTAGCGTAACGCGCAACTTCATCACAGGATCTCCTCACTACTAGATCCCACCTGCCTTCAAAATCTTTGCCCGCTGGCTCGGGGTCTATGTTCAGCCATACCGTGACTCCATCCTTTCGGTCGTGAACAATGTTGCACATCTCGCGAGCTATGCACCTGACACCTGGAACCTTCAATGTGGTTCCAGCCACGATAACAGCGTCTGGTCTCATGCGCATGTCGTAGGCTACACAAGAACCGATCGACGCATCATCAGGGTTGTGTTCGTTGTAGAGAACCATGCGAGGACGCAGGCGACCAATACCGTGGCTTCGCTTGTCTGCGAACTGACGAATCTTATCATTCTGCATACAGCTCGGGCAGGGTGGCGGACTGGGCCCCTTGAACTGCTTGGCGTCGAAATCTTTTACCACGTGACATTTGGAACATACCATGTAGTCTAGACTACCATGCACCTGGACAGTTTTGGGCCACGGCCCTTTTTGAGGGAGGGGTACCTGAGTACTTAGAGGGGGTAGGGAAGTGTCTATGCCGTCGACATTCTGGGTGTAAAGTCGCATCAGCCGCCCCTCCTGGGCTAGAGTTGCCAGAAGATGGTGAAAGCCAGTGGGACTAGCAGCTTTGGTGTGCTGGGACAGTATGCGCACCATGTCGTGAAACGCTGATGTAGATGCGTCATTCTGGTAGACAGATGCGTCGAAAAGTTCTTTGCCGGGATATTTAAGCTTGTGCTCCTTCTTGAGCTTATGAAACAAGCCTGTAGCAGACCGAAAATCGGGTATTCCGGCGGATACCGAGATGCCTGCACCCACGATAACCACAATCTTGCGTTTCCTTTGCAGAACATCCTGTAGACGCTGCAGCTGTCGAAGTTCGTTATCTTTCACACTAGACCCTGAGAGGTCTAGCTGTTTTGTAGTTTTCTCCTGGGGCAATGCAGTTCTTCTCCTCTTTGCTGGACTCGAATCATCGACATTACTAGTAGGTAAAGAAGGCATGTCGTCTGGCTTGGGTGATGTCCTGGCAAATGAACGTTGCGAGTAGGTTTGCTCGTGATGGGTCAGTGGCGCATGCCTCGTTTGTGTACGAAACTTGCCAACCAAGCCAGCTAATCGCTCGTCCAATGGATAAGGTCGGTGAGAAAGTTTCCCACGGAAAGCAGCGAGACAGTGTCTATGTAAAGTGTAAGAAGTATAACTGGATATGGCTACCGCAAAACAGCAGCGATGCGGGAGACGGGGTTACGAGAGGTCCTGCTGGTGAGAGTTGATCTTCGTGATAATGTGAGAAGGGAGTGAGTCTTAGGAGATGATGGAGTACTTGTGGCATCGACCTGTTTATAAACATTGCATGATCGCCGAGACGCTATCCTTAATCTGATATCTCATTCATGCGGTGGATATGGAGATCTGATGGGTGACATCCACTAAGCCAATGATACGCCGCCACAAGAACAGATGCAGCCAGAAGAGGATGTAGCGAAGCCACGTTGATCTGCCGGCGAAGCGCTTCTGCCTAGTAATACCCCCATCTGTTGAAAGATGTGGATCGTGACTGCGCCAGCCAACATCGCAGAAGTCGAGGTTCGAAAAACATCTCCCTGTGACATCCAATTGCACGGATTGTCGGTGCCGTAACCGTGAGTGAGTCATATTCTTGGTTCTAATCTACGTGGGGTTGCCCGAAACTCCTCGGGGTGAGATTTACCAAGTACTGAGGCAAGTACATTGTGCTAAAGAGATGGATGCAAGACGCTTGCTTTTCCCAGATTAAGAAGACGCTCCCAACCTGCTTATAGGATGCGCCTCACTCAAGAGAGGAAGAACAAGAATTATCCTCCTTCCTACCCACGTCCGTAGCATCAATATACCAGCCATCTCTCACTATCCTTCGTAACGTGAAGCAAGCACTGTTGCTTACAGTTACGCCTTCACATGAGAAATCTCAAGCCACGCTGTTTGGCACCAATACGAGACACTCGTGTATGTTGTTCAGTACGACACAACCGCCATGGCCATACAGCCGCACGAGACACGAGGAAAGATGTGTATAGCTTTCCAGAACCATTGCATACAAGAAACTAGTGCGGCTAAGCCATGGCAAGCTTAATGTGAACAAGATCACGTGCGAATGTTCGAGGATTTTCGCTTAGAGGCCACCAGCAGGATATATGTTGGAGCGTGATTTGAAGAGATAACAACTGTCACCAGTATTCGGTTCCAGTGAGAATTTGTTTAATCACTCGGAGACGCCGCGCTTATGGCATCGTGTATACATGTTCAGACGAAATGCGCCGGCTGTTTTGTGTCAAGGGAAGAGCGTAGATGTTGAATGCAAAGTACAATTCGTTCCAATGCCGTCATCTCCTCTTAGTTTGTGATAGTGATAGTTTGGGGGTAAATAGGCCTAGCTCGAACTCTAGATTGAGGAAAGAATGACTTTGGCGGAGAGGGGGGTATGTGAGGATGAGTAAGAGATTGAAGGATGGATGGATGCATAGATAGTCAGTTAAAAGGATACGTACTCTATCGCTACAGTTCATGTTTCCAGCCATGTACATAACACAACCCACCGATTTCAGTAACGTAGAAGTACGAGTTATGCGAATCTTTATGCGCTGATCCTTGACGTCTCCAGAGTCAAGACATCAGCGCTAACCTGTTCTTTTCTGCATGAGCTGATCTGCCGGCGCGAGTTCATGGCGCTTTTCGATACTTTTTTCGCTATGACAACCTCCTCAGGCCTCATCTCATAGTTCTTTCAAATTCGATAGAGTAAGAAATGTCAGCAAATGACCCTGCTCATGTGTACTACAGTGGAGCTCGCAATCTTTCACTATTCAGTCACGCCAGTACCTTTGTCGACAGGTGCTCCCCCTCACCATTCAGCCCTACCAAAAACAAATCATTCCACACATCGCCAACAGTCTCGCAGCAATCATCACTGCAGCTTTTGTAAAGGGGAGCGATTCTTCGATTGTAGTGTACTCGCGGGTAATGTTTGTAATCAGTCCTCGGGAGTGTGAAAACGTCATAATCCTTACGCCGTTTCCAGGACTGAGAGTCAATTGGTTCGGCCGAGCTGTATGTAGAGTGCAGGTGCATCACAATACCAAGGCCAAGAAGCACCCTTAGTTGTGATCTATGGCCCGTCTGTTAGGGTCCGATCGTATCTACCCTGACCCCGGACTGTCAATACAAGAGACCCATTTTCTTGGTGTCGATACTGTACATGTCTAGTGGTATTGCGATCAAGTCATCTAAACAGTCGCTTCCATCGTAGGAACAGCACTCAAATACTGCTTTTGATCAAAGTTTGATTGTGGGCAACAGACATAAATTCAACAATCCCACTCCACCTGATGTGGATATCATGATGAAGAGACGATCTGTCTACGAGCAAACACGAATCGGCTATGGATTGAGATTTGCACTTCATCATCTCATCGTGACGCCGGCCAGGTGCGTCGTAGCCATGACTCTGACCAGGCAAGAAAGCGAGTGAAGCTTGATGAAGAATCAATTGACTATTGCGCAAGTATCCCGTGTGAAAGAACCGAATAATTCGCAAGGTTTTCGCAGATCAGCCAGTCTATAGCCACGAAGTTGTATTTGACTGGCGGCGTAGAACGGAGAACACAGGCCTTTCGCAGAAGAAAACACAGAAAGTCAACATCCTGATTTCCGATATCGTCGACTGCAATCGTGGTCACACTGAGTATTTTCAGTTCCAGATCCAAGATTTCCACGCCGGGAGCGGGCCAATAGTGCTCCGATTCTATCCATGACGGAAACTAGATGAGGTCAAAACGGCAGATTCTCATTGGTTAGTCACGTGGTGTCCTACTACCAGCTCATAGGAAGGCTAGCCAACACAGTCATACCTGAGTCCAATAGTGAGTAGAAAATTCGTGAATAATATGCGTTACATATCTATCTGAGCTTCCAGCAGAGACATATAGTACTGAATCTTCCTCATTCAAGTAGCACTGAGCAGATTGAAAAAGGCTCAAGGAGATGTCGATAACGTAGGCTCCCGTTCATGACCGGGGTATGCTTCATTGATCTCATCGAGTATCTTCACGAACTCCTCGTCTTTCTTCTCGGTCGTCGTTGAAGCTAGTCGTCCATTTGCATCTTGAGTTCCGGGTTTGGACAGGCGTTCGAATGATGTAAAAGAATGTGGTTCATTTCCAAGCTTGAACCCAGAGCCGTAAATCAGTTGTACAGCGCTACGATACGCACGACACATTTTCACGTTGCGCGTGTAGAAATACTCAACGGCCACGTGTTCATACTGGAGATCTTTGTGGCGTATGACGCACAGCGGCCGGAGGCACAATCCTTCGTGCTCTTGGTGTCCAGCGCGGAACTGGAAGCTGGTTGCCTCGAGTACCTTGTCTGAAAATGTCGTATTCTGATCGTTCATAGAGTCCAGTGGAATGACCTTCGTCTCTTGATCGCATACCCTACGCAATTTGGTCATTTTTGCCATCTTGTCGTGAGGAATATCCTTTTTCTTGATCGTGAAGCCTTTGTTCTCTAGTTCTTTCTCAAATACAGAATCGGTGTCTTCTTCCTTCCACAGAGGGTAGAAGAGATAGGCTATCTTCTCTCGGATTGTTTCGCTCTCCCATAGACAATAGATTTTAGATGGCGTCTCGAAGTTCATCTCCGCGCTGTATGTGGAATTGAGTATATAATGGATTGGAGGATCTTGCCATTGTATAAGTTTGACGATGGCTGTCTTGTGTTTGATATATATGGAAACATCTTGATCTGAGCACTCTCCTTTCGACTGATAGCCTTCAGACTCTAGAAAGCCTTTCAATGTGCTCCCATAGCCCTTTTGGACCACGAGAGTCAATTCGTCTGCCTGTGGGATATCACAACCCGTGAATATTTCGTATACCGGCAATCCGGTCACAAGGGCATTGCAACTTGCTTGTTCCGCTCGAAACCTTTGTTCATCGGGGAACCATTTGACGAGGACCTGTTTGTAGATTTCTTGGTAATTTGCCTCCGGTTCGGTCATGCATGACACAACACAATCGTCATTTTTTCCTTCGAAGTTCCCCCAAAGTGCAAAAGGGTTGAAAGGCCAGTTTGATGGTGGTTCCTTGTGTTGCTCTTCAATGTTGTACTTCGGCGGTTCACCGAAGCCATGTGTGGCTTGGTCGCAGTGATGGCACACTTTGTCAAGTGACGTGTGTTTGTCGTAGTGAGGGGACACTGTGTCAAATAATGGGTTCTCGCGATTCTCTGACGAAACCACCGGATAGTAACGCATAACTCTTTTCCAATCCTCCTTTCTTCGGTATGGCTCTGATTTGATAAAGCTCAATCGTTCCGACGCCAGATCTCGCTCTTTGACCCATGACTGTTGTTTAGACATTGTCCAACGCTTTATGAAAAATCAGAGATGAGATCGGTGAATGGAAAGGAGGGGAGGCGGGGAGCGAAGGCGAGAAATCGTACGAAATGACTATAGATCAGGAGAAGAGAGGACTAATCGCAACATGTGCCGGACTCTGATATTGGAAACCTATGGTACAATGACTACTCTGTGGGGCTTGTTCGCGCTTTTATCCTCTCCAAGTGTGCCGATGCTTCCTGCAGAGCCAAACACGCAGTTCACAGGCGACACTCTTATCACACTTGCTGATTCCAGAGATAGCTCGCTTACTCGGAGTCAACAATAACGACAGAAAGACATGCACTTTGCTGAGCATGTGTGACTTACATGCATCCCAATGGAGATAAGGTGCAAGTACCTGTACAGTCAATCCTCAGAGGTTAATCCAGGGTGAGATAAACCTTGGCTGAGTGTCTGTCGTGTCAGTCTCAGATTGGACCCTGCCTTCCCAAGCTCTCTGCTGATACGTCCTACAGGGCTAGATTCGGTCGCGGTTTCGAACCAAATCCTGAGGCCGAAAACTTAGTGGCGTACCTTATGATATCCGACTGTAGAAAGCCAGGTTCACAGTATGCACGACATAATGGCGATTGTGATCGCTGTGATACGGTTGCTTCGGAAAAGCTTTGTGCTATGCGTTGGAAAGGCGGTCTGCAACTGCACAAAGCGCCTCAAACGGCGGATTCCAGACACCGCATGGCACTCAGCCCGTGGTCTATATGACGTGTCGCTAGCATACCACAGCCACCCCCTACCGTTTCATGCACCTATTGTCAGATGCATGGATTTCAGCAGACCTTGGGTATGCCCTCGCAACGACGTGGCAGGGCACTAAGCGTGCGCTCATCTCGGTACGCACGCCTCTCGTTGGGTTGGTTGCGCAAACCTTCTTACGAAGGCTAGAACCTGCAGCCATGCACCTGTGACACCGCACCAGTTGCTGGCACAACCATGCGGCCTGCTGCATCCGAATTCTAAACTCCTCTAAGACCAAGTGTCCATGATCGACCAAACACGCTGATCAGGCAGGAACGTGGCTTGGAGGGGCTGAACAACAGGCCACCCAGTGCCGATGGGGTGAAAAGCCTGTTCGTTGAGTCGTATCATAGAATCGTGATTTCGGTGACAGCAACAACAACCATATCTTGATGCACATCGACTACGCAAAGCACAGATCTCGTCTCGGAAAATCTCCGCGTTGTATGACCTTCCTTCTGGTCTCAGCTAGCGCTCGGCTCGATCGATTTTAGTGGCGCGTGTTAGTTTGATGCGGGGGCCCGTTAAGAGCACATGCACGGTGCGCCTCTTTGGCCCCCACCCCGTATCGCTCAGAGATCCTTGCATATCCAGGGGCAGCCTTGTGCCTGCTCTCGGCGGACGCTGTCCAACCTGCAGTCGAGCGGACGGGCGTCGATCATCCAAGACATTGAAAATCTCCACGGTAAACTGGCAAGGATTCTCGTAGACAACGCCCCTCGACCTCGGTTCGCTAATGCAGGCGGCTGACTATTTTCACCCCATGCACTTAAGCGAGCGTGCGCTTCCTGCATGGGAAAGGACGTGATTCATGGGTTTCTTTACGGCGTCTACATAGGCCGTGCGGAACCCGTGCAACGGGGAACGTCGTAGATGTTGCCTCGGACTCTGGCTTATGCAAGAGAGTCTAGGCAGAGGGTGCAAATTCTCAGGCAAACGCAGAACGATGCGTGGCCGCTCTCGCCGACAGAGTGCAACAGCTCCTTGGCGTGCCTATCCGAAGTCGAGCTACTAATTCAGTACGTCACTGAGTAACCCATTGCAGAGCAAAATCCAAGTTACAGAGTTCATTACGGTTTTGAAATCATTCATTTCGCTGGTCACAAGTGCCTTGATCCTAGACCCAGTCGAAGAACTACTACATCGACTCAGAGTGACTGCGAAGCACGACTTTAGCCTTGACCACCCAGAACCACACCGCGCAGCTGATTCCCGATGTTTTGAGAGCTTAATGAGCCTCGATGGGCTTTAGCAGAATCACTGCGTTGTCGTAAACAGATTTAAAATCGCCCAATAACATGCTCACGACGTAAAATAGAATCTTCCATAGTGGAGTGACAGAGATCTTCTATCTGTACATGGTATTGTAATGAGAAGTTGAGTAAAAAAATAACTTTGTGTATTAGGAAAAGCCAGCTCCATCTACTCTCCTGACGCTCGATTTCGTGGATGTTGTCTTTCGAACAGGGTCCAGCGGAGTGGTAGTTTCCATTCGATCTTCGCCAGCTGCTTTGTTCTGGCAGTGAAAGTCAGATGACTTAAACGATGAAGATTCGTGATGCACAAATCTGAGCACACTGGCGAAAGTTCTTAACGTTCAATCGGTGCAAAATGACAATCGTGTCGAGGATGATATAGCTTACTGCCTGCGGTTGTGCGTGTATGAATTACGGCATCGAGCAAAAGGAAGACAAAGGTCCAGAGTTCATCCATGATTCCGAAACACATGAGCTGGCGCCCACTTGCACTGGCTCAACACCGGCTGTGTCATGGCTGCATCTGTCAAAGCAGCCCTAGCCGATATGAGCGTTCAGCATGGTAATTCGTGTTTAGCTCACCGGTATCTCGTACGTGGTTAGCATGGACGTAGCGAAGCGCCATAGGCCTCGCTTCTAACAGCAATGACGACGCTTGCACATGGCCGGGCGATGGAGTCCATGCGCGCTCCTCACCATGCATGTGCCTAGATTAGTGTCTGTAGCAAAATGCTGATAGCTGGACGATATGCAAGGAGAGATGGCGAGATTGCGAGGTGTCAGGGTCGAAGCTATAGCATGTACCGTGCTTCGGGCAGTATGGCTACTTGCATCCTGTCATGCACGGCTTGCGATGTCAGATAATCTCGCAGTCTTTCATATTGTATTGGGGGCCTGAAGAATGCGTGCAGGGTGTGAATGCGTAAGGAGGTTCGTCGATCGGAAGCGCAGACTGGAGTACCATGCGACTCGGCGGCACCACCATTGGGAGGCGTGAAAGCGGTGAAGTGGTGGCAATCAGTCCACAGACCTCACCAGAGCCGGCTCACGGCTTTTTAAGACAGCCAAGGGGTGTTGGCCTATACGGGACTGGCCACTGCGCGCTGCCGTCCCACTGGCGCCTCTCCCAATCTTCGCGTGTCTGAGGTCGTGCCTGCCCATCCGCAGCTGCCAAGTACTGTGCGGTAGTGGACAGCCCAAGCGATTGTGTTGTGGATTGACTATGTCACAAGCATTGATACCACGTTTAGGGAGTGCTAATCAGGTCTTGGGGATTTCCACAGATCGTTGCAAATTTGAGAAATCTCTATTTGAAGGCGAGCGCGTTGTGAAAAGATGTATCGTTTCAAGGATACAAAGTATTACGTCGATCGCGATCAATAGGAGAGACAAACAACTCGAAGATAGGGCAATCTTCGATCTCCCCACTCGGTCATGGCTCTTTGTGGTTGTTGCAACTTCCATTGCACACGCACCACACCATCAAGCAAGCAAGGTAATGTCTTGACCAGAACGTGGGCATGTTGATCGCTGTGACCTCGAGGCTCATTGCGAATAGGAGCACGGGATTGTGGAGCGCATGTGGACGGCTGTCTCAGGGTTGGCTTCGTATCTTTGCGAACAAGTCACACCGACTTCTCCGACTCCACCAGCCGGAAATCACCCTAGATTTGTCGCCTGGACGCCTTACCCTGGCGACACGGTCGTCATCGTGCCATTCTTGACTGTAAACGCCCGTGCACGATCGAATCACCTTGCTGCGGGCAGTGATGAGACTCATATCCTTGCTCTGGCGTGGAGAGCTGCCTCATCAGACATAGTCAGACGTTGGAAGCTAGGCCTTGCAGGACTTACATGCAGCTGTGACGGTGTCCAGGAGATCAAACCAAGTTTTCCATGCCCAGCATGAAATACTATATCAAAGCGAGCTTATAGCAACCGGACATTCAACAGGACACAGAACATCGTTTTTTTCTCATTGCTCCACACACGGTTACTTCGAACGACTTTCGACCATTGGGAATTCCACCACCTCCAGATGGATGTGCACGGTGGTACACAAGACTCAGTGATCTGGGCGTTCATCTCCGTTATCGCTCTGGCAATATTCCTTGTTACGCCTTTACGCCAGAGGAAAGAAGCCACTTTCGTTGGCCATGATGGCAAAGAAAACAAGGAAAGTCAGCGCAGTGGCCGACACAACCAGGAACGACCCCAACAAATAGTTGGCACGACTGTTCATCTCCAAGGCTTCAAATTCATCTTCTCATATCTGTGGCGGAAAGGCAGCTGGGCGACCAAACTGTCCTTTATCATCTCCTGCTTCACAGTTGTGTTGACGCGAATCATCAAAGTCGTAAAACCATATTGCTTGGGTCAAACGCTGGAACGAATACAATCAGGATCCACCACGCTGCTCTGCTGGCCAGTAGTCACATGGTTTCTCTGTCTCTACGCCGAATCCGACGCCTGTTTGCTGTCAATAGACGAATGGGCATCATATTTTTGGATTCCGGATGTTTCATCGCAGATGGAATACGATGCCAGAGAGCATGTCATAAATCTCTCCATGGATTTCCATAAACGCAAGCGCCACGACGAAATCGATAGCGAAGTGATCAACGGCGCCGAGAATGCTCTGAACCTGGTCGTTCATGGTCTCTTCAAGATCTTTCCAATAATCCTAGACCTTTTTGTGGCTATATGGCGGATAACACATGAATTCGACGTGTCTGTTGCTTGCGGTATAATAGTTCCATGCATAGTGTATATCTATATGCTAAGGACGGTCACATATCAAGCACACCCCCAGTTCATAGAATTGACAGAAGCAAGTCAGCGAAAGCAGCATACAGGATGCAGACTCGTTTGCAATCAAGCCCAGGCCAGAACTTCAGGCCGAAAGTCACTGGAGATGGACAACTACAGGAAATCCCAAGAACATTATACCTTACATATCCGTGAGTATATCAGTATCCAAGTCCGAGCGAAGGCATCTCGTCACTTTTTGCTACTCTTGGGCTTGGTATACAGCATGTATCGCATCCTTGGGCAGGCGTCTTCGGGCCCAAGGTCAGTGGGTAAAGTAATACAACTTTACGATTATTGGCGCAATTTGACGGTCCCATTGCCGGAGTTGGCTGCTTCTTTTCTGGCATGGGACCACTCTAGGCATCATCTGGAGCGATTCTTTGGACTTCTCAATGAAAAGCCGACTGTGGTCGATGGCGTGGAGACTATGAGTCTCCCGGTTGGTAAACCTTGCAAAGTCGAATTGGAAAACGTCGAATTCAGATACTTGGCGAACGCCGAATCCTGGAACTTGGACAGAATCAACCTGACTGTGGAACGTGGCCAGAGGGTTGCAATTGTTGGTACAAGCGGAGCAGGGAAGACATGCCTACTTCATCTTATCCGCCGCTTCTACGATCCATGTAAAGGAAAAGTTCTGGTCGACGACCAGGATCTACGTAGAATCCGCCAAACCGATGTGTATCAGTGTATGGCATATGTGATGCAAGGTGCACAACTGCCGGATGGATCTGTGCTGGACGTCTTGCGTCATGATCGAGACGAGCCAGAGAGAAAGGATGTTGAAGACCTTTGTCGTCGATTAGGTATCCATGATGAGATAACGTCTGCACCAGCAGGATATGACAGCGTGATCGGTGGGAAGGGCGGTCTCGAATTGTCTGGAGGTCAAGCCCAACGCCTGGTGTTAGCACAAGCTCTGCTCCGGAAACCACACATACTACTTATCGACGAGGTTACATCTCACTTGGATTCAAAATCTCAAGATGCAGTCGTTAAAGAGCTGGACCGAGTCAAGGAGTTTACGACAGTGATTATGACTGCTCACAGACTGAGGACGTGTATTGAGGCTGATAACATTGTGGTCATGAAAGCTGGAAAGATAGTCGAGCAGGGAAAGCACAAGTCTCTGCTCGAGTTGAAGGGGGAATATTGGAACCTATGGCAAAGTGAGAGCAAGGAAATTGATAAAACCCTTGAAGTTTAGCGGTACGATGTAGCCGGTTCTGGACCGCTTCGAGTTCAAAAGAGGATACTCGACTGGTCTTTGACACTTTATCTGTGTACGGCCCTTTTCGTTTGCTTGAATCAATACCCTCACGAAAAGATCTTAGATAGAGTAGGTGGCAGCTTAGATGCGGTCTCATGTCAATCTCGAGCACCGACAACGCTACGGCGCTTTACTGGATCTCCTCAGCGTAGTTCATGTTTCTCAAACCAGCATCCTTAGCTTTCACCTGCCTTGCCTGATCGCATATGCCCTTTGACGTTACGCAAGCTGCTAAAACAGACATCGTTCTGCTTGCGGAGCACGGCTCTACCTCCCCTCATCAACTTCATGGTGACACCCTTTATGGGGACTAGAAATGTTGCATGTCATACGAATGACACGGAGGCTCAGACCACAGAGCCGAATTGTAACATCAAACGTGAAGTTGAAAGTGCATGGGCTACGCCTAAAGACCACAAGAGGCTACGCCGAAGAACTTCTTGCTTATCTATCTTATTAGCGTACGGAGGATAAATACCGTACCAGGAGGACGCCATTTTTCTTTTCTTCATCCTTCTTTTCGCCCATAACAGAAGGTCCGCCGAACATGCTGGTGATGTCAAGAAAATATCAATACAAGAAAGAACACTCCAACAGAAAAAAAAGAAATTTGTCCATGCCGAGACTTATTGCCCCTCTCTTCCTTCAGAAAGCTAGACCAGATTGATGTAATCGCCAGGCAGATGAGATTTTCACTTTGCTGCCGTAGATTCTTCGACAGGAGAATGCTAAGTCAACTGGCTGGAGCGACTTTGCAGTCGTTGCACTTCCAGGTCCTTGTTCTTCGGGGCGGTAATGATAGAGATCCTGGGATGGACAATTGTACGCAAACACGGTGGAACCACTGTCGTGTGCAATCCTATCAAAGTGTTAGTCAATAAGGCCGGGTGCACGATATGGCCAAGAAAGGACCCACGATATTAGCACAGGTGATGGAATCGAATTTTTTTAATGCCTTCGATGCATCGGCGTCACAGTAACACAGGCCGTGAGGTAGATCTACATTTAACAGACGCATGGAGCAGTCTTTGATATAGTGATGCGGAAGCTTGTAGTTCTTGACGTCACTGTCATATGCCACACGCATGCAGAGCGTCAATGGGCCATGAGAATCATGCTTGGATGTTACGTCGACAACAGCCTCATTACTCGAAGGATCTGTGCAGGTTGGTCAGCAGTTGGACGTTCCATCGTCACAGAGCCCATTGGTTGTTGTGTACAACACGATTCAAGAACGTGGACGACCCAAACCTTCGGCTAGCGAGCGCTTTGACTTGATAGAGAATGGACCCTGCTGCACCACTAATCTCCTAAACAGGGGCTGGCGGACTTACCTGGTTTGACTGTGGACGTCGAGTATGAAGGGACCAAAGTGACTCTGTGAGGCGATAATGAGTGCCAGTCCTTTACGTCATTGCTCGTGATTGCCGTCGCGAGCTCGATCTAGCTAGAAGCTTCGGCTCTCCTTTATCCGTATTTCGTTACTACAACAATATCCTTGTATATCGCAAGTATATTAGTCTCCATAATCATAAGCTGCCACGTCTGAGGTGGTGAAAGACTTAGTAGCCTCATCAACGACCATGTGATATGCAGTACCCACGTCCACGAGATACGTCCAGCTCCCACTCCTTCGGATCTATTGTGTGCGATGCCTAGCTTCCAGGTTGCCTAGCATGGCAGTAAAGAGATATCGGCTAGGCGAGGGCCCGTAGCGCCGCCGCGGCCGGACAAACTTGTGTCATCTCATTGCGCCTCATCACCTCGTGTCACCTCGCGTCACACCGTGCCAGACAACATGGCACCACGGTGCTCGAAGAAGTCTTGCTTAGCTCATCACAGTCCAAGACGGCGCCAGCGTGCCGAATGGCTGGACCGAGATGGGTGTTCCGCCTTGTCCGCGTGCACACAGGCTCTGCCCTTGCAGGGAGGCGGATGCCAGTCTTACATCGAGTCAATTTCTACTTATTGAGGACCGTAGGATTCTTGAGCACGACGGTGACACACCCCTTCGAGTCATACAGCGCCGGTTACCCTTTCCAACGGGATGCGACGTCGTGAGACCCCTTGCATGTCGTTAAACATCCGGAACTTCTCTTTACGCCCCGAACAGCCACAGTGGGTACATGCACAGTCGAACCGACAGGTCGTGCACTGTGACTGTTGGCACATGTACGGCTGACCTCTGTTGGTGCAAGCGAACGGCCCCCACACTGGACTGCCTTCGACACTTGTTGGCGGTCCAGACGCATGAGACCCCCGTTGTCTGCAAGGGGCATAGAAGAAACCAGTGAGCTACAAGCGGGTGACACAAGTGAGGCGCATCGGTGATCGAATGGAAGGCCATACGGTGCCATGCAGCTGCATGAAGGAAGACACGAAACGTGGCAGTGTGCCGTCCTGCCTTGGAGCACTCGATTGTGATCGTCGCTCTCAATAAGTCTTCCCATGCATGATGGGTGCTGACGTGCCCCTGCTCATATCCTTTCCCTGGAGCTGTCCTACAGCCCTGCAGAATGCATCGTCCGCGGCGCTTGACGATTTGCGCTAGGCAGTCCTTCATCCCGCAACACACCGCTCTCTTGACTCGCAACGGCCCCCACGATTTTCGAGATACTCTGAAATGAACTTCGTGATGATTGGTGATCGGAGCTCTATAGAAGCGTATGCATCAATGGGGTGAGATCAAACACGGTGGGGAAAGCTTGACATGTTCTGAGGCCTCGCGGTTGAACGGCCGAGGGAGAGACGCCCGAGGCCGCGATGCGCATGACATCAGAACCTTCGCGCGAACATGCAGGTCTGTCTCTCGAATCACCTACAGCTTCCCAAGGGGTCACATCATCCCGTATTCTGTTATACACGAAGTGTGTAGAGCGTCGACAAGTGATCCAAGTGATTGCAGTGCTCCAAGGTCTTAGCACGCCGACATTCTATGGAGGCTGTCATCTCTTGCATACTAGTAAAAGCGGGCCCAAGAGACGTCGCCAGGTCTGCGCTCGTGAATATGCTCGCAGCATTTCACCCAGATGCGGGCGGTGTAACGGTAGAATAGCCATTACAGTCGGACGTCCAGCTTTGCTTTCGCATAAGCATGTCAACGGTATCAGACCGCAATGGCTTTGTAACGATCGTACGGCGACAGCGGGAGTTGGTGCGTCGAGCACAACACCGAATCTGAAGAACCTCAAGCGCACCTACGACGCGGGTCAAAAAATGCTCGAAGATACGTGTAGCAACATGTCTCGGAAGCTTTGCGCGCGTCTTCCTTACCGCTCGGTAGTGTCCTGTTTCGGAGATGTGACCATATGGATGAAACTTGCGGTGGGAGCCTCCTAGATAGTGCGCTGGACCAGAGCCTCACTCGTACTGCAGCTGCGGCTCTTAGAAGCCAAGAGCGTTCTCGACGCGACGTTGTATCCGTCTAGGCCAATTTTCTTCGCCAAAGACTAGACATCTTCGTGTTCTGGTGTCTTCAGGCGCCCTGTTGTTCGTGATCCCTTGCACAACTGACGGGGTCACTGCTCTCGCCTGTGACAGCGTCTGCAGATAACGCTGTGCAGTAAAAAGCTACTGTAAGTCAGCCTCCTCACCTCACACGGTCGTCTCGAAAACTATCCGTGCACTAGAGACCATTCGCGCTGACGACACCCGCCTACCGTTAACATTATCTACGCCATTCCTGAGCCGCTGCCTGATCCATCGCAACCTACACTGGTTGGTGTTTGCGATTGGCAGAGTCCCTCGACACCACGTTGAGGCTGAAAACGAGCCGTCGCAGTGCCACCCTCGGGTACGTTTTCGACTCGCAGAGCCGCTTCAACATTGACGTCTTTACCTTCCATTATATGTCCCTGTTCAATTCACGACTCGCCAACTGTTCGCTGTATCTTAGATTCGACTACTACCATTCCATCCTTTCCACATATTCACGCCTACTCCGCTATCTGCTCGATCCAAGCGTCTCTAGCCTACCACGCGTCCGACGTCACCTGGCCTTTCTCATCTCCGTTTATCGTATCCATTCCGCCAGACTCGCTGCTCTGGTCCCTTCTTCTTCCATCGTCGCGAGAAGAATGCAGCCCATGGCACTGCTGACTCTTCTCCAGATAGCTAATTAAGACTGATCTTGCTGTGCCACACGCTCTGCTCATCTCCACCCGGGCCTTTCTCTAGGAGCATTCACTGAGCGCTCGCTGGGATAATTGTCTCTTTGTTGCATCATATCGATACCCATCTTCCTAACCCGCGGAATCCGTTGTCCAATTGCTGGACGCCATCCAATCCATGGAATACTACCCGGACGATGGATGCCTTCCACAATCACCCCTCTTAAAAGCTAGATTTGTGAAGGCAACACCATCTCCGCCCCCGCCACCCGAGATAACAACATTCGTCCGCCATCAACCCATTGGCCAGAAGGTAAGCCCATCTCCTTCCCGCAACTGAAAAAAATCTAATTCTCGCAAGATCCGACCCCAGCCGACCCCAGGGGACATGGTGCTCATTCGTGAAATGGATCCTAATCGCCCAGATATTGCTCAAAAAGCAAGTGAGCAGGCCTTGAACTCTGACTCTGAATCTGACCAAGAACCTGGCTCTAGTGACGACGAGATACTAGACGTTGATACCTCCAACACGGCAACTGCCCGTTTTCATGGTCAGCCAATACCGTCAGCTACTCGTCCTACCAACCAGCAACCTACTTTGCTAGAAGTACTTGCCTCAGCACCTGATTCGAAAACGACAGCTACCCACAGAGACTCCGTGATCGAAGACGAAGTCATGAGACCTTTTGGCTTTGCGGCAGCAAGCAGGCGCACCTCTCAACCATCTGCAGCCCATACAGCACCGAATGGTGTACAGTCTAACGTAGATGGAACAAATAGAACGCCATCCATCTCAACCGCATTGTCTAACGTGTCATTGCAGCCACCAAATCAGTTGCCAAACAGTCTCTCCCAGGAGTATGACTCAGCAACATCTCCTGGTCTACGGCAATTAACCATTCCGCAACGAGGGGGACTTTCCGCAGATACCCTACCAGCATTACAGGCGCCATCTCCTGCGCGTGATGCAGCAGCAGGCTCGCCCAGTCAGCAACTACCCTCATTCCGACATATGGACGATATAGCGAGGTCTGCAACGAGTTATCACGAAGCAACCAGATCCAACAGCATCAGCTTCCCACATAGACAATCCGTATCTTCAGTAGGACAATCGCCAACATCGATAGTGCGTGCTCTGTCCATTAGCTCTCACTCTCCGGCAACGCCATTTCCCCCACTAAGTGCCTCTTCGCCCATGAGTGCTCATGAGATACCACACCGAGGTGATCTGTTTCTACGCACCTCAGGGGGAGGTGCATTTGGCACAGATGCTCGGAGACCATCACATGCAGCATCAGACAACAGTCCTTACACAGCCACATTGCACTCCGCATCCACCAGTGACAGTTATCAGAGCTCAGATGGCCTCATTCCTGGTACACAGCCAACGCACATCGAACCAAGGCAAAGCCATATGAGTTTAGATGGTGCGCTTGCATCGAGAGCCCTGCTACCTCCATTGAACTCTGGGTTACGGCAGCAATTAACCCCCCATATCGTTGGATGTTTCAAGTGCGACTATCCAGGCTGCACTGCTGCACCTTTCCAGACGCAGTATCTTCTCAAGTAAGTTGTCTCGCTCTTCAGCCAAACGTTGCCAGAGTTCTGGGTGCTGACTGATGCAGCTCGCACACCTACGTGCATTCGTCAAATAGACCACATTACTGTCCAGTCAAAGACTGCCCACGAGGCGAAGGTGGCAAAGGTTTCAAACGCAAGAATGAAATGATACGACATGGGCTTGTGCATCAGTCGCCTGGATACGTATGCCCGTTTTGTTCAGACCGCGAACACAAGTATCCGAGGCCAGATAACCTGAGAAGGTGTGTATTGCTCTAAAAAACTCAATCTGAGCCAAGTTAACAGAGGCTATAGACACGTACGTGTCCATCACACTGATAAAGGAAAAGATGACCCTCAACTCCGAGACGTCCTTGCTCAGCGACCCGAAGGCGGTAGCCGTGGGCGGAGAAGACGTATAAGCGACTCTGGCCATTAGAACATCAACCCTCGCTCTATCGTCTAGTTGCGGACGATCGAATGGGGAGACTGCAACACTAATTCAATCCTTGTCTGTCTTCTTGATGAAGCTCTCATTCCGACGACATCACCCTTGGATAAGCTTTGGCTGGGTGCTTTATGTTGAACTTTCCCTCGCCGCGAGTGGGATTTCTCGTGCGTGTGTACCCCATGCGGAGTACGTCATTCTGTGATGCAAATAAGTAGGAGTTGGTATACAACGAACCATCGACTCGCGATACCCGGGAGCATCCGCTGCCTCACTGGCTATCACGGATCATGATGGTTGCATTCAAGGAGCTCTTCACACAGAAGATCGCGGGAAGATGCAAGCTCCTGTCAGGATGTGAGGAGTTGATGCCGGGTCAGCTGTGACCGTCCTATCTTGAGTTTGGCAGCCTCTCCGTCCCTGGGGTGGTCGCTCTAGCTCTGTCTGAATATTCGGTAGAAGTAAATGTTAGCAAACAGATGTCTCGGGCGGTTGAAGGAACCTCGAGACGGAAAGCTCACGTCAAGCCATCAGCACAGGCTATCGTCAAAACCATCGCCTGGCTGAACGAACTTTGCGAGACGAGAATGGCGGTACCATCGTCACACACAAGGGCAAGCATGCAGAACGTTGGGGAAAAAGATGAAGACACAGGAATCAGTATTGGTATGAATGATCTAGCGTGTTTTACTCAGCCCTTCACCGTTCAGGACCTGTGTTGTCGCCAGCCAAAGCGTGTCGCGCTCCGTTGCCAAGGTGGTGCCCACGCATGAGGTCAAGAAATCGTGCCAGCCGTCCATCTCTCCCATAGCTAGCCCACCCCGAGTGTCATTGGTACACTGCGTGCTGAGAAACCAAGCCGCCATCCCGAAACTCTTCTCGTCGTTGCAGTTGGCCAGCCGTAGCACCGCGTCCAGACCTGCGTCCCCTCCGGCGGCCTCCGCCCTCGCGACAGCATCGACGCCAGCGACGCTCTCCGCGTAGAGCTTGACAAGTGGAGGCATCCCCATCATCCTCGTGCCCTGGCCGGGTCGGCCTGGAAAATGGTTTTTGCTGTACCTGAAGTCTCCAGATTCGAAAAGCATGTAGGCCACCAAGCCAGCTCGTTCTCCAGACGAGGATATCCCATAGGTTTCGAAGGCCAGGTTGATAGCTTCTGCTGCCCGGGTCGCGTCTGCACATTCCTCGGGGAACGCTGCGCCTTCACAAGAGGCGGTGCTTGGTGCTATGCGAATGAGGGTCTGATCAGATAGGGCAGTAGATTGGCTGTCCTCCCCGGTCTGGGGCATGGAGTGGGCGCAAAGCGCGAACACGCCGAGAAGAAGAGTGAGCGCCCAATGTCTCATGTTCAAGAAGGTATGTTAAGGAGTGTGTGGTGAACGCCCGCGTCGCCCGCTCGCAGGTACTGATGTGCTAAGGAGTGTGTCTGGATAGGAATGAATGACTGTAAGAAGATCTTCGCTGTCCAGCAGAGATATCGCGGGAGAGTTTCGGGAGGTCGTCAATGCGGATTAAATAAGATCTTCTATGCGATGTGTCCGTGATCTGTGATTGGATGTTGATTATCGTCAACTGCCGCAATGTCAGCGTAAGCTTGTAAGCGCCGTGGACGTTGCGAGTATGAGGTCGCTTCCTACGGTGGCTTCCTACTGAGACCGTTGCGTGGTCGCAGGCGGCTGTTAGCCATCTTCTATCTGGGGCCACGGTCTTGTAGATTTCTTGCTATCATCGCTGTGCGTCGACTCGAAAAGTTACAGAAACGCACCTCCTGAACATGTGGAACCCTGAGTTGCTGAGACAGACCTGCAGCTCGCAGGCTTCGGCAGCCCTGTTTCAAGTGCCTACTTCCAGTGCTCCTACTGCAATGCATACTAGGGTCATCTCAAGATTGGGTGTCTAGTTGCGCAATACATCACCTCACACAGCAAACGTAGTCTAGTGTAGCCTCTCGCAGCTAAGCCAGGGCCAGACTTGGGGTTTCCTTTGTTGTACGGCGCATCGGTGACCGACAACGGCGATGACTTTTTACGCTGCTGGGTAATAACGAGGTTGTCCCCACCTACTCAATTCGGCTTAGCGCGCGCTGTCATCGTTTTGCGGTGGTCGCGCATGCGTATAGTCATTCTACAGACATGCTTACGCTGACAAGTAAACCACGCTTAGCCCGTTTCGCTGCTCAGCGACCTTTCCTTGCTGGGGCTAGTCCGCCACAAGACCCAACGTCAGCCCTTCCGAACGAGGGCACGGCATTTTGTCAACGACGTCGCGGTGCACCGTTCGGCCACGGGTCCTTCTCTTGGAGCAGTATGCATCCGGAAACAGATTCTACATGAACATCACCATGTCGGCCCTACGACTGCAGCTGCGTGGTGCACTACTTAGCCGAAAGATGCGACTAGAGATTGACGCACAACGCCTATGAAACGTCGTGAAGACTTGTGTTCTGACCGCAGAAGCGCATACTCCAGACAGATTGCGTACATCCCAGTCTCGGAGTATCTCTCAAACGCCATGGCTGCTCAGACGAGAATCTATACGGATGCTGCTCATGTGGCGACGGCTTGTTCCATTGCATTGCGATTCTATAAAGATGGCCTCTCGCCCTAAGATTTACCAAGTTTATAGCTGAGGATTCGTTACTGTAACACCTGTAGATAGGCAGACCAAGGCATCATCACTTTCAACCACGTAGTGTGATCTATAAATGCTACCGCTACAGTCCTGTTGGTGATTCGGTCTAGCACGGACTCGCCATGAATATCACGCTTGGAAAGACAGGCCACTACCAATGATTGCATGCAATACTTTCGTCATCCCCGCCTTCTCGGACGCAGTCCAAGCAAAGTCCATTCACCCAGTCTTGAGTTTCCCTGGCTTTCTCGACCATTAGATCCAAGGTCGTAAGTAACGGACAGGATCGTTCTGCATCGCAAATATGTTTCGCGGCTTTTCTAGCACGGGCAAATCGTAACGAGATGTTGTGTACAGAGCATCCTGCGAACGAGGATACCGTCGGCCATAACCCTGCCTTGTTTAGGATACTGAAGTATTCAGCCACCCTGGTCTCATGCGTACAGAGCCGCTTCTGAAGGTTTGTGTTATTGCAAGGATGACACTTCTTTGCCCCGCTCGGAAGGCTGCGGCCACATGTGACACACTGAAGCTGCCAGGTGTCGTGGACTTTCGTGTCTTCACGCAGCGTCAGCTCCGTATATTGCACTATGGCCTCGAGTTCGTCTAACATCCGCTGCATGCGCTTCGCCATGGATGCTAGATAGTCTCAGTAACGACAGGCTCGTTGAGGGGCGCCCGTGCCTTACCTGTGACGCTTGATAGTAGTGGTTCGAACAATGCTTCCTCCTCCCACGCTGCCACGAACGACGGTTCTAGTTGCAGGGTAGCGGTTCGCGATTTTCTCCTAAATTCGGGCGTGTCGCCAAAGGTAAAGGCAGCCAGGATCTGGAAACCCATTGCCTTGGCCGACTCGTCTTTTGTTGTGACATTTTCCAGCCAGATTTGCACCCAAGGTCCCAAGGCTCTCGTACAATCGTACTTGTCGCAATGGAGCGAGAGCCGCGCCAGTGTCTCGGCTTCCATCGCGTAGTCTGCGGAACTTCCCTGGTAGTGAAGAACCCGTAACATCAGGCCCACGAGCTCGGGATCGTCGTCTTCAAGCTCCACCACCGGACAGTCTTCGGCAAGCAGTCGCTGCCCTTCGCGAAAAGTCGCGCTGAACATGCTCGAGAAGACAGGAGAGGCGAGCCGGAGGATGTGAGTTGACACGAGAAACGTAGCGCTGGCTCCTGTGCTCTCTTTTCGACATCTCAGTACAACATCTCCCTTGGGATCTAGTGGTGTGGCCAGATTCACATTGTTCGCGATGGAGGACGGTGCCTCTTCGCCCTGTCATGGTCAAGACGATGGAATGGGAGCTTGAGCATGGCGCATACCCTCTGCATGACTTTGTCGAGAATCTACATAGTTACATCAGCGTTTCCGCGCACAGGAAGCTGGGAATGAGCATTTGTACCTCCGGCGCTACGTAAGCGAAGCACAAGTGGTGCGATACACGAAGATGTGTACACTTGGCTCTGTAGCAAACTGCAAACTTGGAAAGCTGTTTCGAGAAACCGAGACTGCCTTCCTCTTTCTGTCCTGACAGCCTGATCAACTCACTCCGACGGCTCGATCTGGCTCACATGGCAGCACACCAGGGAAAGGATGCAGTATTCGCTGTCAACAAGCACAATGGTGCTGTTTACTCTGACCCATGGTAGCGATCACCAAGTGTTGTCGATTGCCTCGCTTGGGTAGGCTCAGCGTCAGCATCAGCATCAACAACAGCAACAGCAACAGCAACAGCGTCAGCGTCAACATCGGCAAACACCGTTGCCTACAAAACCCAAGTCCCCAGGGGATCGCATATGCCTTATCCCACTGTGATCATTCTCATGCTACTTTTCTTTCGCTGGCCTCGCTGCGTCCTTACGCTGCTCTAAGATCTACTGTGCCACGGACGCACGGTCAGATCAGCCGTGATGTTACAGTTCTCTTTCGTCTTGTGGCTGCCCTACTTTGCTATCAACATCGCAGCTACGCTTCATGGACAGCAAGAGACGGGGTTCCAAGAGTTGCAGGACCGAGAAAGGCATGGTGCCTCGGCCAACGAGCGCGTACAGGCTCGCTCTGTAGAGGACAAGAACTCGATACAGATACTATGCAAGGAGAACATCTTCAGCTATGCCCATGACTGGGAGGTGTACTTTGGACCCCGCGGCACTTCCGTCGATCCCTGCAACCTTGAACCTTTCTACAGTGTATTCAATATCACAAGTGAGGTCGTCTCCGGCGATCTCTTCAGCATTATATACGATCCTCCCCCTAAAATAAGTGAAACATGGTCGGGGTTCGCTTCGCCTCTCGCAGACGCAGATTGTTCGATTGTGGGTGACGCATCCGGCTCTCCAACACTCAAGTGTGGGCAAAGTCTCACAGCAGCCTTCGCGAAAGACCCGGGATACAATGAACCCACGATAGGGTGTTATGAAGGTGCCTTTCGTTATAAAAGAGTTTACTTTGCTGAGTTTACGCTATAAAACTGTTTGCCAGGGTACTAGTAGTACGTCTTTCACGAACATCCGTAGCCGTTTTTCTTCTTTCGTCAACAAGAACTCATGTCGTTCCTTTGCCGGCGCGCCTCATCAAAGCTCTCATGCAGTAGCCATCTCGCTCAGACATAGCTCCAGCAGCACGCAGCGTGGGTCTAGGACAACCGGTGTTTGGGCGTGGGGCTCTTCGCCCCAGACGGATCATATGACTCTCGTTTTTATTATTCAATAATTGAAAACTGTGTAATGACTTGCAGAGTGTGTGATCATGATAATTTGGCTGTGATTGCGGTTCTTCCCGTCCGGCTGCATGAAGCCGCAGCAACAGTGTTCCTCCTACCAACTGAATGAAGTCTCCGTGCCTGCGAGCCTGGCGGCGTAAGCAGTCGACGCTGGAATGCTGCGCTAGTGTTGTGAACCAAAAACAATCATCACCAAAGGCTCTTCCACGGCCATGGAAAAAACCATGGTGGGTTCTTTGTAGGGCGACGTATAGTTTCGTCGTTCGGTGAGTTTGAGTTCGTCGCGCAGACGGAACGATCATCTTGGTGACAGCGAGTTCATGGATGGGCTGAATTCTGGCTTTGGCATGATGGTATTGATCGGAACAAATGCACCAGGATATAACCAAGTTAGCGACTTGCGTCCCCCTCCACTGCCGCCGAGTTCCCACTCAGCTCGATTCTGGCAAGTGTCTTCCATCACATTAGGTGAATAGGATCTAGAGGCGGCTACGACGGCGAGCTACCGTCGTTTTCTAGCCTTTGGTATCTCTTGAATGTCCCGTCCGATGCGTCGAATATAGCAGCAAGTGCCTTGTCATATTCACTTTGACCTCTTGTTGTCGCGTCTTCCGCAATGAATCCAACGACGTCAACAGCCTCACGGAAACTGTCTTTGCAAAATAACTGATCTATCCCGACGGTCCATTGCGAAATGCGATGCTGGCGGTCTCATTCGGGGAGTGCGAAACCGAGCGAACTTACTCAACACCCTTCTTTATTGGGGAACTCGGGACATGACCTATTACATATATCGTAATTGGTACTTACCGCTCCCAACCTTCTACGCATGGACTGTGGACTGGTCGCTACCTTGGCCGAGCCTATGCTGCTCCGCATCGAGTTGAAACTGCTAGCGTTGCGCGATTAGCATGAATTTGTGCGCGACCTCCCTTTGCAGAAAGAAAAGGACAGGCCAACCGTACGCGAGACCGCTTGCTTACCATGTGTTCTCAACACGATCAATAGCGCAATGGGATCAGGTGCACAGCATGGCCTTATGAGCAATGCTGCAGTCTTTTAGCCAGATACATGTACCAATAGCCTCCTCGTGTTTCGTACTAAACAAAAACAGTATCACAATTCTTACGACTATGTAGAGGGAACCCGACACCGCACTTCGCAGATATTCAGCTTCGCCCTATCGACAGCCTAACGTCTGAGACGCTCATCAATGTGCTAAGCTGCTGGCACTACCATGCGCGTGATTTTGTTCGTTTGCAATGTATTCAATCCATTAACAGTCTTCTCATAGTACCACGCTTGCTGCCTAAGGATACTACGATCACCTTCCAGGTCGACACATCGAGAACTCAGTCGACCTGCGATACTACGAACGACGGTGCCCCATGGGTTTTTACCGTGCAGATAGGACGTTGCACCTTCTCGCTCAGAACGAGTCTTCTTACGCCAACGTAGAAAGGGTATAGAGACGCTCCAAGATGACTCCATGGAATGGCAGACGCTCCTGGCTTGCAATTGTGCTGGAGAGAGGGAGATAGCTGCAGCAGGTATCTTCTAAGGCGAAGGAAGACTTCAAAGTAGATTCGTGAAAGATAGAGGTGCACAAAATAGAAGTATTTGTTACCATTTCACCTAGAGCGGACCGACCACGAACTGGGGTTGGCTTGGCTTGAACAAATGTTTCATAGAAGCAAGGGAAGGCTTGCTCAAGCTACCGCTTCATTCTCCTTGATGGCCTTGGTTTACATCTGAATTGACTATGGGATTGGTTGAATATTGTGATCACCAGAAGATCGTCCTTGTCGCCATGACTCTCTCCTTCAATTACTCGTCGATCACAGCTTGCAGCTTCTTTCCCAACATATTCGCCCGCCTTTCCCGGTCTTTTTGTGATAAGCGGCAGGCTGGAGTAATATGGATGCGAAGTATCGTCTTGCATTGGCCAGATCTCACACCAAACGCGCTCCCACTCCGCCGCCGGCCATGCCGTTTTTGGTTGGCGGTTCCAGCCCCAACTGCGCTGGAAGAAGGCATCTGCTCGCGAGCTCCATGATTCTCGTTTTAACTTCGTCGCTCGAATTCGGTTGCTGAGTGTTTCGTGTGGGTTGTACCGAATCTTCCAGCTCTGCGCTATGGCAATCAGGGCGTCTCCCAAGTCTCCTATATAGAATTTACATCGCTTCTTGTCTTTCTCTATGCAGGTTAATGTATCATCGACGTTCGCTAATCGAACGACGAGCTCTACAAGCGCTGATTCTCCCTGGGCGCTCCGAGATTGGATCTTTTCGAAAACGGAAATGGCGAATTCTTCATCAAACGCTACACTGAGCAGCGCCCAACGAATGGTCGTTGGTTTTTTGTAGACCGGATCCTTGACGCTGTGGAGATCTAGACTAAGCTTCTTCAGCCTTGCCATCCGGCCTAAAAACTCGTATTGTTTGACTTCATTGCTGTCGCCCAACGTGCGGTGCATTCCCAAACGTAGGTCGTGGACTTGCTGGCAGGACTGACTGAGGTTGTCTACGTCCGAAAATGAGAGCGGCTGGTGCAGTAGATACAGGACGCGCAAGTGAGTCCCGAGATGCTCCGGAATGACATCGAAGCTTTCTTTCCCGGCGCCGAACAGCCGTAGCCTTTGCAGGGAACGAAGACCACGTAACAAGGTCGCTATGTTCCAATCCCATCTTTGGCTGTCATAATTATATATTTGATTATCAGGTTGTAGAGCAAGCTCTTGTAGAGCGCTCAAAGCTCCCTTCTCCCCAATCGGAAGGCGTTTGAACCAGTAGGCTAGATTGTCGCCGGAGTATGTCCCATAGAGGGTGAGAGAAACTAGCGTAGATAAATCTAGGAGGATTCCATTTGGCCTTGCAAACGGGTAAAACCCATCTGGCGCGTGCAGGGTTAGCAGGTGAGCCTCGGTGTGTATGTCTAGCTTTGTCCTGGGGTCTGTTCCTTTGGGCGTGCAAAATTCAAGCCAGGGTCGTTGACAGGTGTTGAGCAAGTCATGGCCATCTAGGAGATGGATATGGCGTATGTGTAGGTTGTGCGTAGACAGCAGTTCACAGAGATTCATTGCACACAGTCGCCTCGACGGCTCGTGATCTAATCTCCTCTGATAGATCGGTCCCATCAGACTATGCAGACACGGCGAATCGGCCAGCAAGCGCTCTGCCTCTGTCTCTAGTTGCAGCGGAGTCGCATTGGACGGGTCCTCACTGTATAGACTCTTCAGACTAAATGTGTGAGCGTGCAATCGGCATCGTGATTGGGAGTTGTGTAGTGCATGTATAACGCTTGTCGGCATAGCCTGAGAACATCCCCACACGAAGTCTTTTAACAACCCTGTTCCGTTTGTCCCTACGAAATTCCTTTCTAAGAGATCAACAATTGGTTTCCAATGGTCTTCCTGTGGTATGGTAGTGTTCGATTCGGTCGTGATGTGTTCTTCTACTAGCCGGTCGGCGACCTCCTCAGGGCCTGGGATACGCCTAGCAGAGCTTTGGCTAGGTGGCGGCAAGACTTCGAGCATACGGACACACGTTCTGTTTTCTCCCAGATGTTCTATTAGTTGAGAGACGTTGTCCTGAAGTTGCGCTGGGTTGTCCGTAACACGGACTCGGGCGATAGAGCGTCGTGCGAACTTCGTGTTTTCTTTAAAAAACTTGCTCACACACGCGAAGGCGTAAAGACTTTGGCGTGCTGGCTCAAGTGCGTCAACATATTCAACGATCATTTGAAGCAACTCTGGTCGAAGCTTCTCCAAACAGCTCTCCATGTTTGCCTGTAATTCAACTCGCGTCAACGCAGCGGCAGTGTCGCCAGATTTCACGTTGTCGGAATGAAAGGCTGTGTCTTCGTCGTGGTATCCGTCGTGATACTCGTCGTTTGTAGGACACCTTTGTTCCTTGCCTTGTATCAGATGGTCGATGTTGCGTTGTCGTCGTCGTTGTGTTCGTAGGGCGTTTGTGCTTTTATGCGGCTTAGCGTGCTCGGAGGCTCCCCTGTTGACAGTCGTGTCCACGAGAGGCACGATCGGGTAGGGCTTCCATGTGCTTGGGGAGTGTGCGTATGGTTAGAGTTACTGTACCTATTCTGCCAATCTCAACGGCACGGTGAGGGTGTTGAGATTAGCGCTGGAGATAGGGTTCAGCCGAGAAGATGGCTGAATGTCAATCGAGCA
The DNA here is from genome assembly GCA_004156035.1 of Alternaria tenuissima. Taxonomy (NCBI): domain Eukaryota; kingdom Fungi; phylum Ascomycota; class Dothideomycetes; order Pleosporales; family Pleosporaceae; genus Alternaria; species Alternaria tenuissima. The sequence continues at coordinate 230,768 of PDXC01000014.1, read as the reverse complement.
CTGTTAGCTAGTCCTGTGCCGTGCCGCAGAAGATGGTGAGGTGTTGTAGGTGCTGGAGGTCATTGATGGAGCCTGTTGGATTGCAGGAGTGTGGGATGGTTCTGAGTTTCAGCTGGTGCGTGGGTCTGATAAGGGGCAGTCTGGCCCGCTTTACGGCAGCCGGCCTTACTGTCAGGGACCCACCCTCGCCAACAACCGCGTCGCGATCACAGTCAGTATCCTCATCGCGCAATCGACTATACGAGTTTTCGTACCTGATAAAGGCACTAGGGAGTATGATCGGGTGGCCGTCCTGTTGTTGCAGCACGCGATGGTCCGTGCAACGACGGCGGCGGCCATCAGAGCAACGAGCTTGCGCACTGCGCGGTCAACTGGTGCAAGGCTGGCCCATTCAAGATGGTGCTACCGTTTGTCAGGTACCGGTTCAGTCCCGTCATGTCAGGCGAAAAGAAACCATGTTAGGAATTGGCGCCAAGCTTCTTCCCCAGGCGCCCGCGCCTTGGCCCTCCGTGTCAGCTTTCATGTGTCATGATGCGTTGTCTGTCTTAGCACAAACAGATCGTGGCACGTGCACAACCTCCAACCGTCTTTAAACCATAACGCAGACATACTTATCGCATTCCTCATCATATACACCACACTAAACGCGTATTACATAGTAATGAATGCGGCCTCTACGTGGAAGAAGTGCTGACTTTTCCCTGTGTGCCACGCTGCCGCATCAGTCGTGCAGCAAGTCAGCCCAATCAGGATCATTGGCGGCTTTCCCAGTTGGGCAGCTTCCAGACGGTTCTGAAGCACAAAGCCACTGTACAGTAATGCCATCACCTGTCATGCAGCGTACATACGGCCACGGACCCATCGAGACATGTGCTAAAGGGCAGATCGAAAGGCGCGCAGACGGTATAAACTCAACGCGCGGGTCTTGTGCATGACACGCCACTGTAATCTGACGAGAAGATATCATGTATGCAAAGACGTACGTGAGAGGTAGAGACGAAAGTGGGACACAGGAAGCGGTTCTTGACGGATCTTTGATGGGACTTGAGCCAAGGGCAGCTTTGCTTACTTGATACTTGGCGGCCGTGGTGCAGGCCGTAAGCAACATCGAAACCTATGATTTCACCTGCGCACGCACATGTCTTGACACCTTGAGCAGATATATGTAGACTGATGACAGCGCAGCCATCGCAGGATACTTCTGAGCTTATTCTTAGGACAAACAATGGAGTACTTTGACAAGGCGATGCAGACACTTGTAACACCGGCATCAGCATGGGGACTTGTGTCGCTGCAGAAACAAGGAAACAGAACTTACACTGACATTTACCCCTGACGGAAAATATCCTTTAGCAAAACCACATTCATCGCTCGATAGCGTCAGGCAAGAAGTTAAGCCCAGACGACTGACTGTGGTAGGCATAGTGAGGAAGGAGTGCTTTTGTTCTTATCATCCGTAGTTTCAAGTCGCTGCAAACTTTGGTCAACCTGCTCCAATAAATCGGGCTGTTTCCACAAACGCTGCACACACTACGTAGAATCAAGTGTAACTCTAATAAGCGTTGGCGAACCTGGCATGTCCTTCCGTCAAGCTGCGAGTGGCTTTCCTCCGATGACTACCGGCATGGTGAGCTTCCTAGGCGGTGTTGTGTGATTTCCTGCTTTCGGCCCGCCAGTTTCTCCCAGGTCCTCCGCGGGTGACGGAAAGACTGACCTTGGCGACATGCTGCCGGCTGTGCGTCATGGTGTGTGGTCGGGCTAAATTCTCAGGCGGGCGGCACAAACATCCTGGTGGTGGGGGCCGATTCTATTTGAAGATAGATCAGCAGTGCAGGCACTAGTCATCGCAATGGCCAGCCTCCTGGTTCAACCATGCACGGAGCCACGGTGGAGATTGGCGGCATGCACGGGGCTGGGCAAGACGGAACGGCATGCAAGGGCCCGGTGGGAACAAGAGCTAGGTTGCATGGCCGGATGTGCCCAGCACAAGGTGGCTTGATGCGCTGTGCATTGTTGTCTTGGTCACAAGCCACTGTCACGGCGATCTTCGCTCTCAACGATCCTGCGACCATGTGCGAGCCTGTAACGATTGCCAATGCCAGCCCAGCTCAAGGGCCACTGCATGTATCATTCGATCAATTTCAGGGGGCGAGCCCAGAGGTCCTTCGTTCTGTAGCTCACCGCTTGTTCAACCCCCATCGGCCTCTGTGACGCGTCAACTTCTACTCTGTCCGAAGGCAGGCATTTGCATATACCTCGCAGCTATCTACACGATGTGATCGACAAGACGTCATGCAGAGCGCTACAGATTCACAGTGAAGAACGCCAAGCTCTCATATCGCTTAGCACAAGACGCTGTCTGACCCGAAACTGGGTCTTCGCTGGTTTAGCATGGAAGTCAGAATTCTGTCTCCCCAACCTCAATTTGTCACGAAAGTGAAGTTTCTTGTGCTGTCCACCACGTACGGCGAGGAGCTCATTACGCTTCGACCACCCTACTGGCTTTTCTGGAGCTTGTTCGCTTCTCGTGACCGCTCAAAAGGTGACCTTGATCCTAATCAAGTCTGGGGACCTGATACTATCCACATGAGCCGATCGTGGTGAATCTTTTCCAGGAACATTCCGAGATAGTCGGCAGGTCAGCTGACTGCAGCCTTGGAAAGCTCATCGATCCTTGAGCGTCTGTTCCAATCTCCTGCTGTTCAACGGTGACAAGATCGGGCATTGCCCGTGTGTCTCCTGAAATATGGCGAGCGACAGCTTCGCTCATAGCCCCCTCGACCTGTCTTCTTTGTCGGCTGCGCACTCTTCTTGCCACGTCTAGCCTTGGCTTCCCTACATGCTGAATTTGCGTTCTCTTTACCATGCAACCAAGGGTACAGATATAAGCATAATGCTGGCCCAGGCTCTAGTGTTATCAATGTAGCTGCCCATGTGGCAATATGTCAAGCTTTCGCCTGAAGATCAAATCCGTACGTCGTTCTTCTTCCAGCACAAATGAACGATAAGATGCGGCCATGGGCATACATAGCTTTTGCCACACTGTTTCCAAATGCTCCGAAACAACTGCATCATTACCTGTGATGCTCACTCCTTGAGCCAGGCCTCGACTCGCTGAACCACAGGTAAATTCCAGATCAGAAGTTTGTGTGACGTGGTTGGACGGTCTACGCTCCTCCACATCGTGTCACTGTCCTCCGCTCTTCCAGCACCCACTCTCTAAGTGAACCGTGGACAGGCTAGGCTGAATTGTACTTTTACCCCAACCGAGGCATTTTTCCTTCCCCGTCTCAGCGAACTGTTCAGCTCTTGTGAGCCAGAATTGCTCCAGGGCTGTGTTCCTGCGTCTTGGGTGTCAGGCCTACAGGCCGACGCAGCCCTTGTTAAGTCAGGAGATGCTATACAGGCTCACCCCCCGCTATCATAGCCCGATAGCGATGAGCACAGAGTTCCACACGAGAACAAATCCCACTTTATATAATCCTTGTGTATCCAGTCTTTGGAACACCGTATCGTTCGACACTGGAAGTCCTTCGTCATCTCTGGCGGACACGGCGAGCAACCGCGTCTATTATAAGAGTAACGATGCACCATCCTCACTGAAGAGTGCCTGCGTCGACGTTGATCGTGGCCATAGTGGTGATGGACTTGGTGTCCAAAGTTCAATCCATATGTTAGATGGAGCAAGTTACTCTGTCCCCATTGTGTGAATCGATATTGCTCGGCTCGCGTGTGACTCCGTCGAGAAACGCCGAATTCTTACTTGCAGCATTGTAGTTGTCTCTCCGAGCCAAGAACCTGTAGTTCAAGAGCTTGCGGCTCACACTCGAATCAGAGCAGAGTTGATGGTAGCTTGAGTGATACAAAGTCTCCGTTATGCTCTGGGCACGTCTCTCACATCAGAATACTGAGACTTCTTGAGTAAAAATTGCTAATGAAGAATGGACCATTGACGACAGATCTTTTAATGACCACACAAATGAAGAATCGTGTGTCACGCTGAATGTTTGGCTTTCATCGCTGGGATTGCAGAGCGATTTTAGCTCAATCCCAACCCAGAAACGTCGATTGAAGGTACTAGGCCCAGTAACAGCTCGCTCGTGATTTTTCCACTACCCATTGACAAAGCCACTCCGTCACCAAAGTGACCAGTATTCAGATACAAGCCACCCTTACTGTGGTTGCAATCCAAACCGACTTGTATCTGGTTAGAGGAACGGGGTACATTCCGAAAGCCTTTCTCCATGCCAAGTAAATCCCAGTCCACCTTTGTAATGATTGGGTGTCTGAGATTGGCAAATGGCCTGTAGCATCTCCCCACAGCAAAGATTTCTAACTCGTCGTCCTCAGGTATGCGGAGGTACTGTTTCGTGAGAGCCTTCATACTCTCGATTTCAGACGGCTGCGCCTGTATCGATTCTGCGCGTTCTGGAAGCTCTTCTGGTATAGCCCCCCATCCTCCTACATACAGTTCACCCCCCTGAGAAGCTAGTAATGTCGAGACCCTGTCCATCCGGAGCATCATTCTGGAGAAAGACTTGCACACTGCCTTTTCGATCGTCCTCTGGTTTCCATCTAGGTGTACGTATCCGGAAATGGTTCCCCGCTGAGGTTGTGGAATTCATCGGCAAATGTACGGTCGCATTGGGAAACAGCGTTGAGAAGACACGTGGGGACCACGGCCCTGCTGCTAATACTAGACTTCTACACGAGATGTTGAGTAGGCTGTGATCTTGTTGTTCAAGCTGAACACTCGAGAAATATGTTGATCCTGGTGCTGCCTCTGCCGATATTGCTTTTGCGTTGAAAACAAATTGAACGCCTAGTTTCTTGCACTCGTTGAAGAGAAACAGACAAAACCGGGCAGGATCACTTATTGGTCAGTTGGAATCGTTGTGTAAGGAGAGGTACATACAGATGCGACGCATGAGGGGGGCCAGACATGCGCTGCACCGACCAGTGCTTTTTGGGCTGAACCCAATCCGGGAGCGCGGAGAGTGGCTGTTCCACGGGAGGGGTTGGGCCCCAATCGTCAGCCGGCTTAGGCGTACCTGTAAAGTTGCCTGGGGTGATGCGGTAGACGGTCGACTCGCTAAAGCCGAACTCAGCTGGCCCACCTGGAAAAGCCACTTTCTGAAGCAGGTCGTAAGACAGGATGCCCAAGTCTGCGACACCAGTCGAGAACCCAAAATCTCCTAGTCCGCCTGTCGCTTGACCGGAGGCAGCGGGACAGATGTGTGCCGCACGTTCAACGACGACGATCGTGCCGCCAGGCAAGGTGGATTTCGCCCCGGCTGTCTCCGTGTGAGCCAACACCAGTTGAAAAGCCGTTGCAAGACCAATAACACCTGCCCCCACGATGACAGTATCGGTTTTCGGCAACCCATCCTTCGGAGGGGGCAAAGCTTGCTGTTGTTGACCAAACCCTTTCAAAGTTGGAAAACCCAGCTTATGGGACTGGCATGATTTGAAGAAACAAAAGAGGTATACGATTTTGATCAGCATTAGCAACATGTTACAGAGTGAACGCTGTGGTAGGGTAGAGGAAGGTTTCAAGGTCTGCAACCCGCTTTATCGATGGCAGCTTTCTTTTTGTTGACCACATCTACCACAGCCTAATCTCATTCATCATAGCAGATTTCTAGACTGAGCACTACAATGACGTGTTCACCGTGTAGGGTTAGGGTCTTGCAAGGTATAAATCACTAACAAGGTTCTTACAACTTTGTTGAGGGACGGAACCGGCTTGTGTGGCCTGCTCAGGTGGTGTTTGAATCGAAGCTCAGGTGGCGCATTTCAGCCTCCATTTTCAGTCGCCGTTGAGATCCAATCATTCCACCCAGCGGCTATCGGATCGCTGTTTTCGTCACCAAACCTACAAGCTGATGCATATGTCTTCAGGCGTCACCCAACGCTGTAGCCGCTGGCTTTGGACTTCCCCAGATGAACTGTTGGGTCCAGTGTACCAGCCTCCATTGCAACCAAGTCAACATCAAGGATTCCGTGTGGTGTGGGAAGAGTCATAGAGTCTTTTGAAAGTAAGGCTGAATCTCTGACTGTGATCGTAATACTGCTTTCACACCGCTCAGTCGCAGGCTTGGCGTTGAAAACTTGCGTACAGGCAGCGACCACGTCTCTACAGTCCACGCTACCGATCCGCAGGGAACGACACAGCCCTGTACGCCGCTATAGATGACCTGACTTATCCTAGTAAATGGGTGTGAGTCGCTTGCACGAAAATAGAATGACGGCGTCGAAACTTAGAATGTCGCAGCCACCTGCCGACGCTCTACGCAAGGCGTATATGGTAGAAGTCGAGGCACTAAAGCCCCTTGTGATGCCTTATGGACCTGAAAGACGAGCTCGCATACCAGCCAGAAGATCATCTTGTCATGCAAGTGGCGGCCTGCGACACTTCACACGACTGCATGGCATCCTTTCGGTGTCTTATCTGATCGCCCAACCCCTTATCCGAATCAACAAGTATGTGAAGTTGCGTTTACCAATCACAAAGATGCTCATCGAGGAGTATCTCTAGTCGCATAGCGACGTCTAGGGCCAATAGGCGGTGAGATACAAGATGTAGGACCTTTGATTCTTCTTAGAGCTCATGCATCATGCAGCTGTAATGTTAGCGGCATAGCTCATCTGTCGTGTTATCCACTTAGCTCCTCTGGCGCCCGACGTCTTTCACGCTGTTCCAAATCACTTCCCATGCGCTGACGATTTGATAGCCACGGAAGTATTGTTGGACGCCCTACCAGGCAGATAGGCGCCACCGAGTCATTGGAAAGCGGTGGCTGATGCAGTCTAAGGGGACGCGTGCCAAACTCGGCCAACTGCAACGACAGATACAGTTGTGGAAGTATTATCTGATTTCTCAGCACACAATGCACCGCCTACGATCGAGCTGGTCTGGTCATGGGAGGAGTGGACGGTCAGTATGATTCTCTGATGGCGTACGCAGATATCACCGTGGCGGTGGAAAATGACACAGGACTGCTGGCTACGGCACACATCATAATCAGCAAGCAACTAAAAAGGTTTTGCACAGATCTCACGTCAATGCTAGTCTCTTTCTTTCCATTGGCCTGCCCAGCACTCTGTAGCGGAGGCACACGTGCAAAGCACGGTGTACGAATCGAAAACTTCACGCGTCACGACAGCATGACTTTCTCTCGTTCAATGAATTGCACTGAGATTTCGCATTGTCCTAATGTTCCTGCTTCAGCCATCCAGGTTTTTGCTGCCCAGGTGTTCAGAGGTAAAGGATCCTTCCACATCGTAGTATAGATTGGATAGCCGGAACCAACAGACAAGCAGTGGTTGTGTGATTCTTGTCGCCAGCCTTACCACAGCCAACACGCTTCAAACGTTCTGATTCCTCTCATTCTTTATCGTACAATGTATCGTCGTCTCCGCCATCCCCAAGCCCTTCCTAAGGGTGTGTGTAAGCCGCTAATGTTTTCATGGGAAGGCAATCTGAGGAGCGTCCTACCTTAGGGCCGTCCGCACTGTTGAGACTCTCTCTATCAAGACAAGTAATTTGCTTTTTCAGATGTTTGATTGCTTCAAAAAGACCAGCTGATAAGGTATTCTCTGACCTCCAAGTCTCTTTACCAACTTCCATAAGATAGACCCTGAAGTCTTCCGTGATAAATAGCTCGACTTTTGGAAACAGCTTCAAATTACCTTGCACGAGACTTAGCTATGAACATACGCAACCTGAAACTCCTTACATTCTAGCACCTTATAGTATGCGAAAAACGCTTCAGTGCTTTTGGAACCAGGGAAAGGTTCGGCCATCTTCCTCAAGGATTCGCGGATAGTTGATTGATAATCACCGGATGGCTGCAGAGGTTGACGAATAAGAATAAACGATGGCACTACGATGCATATCAATGAGTTGAGAGTGTGAGTTTTTTGTGATTTGTGTTAAGGAGAACATGTATCGGGGTTGATTGTGCCCCTGTCAGCCCCTACATACGAGGCTTATTGAATGCTGTAAGCTAGCTGAAGAAAGATGTTGCTAGCTGTGCTCAAACCATGCAACACATTCTAGATCCTGGGAGAATACATATTTCCCTGTTCTCTGGGGTGTTGAATCATGGGACGCGTCTGCACCTGGCACTCCTAGTGGGGACCGTCTTACGCTGCGAAGACGAAGCTACCGCTGCCGCCACAGCCCTTGCACGCATCACTCAAACGTATGACGATCGGAGTACGCCTCGTCCAATTTCTTAACCCACAGGATGGTGAATTGGTTCTCATTGCATTACACCTCATATTTCTGAGAAGTTGAAAGTCCACCTCTGAAGTTGTATCGATGGCTTGCGAAGTTGTAGTTGTGTACCCACTGTAGGAGGACTATGCGGAGCTTCAGAAGCAGCTCCTGCTAGGGTGGCACTGTATCGACATCAAGTCCCTCGTTTCTCGTTGGCCGCACGCTGTTCGACCTTAGGATAATTTTAGAAATGGTTGTCTCAAAGCGTAAAGCAAAACGCCTATCGACTGAAAAGCCAGTCGAGGCCAGACAAGCGGTGAACCACATGGGTTCAGCGTTGTGCAGATACCCATATCGCCGCACAAGCATGCATTATATCATTACAGGGTCATTGGCCACTCATCCGAGGATTCAAGCGCAGCGACAGCGGCTTGGGAGAGGCTTCACGCCACACTACGCTAGAGAGTCTCTACGATAGGACCGGAGGAATCTCGCCGGCACGCCTTTTCGGATCACCATAAACGCCCCTTGCATGTCGCTCGGCTACCAATGTCTCCTTGTGCGCCACTGGAGCAGGTATATGCACGATCAAACCTGATGGGCAGCCACTGACAGCTGGAGCGTGTACTCAACGCGACGGCGAAATGTTTGGCCCCTCGCCTAGCGGCCATCTGACTTCTCTGTTGACCGTAATTCGATGCCATGGAGTCCATGAGCATTTCCTGAGTCATCCAGAGGGCCGCAGCTGGGCGACAGCAAGACCCACGGCTGAGGCGCGGTGTGCCGCCATGGCGGACCCCCCGGTTACCTGCTCGCAAGTGTCGGGCGGAAACTTCAACGCCGTGTCCTAACTCTAAACTGAGCACGGATTCAAGTTTCACGCCGGGCCGTTCGACTCTCGAGCTTGTGGTGCGTCAGTCCCCGGTTGAAAAGCAGGCCAGAGCAGCAGTTGGTCTGTGAGCTGTTGGTGCTCTGAGTCTCACCAGTGCACGTACGTATTGACCATCTCGGAAGCAAGGCTTCTTCCTGTGACGCCAAGTTGTTGTGACGGTGCCACCGTGCATGAAGAGGCGTTGCGGACCAGCGCTTGCTCCTCCCATTGGCAAGGCTACCAGCCCAACAGCGCCCGGCTGCCTGCTCGCTCTTACCATACTGCATAGAACGGCAGGAAATTGGAAGACTATTGATTGCTGAGGCAAACAGAGGACCTATTCAGTCCGAAATTGAGCGTCGCATGGCGTCAACGCCCTCAGACTGCTGCAACCACACGGCTAGGTGGCTGGACGCGCAGAGAAGATGAATAGGTACATGCAGCGGAACGATTCTGTCGAGTTCCAGACAGTGTTTGCATATGCGGCCACCAACGGCTATTTGACCATCCGTCTTGATAACGTTTGCTGTGGTCTTACACGAGCAACAGGAGGTATGACTGACACTGCTGAACCAAGCAAGGAACACAACCTCTGCGTTTGTCGGTCAATCCCAACGCTATGATCACTTTGCCTTTGAAGATCTCAGCACCAATTGCCTTGTTGGGCTCCCTGCTGCGGTATCTTTGGCAACAGTCAGTGCAGGACCGGGTCACGAATGTCGCCACAAGTCGTAGCAGAGTTGTAAGGTTAGGCGGATCCTTTGCCGGAATGTCTTCTTCACGCGTTGAACACATGCCATTCAGGGGTACGAATCCGACGAAATTGCCCATGCCCTGTACCACGTGCTTATCGACCACGAAGAGCGTCGGTCAGGTACCATTTCTCCAGCAGTCTTATAGAGTGTATGGCTCAAATCAAGTCCATGGCAGTCATGGACCACGTTCCGCCCATCCCTCGGTCTCTTTTCTTTCTTTTCCATTTGCAACGTCCCGCTCTCACGCATTTTTCCAAGCCTTTTCCAAGCCAACCTTCAAGGGGCTGCAGAAAAGGATCCTCTTATGCCATCACCGGATTCGTGCTCTGAAACGAGCATTGCGTATTCGCACGGGCGCCCCCTGCATGCTGCTCAATATTTCTGTGTGCGTCACTGGGTAGGCACATGCGTGGTCGAACCGAGCGGCTGCCCACTCTGAGGCCTGGCGCCTGAATCGATTCCCTGCGTCAGCGGTCACCGATGACTCGACCACAAGAAAGAGAGTAAAATATGCTTCAGGAAACGGCCTGACCTACGGCGCTTGACGTGCAGTGCGGCGCCGAGGGCCGTTTCTCTACGCATCTAGCACATATCGGAGAACGACTGGTGGGCTAGAAGCGGAACGCCATGCAGCAAGCCACTTTTGGACGCAGCCGATGATGAGTCGGCTGCCTTTTGTAGGCTATTACATGAGCGTGCCATGTTATCGTCCGCAGGCACGCGAGCTCGCCAATGCTCCGACGCTGACGTTTATTCTTGTCTGGGTGTGATCGGGTCAAACGCTTTCTGATGACAGCAAAGAACGACACCCCATGTGAAAAGGCGGTCAGCTGCTAGGACCTACCTCTGGCTCGCTGCCTGGATGTACTATATTCTCTCTGCCAAGACCCTAGAGCTTATTCATTACTGGTGTTTGATTCTTGTGTCGTGTCCAGACTGGGGAACCCAAACCAGACGACTTGACCATCAGAACAACGAGCTGATCGGTACGACGCTGAATGCTAAGAAACTGCGACCTCGAAGTTGAAACCATGGCCGTACGAAATCCAAATGGGTGCCCGGCGGACTCCGGGTATACTCAGTGGACTGAGATGCTGAATTGCCTGGCTCTACGCTCTCGCGCTCTAGTAAAAGAAAGCGCTACAAATGTGTCTCACACCTCTTCATTCAGAGACCTGGTTCTCGAAGGACAACGAGACGGCACTTGGAGTGATGAAGAAGAAGGACAACCAAAGATCATGTCGCACCAATGTCAGACATAGTTGCGGATCTGCAGGGAATGTTTCCGGGTCCCAACCCTGCAGTGTGACTTGATGCGGTATGCAACACTTTCGGGGATATCCTGTTTCTGCGTCTGTGTTATCCTTCCCTTCATCCTGGTGGTTGAGATTCCGCCAAGACGAACCATCGCATACTTTGTCAGCGAAACGCTCAAAATAGCGGTGAAAAAGTCCAATCCAAGGCTGACACGACAGACACTCAGCCAAGTGAATTATCTTGAGAAGCTGCAAATAGCTAGTCCAATCAATGTGTCACCCGTGAACTGCACGTTCAGCACATAGAAGGAGGCTAAAGGTGCGAAAACGTCACATAAAGTGACCATTGTGCCACAGACCTTTTGAATCAGAGCACGTCATATATCGCTTCGCTCCCAAGGACATCCATGGACACTGGAATAAAAACCTGCTCCAATCGGAGGGATATGGAGCAAAATTACTCCGATCGGAGGGATATCGAGAAAAATTCGAGTGAACGAGTGTTGAACATGCCATCTGGACCAGGTTACGTGATTCCGACCGGGTTGCGAGTTCGGTTTGCGACGAACGCATAGCGTGCCATTGTTGTGGAAGATCACCAACGCCATCATCTTCGAAAGGAGACCATACACATGGGTCTACAGTCTCTACAATCGAGTATGAAGGATTTCCACCAGCATTCGGTACATTGCCAAATTACGATCATACAGAACCAAATAATACAGCACAATCAACCTCCTGGATTTATATTCTTATCGGACGCACGAGCTCAAGAGAAGACACGCCTCCTTGCGCTCCACAAGGCATCCCCAAACCTGAGATACCCCAAGATAGACGCTACGAATTGGTGCTGGCACGTTTCTTCAAAAACCCCGGAACGTTTCGAACAATACAAGGAAGGTGCAACGCCCTTGTCACTGGACCTGCGATACGCCGCTTACTCGTGGGTCATGATACCTCAGACACGCATGGATTGACTCTCGTGGTCCAGAAGGGCCATAAGGGAGATTTGGAAGACTTTTTGCATTCTGAAGACTATCAGTTGGAGGGTGGGTGCCAAGACCAAGATGTTCACACGTATGGCTGTCACAACAAACCCATCGTTACACTTGTATGTTGGGATGCGCCTCCAATCCATTACATACTCAGCTTCACATTCAGCCCTGACATGAATTTCGTGACAGTGTCCAAGATCTACTCTCTATGGATTGAACCGATACGATACAAAGAAGCCTATGTGTTCCACTCCCTGACGGTTGAAACAACAATCAGTCCTTCAACTGAGGAACAGCTAAGGCATGAAGGCTTCAAAATCATGTACCAGAACATCTCTCGCGACAAGATGGCCAAATTGACCAAATTGCGTCATGTATGCGATGAACAAACTTTGATCGTTCCTCTGCCCGCTATAAAAGGACTGGATACGACAGTTCTAGACGACGTGCTCGAGATATCCAGCTTTCAATTCCGCGCCGGACACCTCGAGCACGGAGGATTGATCCAGCGGCCGCTGTATGTTGTACGGCATCCGGATCTTGACCACAGGTATGTGGTCGTTGAGTATTTCTTAGCGCGCAACAAGGACTTATGTGGGGTGTTCAAAGCTATCATGTCAGTACTTCGTGGTTCTTATGTGGAGAAGTATAAGGCACTTCCCGTGGAGCAGCGCCCAAGTGACTGGAGGGCGATACTAGTTGAGCTTGAATGTGAAGCGCATTCTTGGATGAAATTCATGGACGACCGCCTTTACGAGGCTCTATCGCAACTTCAAGCAGAAGATACCAATGTACAGCGCGCTTCAACGAAGCGCGAGAAGAAGGACAATTGGCTTATCGAACAACTCCGCCAAGTCGGGAAAAAATACACTGGTCACGAGCCAGAGGATACGCCCTCGGCAGGTATTTTTGGCCTTTCTTTTTCTTAAAACAGACTGCATGAGTAAGTATGTAATACATGACGTTCGCGGATTTGCCGCTCACTGTAGTATCCAGGCATGACTGCGTTGACTAGCCTTCCAGTGAGCTGGCGAATGGACATTCACAGCATGATTCGGAGAGGATTCGCCGCTCTTGATTCGTCTAGTTGTCTTCACACATAGTGGAGTATTGGCTTGTTGTTTTCATCGGCTTACACAGTTGAAGACTACTACCGCAACTCTTATAGTAGACTTATTGATAGTTTTGTCAGCACCTTCGGTGCACTGTGTAGGAATAAGCTTTCACCTCTATCATCAAACTAAATCCAGTCGCTTCCTCCATCCAATGCAAAACGAAATATTTATGCAATCATTATTGGTTCTTGCCATGTGATTGCAGACATTACCAAGGGTTCCATGCAGCCAATGAACTTCATCTGCCTATACAACCTGTGCCTTTCCTATTAATTTGGTGTGCGGTACGTCTGGTGGAGGGAGCCTCTTTGCGTATGGAACGTACGGCAACCACGGTACGGCTTCGCGATCACGCACACAGCGACTGTGAGTCAAAAGGAGAAAATATATAAGACACAATATGGTGTCTCCGTTGCTTTCACAACACACACGACATGGCAAACACGCTTATCTCCCTATGCAAGCTGTCTACGCCCCGCAGCCTGGCGGCTGCCCTATGCAAATAGTATATACGTCGTACTTGCAAGTTTCCCACATCATGTGGACGTTCGTCTCGAGCGATGGGACAGGTGACATATTTCAGGGTGGGCGGCGAGAAAGGAGCTGCGCACCCGGAAACACGTTATGACCCAGATTGTAGATCGACCAACGTGATGTCAGGAGCGGAAATCGGTCCGGAAAGTTCGATCGAAAGGTTCAATATTGGACACCCATGTGTGTGGTGTCTCGGTATGCCAGTTGGTTTGTCGAAGAGTGACGAAGCATGCGCTTGCTAAGGCGCAAGAGATTGAGTACAACCCTGATGGCGAAGCGAAGCAAGCCGGGTAAATGTGTTCACTGAGTGTGACTCACGCAATGATCAAAAGCACTCCAACTACGCCAAAACGGTAAAGAAGCTGTAATTTCTTCTTTCCTATCAGGCTACAACCGCATATCGCAATCTAGAGGTTTTCTCACATCCATCTTCTTTACAACGACGAAGTAAAGTCGTAGACTTGTTGTCTCTCACAACTTCTCAGCAACCTCGACAAATTCCTCAAGATTGCGTACCGGTCGCACACGGGAGCTGACTTGCATGCTTGCCTTCCACGCATGTACATCTTCAATAAGGACAGGATGCGATGCATTCACTATGCTTTTAACATCCGCCGACGCATCGAGGGCCTGTGGAGCCGCAGTGAGACCAGAATCCGCGACACCTAGTGCAGCCTTGAATTTCTCAAGGGCCTTGTTAGCCACCTCCTTCTCCACCTTGAGTTCATCAGTAAGACGTGTGGCAACGGCATCTGGGATAGCATCTTTAGACGACACGTCTTTCATACGGGTCTGGAAAGCCTCGTCGTTAGCTGTGATCTTGTGTTCGGCAATGATGATCTTCAGTCCTGCTGCTGTAGCAGTCTTCCTCTCGTCGAGCGAAGGCTGCTTTGCTTTAGCCTGTGCTTGGAGGTGCACAGATAGCTTGGAGCGTTGAGAGGATGATGTCGAGATGTAGTGGTTGTAGAAGTCCACCATATCTTTCTTTGTGAGCTTCTCAAGAGTTGCAGCATCAATATCGGCTGTAAGTTCGTTAATACTATACTCATGTCGGAGCGTTAGGATTAGCATACCTTGCAGGAAGTCATAGGAATCACTAAAAATATGATTCCAGAACCTGTTATCTTCAAATGACAAATTCTTCAGTTTTGCCAGCCTCTTGTTGATCATCGCGCGTTTGTGACTCTCAAAGTCCTCGTCACTCATATCATTCAAAGTCTGCTCGAAAGTGTTGAGGAAGTTCTCGATGCGACCCTCGAGGTACCGACAATCTTTCTCACTCTGTATAAGGATGCGATAACCTGACCAGATGTCCTGGAAGCTAGGGCCAGAGAAGACGACGTATCCAAGTTGTTCGATGGTACGGAGCTGATTGAAACAAGGCTCATCTGTCATCTGTCCAAGAAGTAGCAGTTTGGCGCGCATGACGCTGTCGTATTGGTGGCCGGCATACAGACTGTACTCAATGCAGTGGTTGACATTCTCAGGGTCTTTTAGTTGCTTCTCATAGATGAAGTTACAGCCGGGAGGCCAGATGAGACTCCGACATGTCGGCACCTGATTCGCTGGTAGCCTTCTGGGTTTGATAGTACGCTCTACGAGATCGGTGATTCTCAAAACCTCCTCCTTATAGAGATTACCGTGTGCCAAGACCTCGATCTGACACTGCGCTAGAATCTGTGGGAAAAATTGCTGGACATCCTGCGCCGTCACGTTCTCAAGTTCTGGGAGCAGTTCGTCATTCATTTCACTCTTCTCACTCTTGAACTGTCGAGAGTAGGTACCGACTTGATGGAAGGGCTGTCCGTACTCCCAGTTGCGTAGAGAACGCAACATCCGGTCGTGAATAATCTTGAAACGATCTTCCGACACCTCAAGATCTCGTACTTGAAGTAAGACCTTCTCCAGTAATACATGAAGCTTGTCGTTGTAGCCGCTTACAGTAATCGAAAGACCACTGATGTGGTTGGTAAAGTCGTAGACCAACCCAGAAAGATCGGCGTCGTATGAATACTCTACCAGAGCGTCGTTCACAAGTTCGCGATACAGCGTGCATAGCAGTGTAATACGGGCTGTGACGTTGGTGATAGGCGTTCTGAAGTAAATGTGCACGTTGGCCTTGGGTACCCAGAACTGATCGTCCTTCTTCCACCAGATACGCACGTTGTCGTCATGGCGTATGAGCTTGGGCTCCTTGGTCGGCTGTTCAACATCCTTCTTCTCCACTTCCAGTCGGGTTGGAATAAACTCATTCTTGTGTGGGAAATGCAACTCTGCCGGTCGGCTCTTGCTTTCGAATGCTTGTTTGATCTCGGCAAGGAAATCCTCTGGTATCTTCTCGACTTTGTGCTCTGTGCCATACCATTTTTCCTTTTGGTCCCAACCGCCTGGGAAGTCTTGACTGATAATCGTCATCCTGAAGTTGTCCGGTCGGAGGTAAGACATAGCTTCGCTAATCAGCTCGGAATCAAACTTCTTGATGATCTTGGGTCCGCTTAGCAACATCTTGCGGTCGTACGACGTCTGCATGTTGCCTGCTAGATCACTTGTAGTCCTACTTGCCGGACTCTTTTGTTTGAATCGGAACACTACTTCGCTCATCCGCATTAGCTCTTTAACTACGCACTCTTGAGGCGGCTGATCGCGCATCAGTCCGATATACTGGAAGACAAGTTTCGCAACCTCCTTGTAGTTTTTGAGGCCCTCTTCGGTCAACTTGATATTGACCGTAAACAATCCAGAGCCAGGGCATAAAGTAGACCCTCCTGCCCTAACCTCGTTCGCCCATCCTTTTGCCTTAATGAGTGCAAGAATACTGCCAGGGCCCTGATGACTGAGCAAGTGACTTAGGTAACTTGAAGGATGTGACTCGTAAAACCTCTCTTCATCACGATACGCAAATTGGAGCTCTAATGACCGGGACTCCAAAACCGGTCTGGCGAAGGTCTGTGTCAACAATTCGTTCTCGGTATAGACAGGCATATCCCAACGGTTCTGGCCAAGATCTTTGTTTGGCACTTTGGCGAAGATCTCTTCTACCCATGCCTCCAGTGTATCTAAACTCTCCCGACCTAGGACAACCAACTTCATACGGTTCGCCGAGTAATGCGTTGAATAGAACTTGATGAACTCATCGCGGATCTTTACCCCACGTGCTATTGGTTCGTCGTGTAGAGTCTTGTAGCTTCCCCGTGGAAAAGTGGTTGTAGGGATGTTCTGGATTTGCCAAGGCTTTGTTGAGCTGGTGCATCCGCCAGGTGTCATTTTGAAGGTTCTTCTTGTTCTCTGAATCCACCGCTTTGAGCTCGCGGTCGACCGTGTCCTCCAAGAACAGAGGATTGATGAAGAATTGGCCAAAGCGATCCAGCGCTCCCCATAGCGGTGATTCGTCTTTGGACTCTGCCAGGTTTGTTTGCGATACATCTGGTGAGGCGGCTTGGCTGCTCGTAGGCGTAGAGGAAGGATATGAAAGTTCGAAGTAGTAGTTGGTCGACGTAGAGGCTGTGAAGGCAATCGAGTATCCGCCGTGGCGCGTCAGATACTGTCTGTAGGCGTTTTCCTCCGGGTACTTCTCAGTGCCCATGAATAGCAGGTGCTCTACCGCGTGCGCGATGCCTGGCATGTCCGGCGCATTGCTGAAGCTGCCCACGTTGACGTCCAGTGCCGCGCTAGCCTTGTCTGTCCCCGCCTCGTGTATCAGAAGAACCTCTAATTGATTCGGTAGGGTGATGATTCGGTACGAGCGATCATCGAGTTGTGGCCTTTCCAGGTCTTCTATGCGCTGCCGTCCTCCGAATTCTCTTCCCAGCGCTTCCGTCATCTTGGCTGGTTAGCTCTTGTTCTCTGGCGACGTCGCGACGGTACTCTGTGTAGCAGGCGGCGGAACGATCGTAGCAGCCTGGTGACTGCGAGGTTTATGTATGCGGCGTGCGCCGAGGTGACGAGTGGGAAGCGAAGGAGAGGCTGAGCAATGTGATGACGAGACTGTGTACTGTACAATCTACCAGGCAATTGGGAACCTGGGAATAAGTGTTCGGCGTCTTGGTACGAGTGATAGATCCTCTAGAGACTGATGTGCGCCCCTGCATGGGAGCGTCGACAAGACTTGCTGTAAAGGCGGGAATGGTTGGACACAGCTTCTAGGTGCATCATTCCACGGGGGACTGCTACGTTGCAGTAATTGATTGCCTGATTTTGGGCAAACGTTGGAAGCGGTGAGACAGTCTGAGGTCCTGCACGCCTTCGCAAGCCCCAATGCGCTGGACAAATCATGCCAAGTCAACCGACCCTTGTTCCACCTGGGCCCTTACATGATATGCCGCCTTCGAAACGTCCTTTCAAGCACCGAACGCCACAGCGGCTATATCCGGTAGAACCTCTATGAGGGTCGCCTGAGAGTCGAGTCAGACCACACACGATGGCGCACGACTCGCGGCCACGGGGAACCGGGGAATCAAAGCGGAACATATGATTGGGGCTCATCGGCTATCGGACAGGCAGCCATACGGCGCCGTGCAGCTGCCTGGAATATGGCATAATTTGATGCAGTCTTCACTCTTGGCTGCACAAGTAGGCAAGCTGACCGTGGTTCTCAACAAATCTTTGACTATGCACGGCGAGAATTACCGCAGCCCTGGTGCCACCCCATTGCTGAGGTCATGCAACGTACCTCACAGACTTGCAGAATGTATCGCCCCGAGTCCTCAACGATGTGAAGGAGAAGCTTGATCTGAGACATATAAATTCCATCAGGGAAAATCTCCAGAATCTGGATGATGAGATGCAGGGTAGGGGGACTGACTCGAAAACTATGTATAATTAGCAGGTACGGAGGATATAGAACGATCGGAGACCTCAGACACCTGTCATGAACAAAAAATCTGATCCCCATCAACTACGATACTGGTCTCCCCCTCTGCAACTGACACCCATTTCTGACGTCCTTCTTCGACATCCCTGCATCGAATGTAGGGCGGCTGCTAGCGAAACAATGTCCATGATTCTTGATGCCTTCAACAGCGCGGCCTGACTATTCTACGAATGGTGCCGCGCATCAGCTGAGGAAATACGGCCTTCAGCTGGACAAGCCACAAGGTATGTCATGTCTGTAGTGAATTGGAACTTGGCTGAGGCCTGTCTATAAGTACAACGTCTCGATCAAGAAGCTTCTTCGCTGCTGAATAAGCTGGAACCTAGAGTGCACAACAACGAGTCTATATGCCCGTATACATAGCAACGCTGGCTGAAACCAGTTGCATGGACAACGGCTTCACGCCAGAAGAGCGGAAGACGCGAGTCAATGCTTTTCTCGATGGGCACAGCATATGGTAAGATATACAAAAGCCTAGGATGCCCTGAGCTGCTGCGAGAGTGCCGAAAAAAAGTTTGCAATGTAGTGATCATCGCGCTGACTATCAGTGAGCGAGTTCGTAAGTTTTACGCACTACGATGTAACCTCCTATGCCTTCCCTCTCCTTGTTCTACTTCAATCATCAGATTGTGAATGAATTGAAATGTAGCTAGAAGGCCTTTAACGCGGTGTGGAGCTGGATCGAACCTGTTTCAAGTTTTCTTTAATGCAGGCTGGGAAAATCTGGCCCAGCTGCTGCCTTCTTACTTGGGTCATATCATCGCGCCGACCGTTACCGATGCCGGTTGCTACACTGAGGTCCATCACGTTGATGGCACAGGAGAAGATGCAGGGTAAGTATTTCTTGACGCTTGTGCGTTGTTTGCTAACAACACAAGTGTTGTCTACTCTGAAATACAAGGACGTCAAAACTTACAGGGGGACCTGATGGATCTCCAGCTGCGCCGTCTCCTCTATCCTGAAGGCGATGGTTTCCGCATGGAAACAGGCGGCCTGATGGAGAACCTACGAGGTCTTACCCTAGAGCGCATCCGCCGATTTCATCAATACATGTACCAACCTAAGAACATACGACTTGTGCTGATCGGAGAGGTGGATCATGCAAATCTTCTGGGTGTTCTGGACAAGTTCGAGGACCGGATCGTTGACCGCGTACCGGCTTACAGTGAACCCTTCAAGCGTCCGTGGGTCGAATCGAAGCAGACTCCACCGCTGAGTAAAACAGTCGTTGACACGGTTGAGTTCCCAGAAGAGGACGAATCAACTGGCGAGATTCTGATCGCTTTCCCAGGGCCCAAGACCATCGACAATCTTGCAGAGACTGCCATCACCATACTGTTCCTATACCTTTCTGGTTCACCTGTTTCGGTCTTAGTAAACACGCTTGTGGAGAAGGAACATCTTGGAAGCAATGTCTTTTATCGCTGCACAGAACATACCGACATGATGATCCGATGGTGGCTGACATCAGTAGAGACAGATAAGCTGGCAGATGCAGAGAAACGTTTCGTCGAAGTCCTCAAACAGCACGCTTCCAAGCCGCTTGATATGAGCTATTTCAAACACTGTCTCCATCGTTTCAAGCTTCGAATTAGCTATATGTATGAGACTGGTATGGATGGGTACAAAGATCCGATTATCAAAGACCACGTCTTCGGTGACCGAAATGGAAAACATCTTGAAGACGCCATGGCCACCCTCGACGTATTCGATACTTTGGGCAAATGGACCGAAGAGGAATGGCGAGCGTATCTGAACAAGTGGATGGTAGATGCTCATCACGTTTCCATTCTCGGTAAACCCTCAAAGGCTCTGTCAGATAAGATCGAAGCAGACGAGATTGCACGAGTCAAGGCACAGCAAGAAAAGTTAGGTGAAGAGGGACTGGGGCAGATGGCACAGAAACTCAAGGAAGCACAAGAGGAGAACGAAAAGCCCATCCCAGAAGATATCATTGCCAGTGTTCAGGTTCCAAGCACCGAGTCTATCCACTTCCACGAGACTACAACAGCACGCTCTGGACTAGCAAAGAAGCTAGGTACATCAAAGAACAATATCCAGCAGATTGTGGACAATGATGAGAATGGTCTCCCATTATTCATCCACTCCGAACACATTCGAACTTCTTTCGTGCACCTCGGCTTAGCGCTCGGAACCGCATCGTTACCAACGGAACTCAAGCCTCTGCTCGGCGTATATCTCACCAACTTCTTCGCTACTCCTATCATGAAGGATGGAAAGCGCATCGAGTTTGAAGAGATCATCACCAAACTTGAGCAGGATACAATTGGATACTCGATCAACCGCGGTACAGACATTGGAAACTCGGAGATGATTTACGTTCCCTTCATTGCCGAGGCTGACAAGTTTGAGACAGTCGTTTTATGGCTCAGATTAATGCTTGTTGACGCAGTGTTCGACACTGAGCGCATCATCTCTGCAGTCAAGAAGATGCTTGCAGATGTGCCCGAAGAGAAGCGCGACGGTAAATCGATGAGCGTTGCCGTTGATGATATGATCCACTATGATACCGCTTCAGCTGTTCGCGCCACTGGAACTTTAGTCAAAGGTCTCTACCTACAGCGCATTCTGGAAGTACTCAAGACGGAACCTCAACAAGTTCTCGACAAGCTCGAAGCCTTGCGAAAGCACCTACTGATCTTTGCTAACATGCGCATTCTTGTGATTGCCGATCTTGAGACTTTGCCAAACCCGGTGTCTACTTTCGAACATCTCACCGACGCTTTCGATCCCGGCCCGGAGCCGACTGTGAACCCAATCGACGATCGCAATGCACTCCTCTCAGATATCGGCCGTAACCCAGGTGGTACACACTACCTAACCCCTATGCCCATCGACTCTTCCTTCGCAGTACTTACATCCAAAGGTCCAGAGGGGTATAAAAACGCTAAACTTCCTCTACTCATGGTTGCATTGGCCTACCTCGATGCCAAAGAGGGCCCAATGTGGAAGTCAATCCGCGGTTCAGGCCACGCATACGGCAGCAACTTTTCTCACGACCCCGAAACAGGCCTGCTCAGGTTCCACATCTCCAAATCGTCCAGGTTGTTTGCTGCGTACGAAAGTGCCAAGACTATCGTCAAGGAGCTCGCCGGCGGTCTGCAGAAGATCGAGCAGCGGGCTCTCGAAGGCGCCCTCACCAGTGTCGTGCGCGACTTTGTTAAGAAGCGCGCTACTGTCATCAATGCTGCTACAAATTCTTTTGTTGACCTTGTTACGCATGACGTTGGCAAGGGCTATCCGGATTGGGTGCTTCGCGAGGCGCGCAAGGTGACTGAAGAAGACGTCATAAACATCTTGAACGAGGTTATAGCTAGTTTATTCGTGCCAGAAAAGACGGATCTAGTCGTAACATGCGCTAGTATCATGCGTGACGTAAGTTCCTCGTTATCTACCTCTAGTTCTTGCTCTGAAACGCCGCTTACTTTTCCATATAGGGTCTTAAGAAAGACTTTGAAGACGCAGGCTTCAAGATCGAGATCAAGCAGCTAGCTGATTTCCAAGACGCATACGGTCTTGAGGGTGGAGAGGATGACGAAAAGTTCTAGTATGGCAATGGGTTGTCGAGAAGTCGTTATGATGATGGTGTTCCCGCGACTGGATTTAAGATGATAAACAGGGCTGTAAAATCCGATGTGAGAATTATGCTGTCTACCCGACCGAGTTGTGCCATAGAGACAAACTGTTGGCGTTGGAGAGGAGAAGCTGTTTAGCAATCCATCCGTCCAAGATCATCTCAACGTTCACATGAACACACCCACGTGATGAACAATGCTTGTGGAATTGAGAAAACAACAGGTGTTGCCAATACTGACCAAGTCCTACTCTATTCTTATTGATCGAACAAGACGCTTCCCCCACAGAGGTACTAAGCTAGAATATGAGGAAATCTGCACAGCGGAATTACCTCGATCGAAAGTCGATATGCTTGGAGAAGCAGAGCAAATCATCTACGTTGTGAGCATGCAAACGCGGGGAGTTTGGGATAGGTTGCACGCCAACTATCTCTCCAGCTCGCAACACTCGTGAGCTTGGATTTCTTCGAACTGGAGGATGCCAAGGCAGTATTTCAGTCCAGCTCAAGTGTTCAGAGGGAATATTCGTGAACTAGGTAGAGACAGGACATTGTGCGCGTTGATCGTTGGCGACGATCAATGTCTTCTCTGCAATCAAGGCTATGATGTCGTGGTTGTCTTGCGGATTCATGCGAGATGCAGTAGCTTGATGATCTGAGATACAGGATATGTGGCCAGGGTTTCCTTTACAACCAGGGCTTAAGCCTGCCTGATCGTGTCTACCCAGTACCCTTAGAGAGTGGCAGGCGATACCAAGAAGAGAAAGAAACAGGAGACAATACTCGGAACATGTGAACAGCAAGGCCTCATCCGCGCTCAGTACTCGAGACAAAGCTCAAGCCTGTGTCTGTCCTACTCTGGTCTTGAAGAGTTCTACCGAATCAAAGTTTGCTCCAGCTGATAGCGTAAAGTAATTCCGTCAGGTTTCTGCTCAAAATGGATACAGTAAGGCAAAATACACCGGAATCGAATTCGACAGCTGCTTTGTGACCTGTTGCTAGACTGCGGTAAGCGGAAACTGAAAGTAGCTTCAAAAGACGTCAGATACCTTTTGGAATCTTGAAGATATTGCTTTCCCATTCGTAATGTTTGCAAAGTCTTCGACGAGAAGGAATATCAAAGGAGAGAATCGTTGGCCACAACAGCCGTGTCCTTTCAGACAGGTTGAGTGTGTTGGGATCTTGAGGGCTGTAGGTGACAGCAGCTGCCAATAGTGCGTAATGTTAGTATAACACTGCATGATGACTGAGAGGAATCAGATACATGGTGTTCTCCAGGCGCGGTGGGATCACTTTCTATATCCGTAAGCAATGGATAGTCCTGTAATGTTAGGCTCATCGGGCCTGCTGCGATGTTAGGTCGGAGGCAACTGCTTTGGAAACTCTTTTGCAAAGCCAAAAGAGAATCCTTCTTAGTGGAATCAGAGGTTATTGCACGTGACTGAGTGTGTTGGCCAGCCGGCATGTCATATCCATACGGAAATGCAACAGAACAAGATACCAGATCATTTCAAGAATCTGACACGCAATGATGACATGTATGGCTCACTGTCAACGTCAACGAAGAAAACAGCAAAGTCAGTCCCGTTTCAAACGCTGATGTGACACGTCGCCATGCTCTTTACGCGTCTCTGTAAGTAGAGCGATAGGCAATCGAGAGCATGGGATTCAGTGTGGTAGATCCGAACATCCGTTTCTTTACCGAATCTCAAAGCCCTTTGATTGTGCTATAGCAAGGAAGGCAGGTGTCTATTGCCGTTATATTCATGTACGATCATCTCTTCTATGGTATTGCTCTGGAGGTTCCCAACTCACCCAGATCAGCATGCTTATTCATCTTGCCGTAAGCGCATGACCCAGGTTGTGGTCATTGCTGCTTCATTGCTACGGTAATCATCGCATGGGACTCCAAGCTTGAATCTTTGTGTGCGATAATCGGGCTATAGAGTCTCGCTGGGTTGTCGTAGTCTGCTTGTACTGCCTGCCGGTGGTTCTTGATCTTATCCAGTTGATTCCTTTGAGCAGTTCAGCGCAGTCCAAGGAGCTAGTCTGCTTGAAGATCTTGGTTCATCGCTTACGGTCCTTCTACTACGCCTGTCTCAATGAATGCTTACCCACTGAGTAACCCCTGACACTGTACATCCCTTTCGTCATCTTATGCAGGGCAGGGTCATCAGCGTAGACTACATATATGTCAGACTCTACCGTCGTAGTTTTCACGGCCAAATTTGCGCAGCTTTGGTATGAAGTAGATGTACTACTCTAAGTCTCCTGTCCTAGATACGTTGCCTCTCTCAAAAACCAACATAGTCTCCGTGGTTGTGGCCAAACTAGTAAGAACTTCACACTGGATACGGCATCGCACGACCATTGAGATTTCGCTCGGCCTTGGTTATCCTCATTGACAGTTTCAAAGTCACTCCCCGTGCCGCTTTCCAACGTGGAATCATTGCCGTCAGCTTCCTTGAGAGGGTCCTGCATACGGGCTACCAACTTGTAGTGCCCAAGTTTCTTTTCCCACAATCAACTGCTTTCATCCTACTATAGTCGAGGACAAGATCGCAGATCATCTGATTCTTGATCCACAACCTAAAAGCTAGAATGGGAAGAAAGGTAAATCTGCGCTCTAGACACAGTCACGTCATGTGGATTA
The DNA here is from genome assembly GCA_004156035.1 of Alternaria tenuissima. Classification (NCBI taxonomy): domain Eukaryota; kingdom Fungi; phylum Ascomycota; class Dothideomycetes; order Pleosporales; family Pleosporaceae; genus Alternaria; species Alternaria tenuissima. The sequence continues at coordinate 205,900 of PDXC01000014.1, read as the reverse complement.
CACATGATTTTCCTACTTCAGCAACGGCCTTGTTTTGCACATAGACGCGATTCGACTATTCACAATATCGTTCTACTTTTGCTAACGGGGTTGGTCTACAGAAGGAACGTTATGCGAAAGCTTTAGATGGATGCAACAAAGCTACAGTACCCATATTGCCTACTGACAAGGCATCAAGCTCGAGCGATAGCTTCATATCAGCTTCCCCTAAAGCAGCAATGATCAGAGGCAAAGATACTGTTCCGCCGACGAAGGTCAAAGAAAAGGTTACCAGCGAGGCTGCTAGGCAGCCTATCAAGAAGAAGAAGAAGAAGAAGAAGAAGAAGAAGAAGATGATGAAGATGAGGGTTCCGGGCGAAGAGACACAGCCGGAGAAAGAGAGCAACAGCAAAAAGAAGAAGAAACCCAATACGAGGAACAAGAAGAAGCAAACTGGGGACATGACTCAGGTTACTGTTGCTGCCTCTTATCAGGAGTGTGATGAAGCTGTTTCTGCGCCTGTAATCACGGCAGAGACGAGGATAAAACCAGAGGCCGCCCACATTTTCGTCAAAGGAAACAGAACAGCCATGGATCGTACACACGAACTGGACCGTTCGCTCAACGATGAATATGGCAATGAAGTTGATGAATACAAACGCTCTCTCGAACAAAGACTGAAGCCTGACGCATCATACATGACACATCAAAGTGAAATCAATTGGGCTCTGCGGACTTTGTTAGTAAGATGGCTTATACCGATCCGCATGAAATTGAAACTCGAGCCCGGGGTTTTGTGCCTTGCTGTCAATTATCTCGACCGATTTCTGTCCGAAAAACAGGTAAGGCGGGAAAAACTGCAGCTCGCGGGTTGTACAGCTCTCTTCATTGCATCAAAGTATGAGCTTGTGAGGCCGATCGAGAAGAAGATCATTGTGGCCATTGCTGATGGCGCATTCGAGGTCGAAGAACTCCTTCAAGCTGAGAGCTTCATGTTGAAGACGCTCAATTTCGCGCTGGGATGGCCTGATCCGATAGATTTTCTTGAATGCCTAGAGAAAGCGGATCCTGAGTATAGGAATACACGGGGCATGTCACGGTGCTTCTTGGATATTACCATGATTGACCAGCGCTTCTTGGACTATGTCTCTAGCCACCTTGCCGCAGGTGCTTATTGTCTCGCACGTTCCATGCTGGGGGAGAATGACTGGGTAAGTCCAAACAACCATATCTGCTATGAAACATACTAAAGTGACATAGTCGAACTATCACGTGCATTGCTCAGGTTACACGCTGGAAAAGCTTCGACCGCTCTTATCTCTGATTCTTGACTGTTGCTATGACTTCCGGCCCGACTATGCCGCGTTATATAAACAGCCTGGCGAAGTTGACTCCAAAAAGGACCGCAAGAAACACCGTGAAAATAGCTATCAGAAAGCTTGGAGGGTAATTGAGAAAAGGCTTTCGAGTGGATTTTCTCTACCGTGGGAATGAAGGTGCAATCAAATCTACTATTTTCTCCTCTGATTTACTTTGGAAATAAAGGAGTACTCCGACCCCTTGTCATACCGAGGCTGCCGATCAGTAAGTGATAGATGACAGACCGTGATACGCAAATATTCGCAAGCGTTTGCACTTTTTTGCTGACAGAATATCCTGAAGTCCCGCCTTATGCTACCGATGGTCTAGTGGTCAACTTCTAGCTGAGAATAACACAAAAGCAGCAGGCATTACAATCCTTTGCCTTCTTGGTTAGTATCGGTCCCCCGGATCATCCATCGCGCGCAGATTTTGTTTGTGTAGTTTGAAAGGATTGGCCCCACCTTAGAATCCACAATTCGAAAGTATAGTTTGACATCAGCAGGGTCAACAATGAGCTCAAAGCAAACCGAACATGATTTCATCAGGGCACGCTGAGGCGACAGGCACAAGGCCGAAGAAGATGTCAGGATGAATCGGAGCTCATCCTAAAGTCTCATGAGTTGGAAACGGTACTGGCGATCCTTTTCCTGTACTGCCGGGGTCTTACATAACAGCGATGAGCTGGATTTGAAGTGCAAAACAACATTTGCAGGTCTTGGCTACCGGCTTCTTTCGGTTGTTCAATCTCCATCCTCCATGTTAGCAGTGTGATTGTGTAACGCCGGTAATTCAATCTTTCAGTCAGCGTTACTCGATGAAAGCTTGCATTATGGAACTGATCAATGCACACATTCTTGAGTCTGATGAGTGGTCGTAATTCTACATCATAGCATATCCTCATAACCTCCAGAGATGCCTGCGATGCTCCAAGTTGCTCTGGAACTGCTGGTGATAGTTTGAAATGCAGCAATTGGTGCGTTCAGTATTGTCTCCTATCACTGAACCAATTCTTGAGTTCCAATGCGCTGTGTTGTAGCTTTTAATGGCTTCTCTCATTGTTCCAACTCGATCATCCGATTGTGGATGGAGTATAACGGACTATCTGCAGGCTGTGAAGCTGGATCAAAGGTCCCATGAATTCTACTCGAGCTGGCGTGCTAATCCACTGCGAATTCGATATTCTCTTGCGCATTGCGCGCAACCAGCAGGGAGTTTTCCCGCGCGCGACCAGGAAGCGACCTGCAATGACTGCTCGTTCTATTACGAAGTGAATTTGGTGCTCTGAACCTTGTTGATCTTCTCTTCAAGGCCTCGAATGTTTGAGCAATGTCTTGGATGCAACCTCTTACAAGATCATCGATGATTGACGAGATTCGTCAGCTGTTGAAGACTGATACTTGCTGATGATATCAGACTTCGAAACGTTTTCAACACTTTCCTCCACTTCATCACAAGGTCCACGCTCATACAATCTATATCTCATGCTGTGATTATCTCCAAGCAAGCAAGATAAAAACCAGAAGCAATTCATATCTCTACTTTGTCACTTTCCATCCAGTCCTACGGTCTCATGCCAGCGTGCACAGTTTCATCTTCTTCCTCTTTCATCCTGGCACGATAACGAATGATATGGCGGCCCAGGTCGCTCGGAACATAGTTTTGTTCTTTCACGTAGCCACGAGAGTCATCCAGTTTTGTCTAGCCGTGCTTGGCGCAGATCAATTCATTCTTCTTCGGACGGTTGCAGAAGTCGAGGTGCGGCTTGCGTTCCACAGTGTTGCCTCAAACGCCACGAACAGCCTCTTTTGCCATACCATAATGATCCGAATGGAGAGCGAACCGGTCGCCTGTTGCATCATGAATCTCTCACTGTGTCTGATATAGATGAACACAATTACGGTCGTGTATGGATTTCCATATCTAGCATTGCTTCAAGACTGCTTCTCGATTTCGCTCGACACTCTACTTTGGCTTGTAACTCTTGGCCATTGCAGTCTATGAGTGACTTTAGATGATAACATCCCTCCCTGTCAACAGGAAATCCCACCACACAGGAATATATCCACTTCCTAACTACTGAATTTGTCAACTATAGAGCGTTGTTCTTTCAGTTAAACGTATGCCTTTCCTTGAAGTAGTTTCTCAAAAATCGTACAATGCGATACGAAAAATACATCTATGTGTCTCGCTGTCAATCATTTTTTTGCGGGGCGTGTTCTTGTCGCAGCAGTTTTACCCCCTGCAAAAACATGACTAAGGCTTGGTTACTACGATTCGCAGGCTCGAAGGTATTGGCCAAGAAATACGCAGATAGTTTCAAGATCTAGAACTTTTACTAGAGAGTGAGAGTGGTGACCGGATTTATCCGCATTGGCGTGCCACAATCGCATCCACCCAAGTTGGGTTTAGTGATCTTATGTAATGTAGTAGCCACCGTAAGGAACTAACGCTAGCTTGATCGATGTAAATTATGCTAACTAGTCCTGATACAGTACCCTGCTGGTCTAAGCGGTTACGAATCAAGAATATTGTACGCAGCCAATAAGACACACGCTGCTGCCTAGCGCAAAATCCCTTATTTATTCCCCGTCATTAACCATCTTTCGTGTCTCACTTTTACTTCTGGTGGATGTCCCCTGTGATCTTTACGCTATGGACTCCAAGTACGGAACATCTCAACTAATTAATACTGTCAAAGAATGGTGTGCGTAATAGTTATTGATCTTTTGTTGACTATAGCAGCTAATCCAGCGACAGGCCACACCCATAAGAAGATCACGTTCGATATTCAGCCATTCGAACAATGGTTCAACGCACTTCATGGCTCTGGCACAAAGGTGGAGAAATTGAGAGACTTGGGGATCGAGGACGAAGATGCTGAGAAGACGGTGGACTTCGTACATGGCGCGAATGACGACCCGGCAGCTTGTTTAATAGTTTCAGCCCTGCTGCTTGCAAACAACCATCTGCCCCCTGCTGAGATCCAGTCCGACATGAAAAACGAATTCAAGCAAGGGCGACTCAAGGATCTATACACCTCTTTAAAAAGCGGGAATAGTCTTTATGAACAAGCGTTTGTGGAGAAAATTGACCAGTTTAGTTAATCAAGTGTACTGTTGATGCTCGCAGACCTTGTTTACCTAGGTTGCCCTATATCACAGCGAGAGAATCTTAGATAAAGGGTCATACGTCGTTAGTTAGTTTTTGGATTGACAGAGCGATTCTAAAAAGAGGGAGTTTTAACAAGAAAGAGCGGGAATTGTGGTGAGAAGCTCGCACAGAGGCAGCGCAAAGTGGTAACTAGTCAAGCTAGCATGTAACGGGCTGAACGCCCTTTAGACAGCTCCTCGATGGGATCTCGGTCAATCCACAAACGTCGGGTCGTACCTCGCGACCCGGCATCTGTGCGACGACTGAGCGGCGCTCAGACGACGCGCTTAGACACTCGGCGTAACCATTTTCCGACATGTAAATAAACACCACGTAAGTAGACTCTATAGCTCTCTATCGAATACAACCTCTTGTATATCTCGCGTTTGCTCGATAGAGCGCAGCCCCTTACATAACAAACAACATACGCTGAATGCAGACTGCGTGCTCTTCATGCTAAATAGGTTTGGCACGCTGTCCAGATGCGGTTTGTCGCAGAAGAGCCAATGTTCTAACTAAGTTAGTAAATTACTGTAATTTAGTTGCGCTAGCCTAACTGCAGCGCCAAGCATGCTGTCCTTCTCGAACCATCTATAGACAAAGGGCTATTTTTAGCACGAAAACGTGAGGATGCAATGCCGCCAGAAGCTGCTCATCGCGTCTTGTGTTGCCACCACGGTCACAGAAGATGGACCCAGCCAGCAAGGCACTTGCAGAGCTTCCTCCAAATGACGACAGAAAATGGGCTGCTCGAGCCGATTCCAGTGGGGTCGCCCTCACTACGCTGTATAATCGATACAAGGGGCGGCCCTCAAAGGAAGAGGTGGCCCAACGCCAGCTGTACCTCAGCGTAGAAGAGGAGAAAGCCCTGGTCGCGTTCCTGTTGCTGATGTGTAGTTTCGGACAACCAGTCCGCATCAAGTACATACCAACGCTAGCCTTCAGTATAGCCCGGCGCCGATCCCCTACGAGTAGACCCAGCAAGCCGCCCGGTAAGAACTGGGCTCAAGCCTTCGGGAAACACCATCCTGAACTGAAAGCGAAACGAGTCAGGTCGATAGACTGGAGACGCCATGAGATCCATATATACGACAAGGTCACGGAGTGGTTTGAGGTAATAGGCCAGGTGCTACGAAACCCAGCTATTCGGCCCGAGAATATATATAACATGGATGAGACAGGAGTCATGCTGAGTATGCTGAGCTCTGTCAAGGTTCTTGCAGGTAAGGATGACCAACGAGGATATAGGGGCGCTGGTGTTAAGCGGACAATGGTTACCGCCATAGAGTGCATCAGTGCTGATGGTAGGTCAATGCATCCTCTCATCATCTGGCCAGCTGCGACCCACCGGAGTAACTGGACCATCCATCCGACCCCTGGCTGGCACTACGGATTCTCCGAAAGTGGGTATAATGACTCTAATATCAGCTTGGAGTGGCTTACGCGTGTATTCGATCCCCAGACCAAAAGAACCGCCAACGGCAAGCCACGGGTACTAATATCTGATGGCTTTGGTACCCACGAAACGCTTGAGATCCTGGAGTTTTGCTTCGCCAACGACATCACCCTCTGCCGACTGCCCTCCCACACTTCTCACAAGCTCCATCCATGTGACGTTTCTGTTTTTGCACCCTTAAAGACAGCCTACCGTGATCAAGTCGAACGCTTGAATCGAGGTGGTGTAGACACTATCGGCAAAGAGCACTTCACGTACCTCTACAAGCCAGCCAGGGATAGAGCCATAACAAAAAGGAACATTCTAGCTGGATGGGCTGCTGCTGGCTTGTTCCCTTTCAACCCGCAGAGGGTGCTTCGTGATATGCCGAAGCCGCCCGCAGAGCATAACGATACTGGCGAAGATATAGCACCATCGTCGTATCCAGCGACCGAGGCTCTGCACACACCTGTAACGCCTGTGACGGTAGAGGGTTTGACGTGGTTGACCGACCTAATCAAATAGGATACCTGTGCCTCTGCATCTGACGAGGCTAGCAGACAGCGCCTGCAAAGACGTGTGCAGAAGCTCGTAAGCGCGGCCAAAATATCCTTTGCTAGACAAAGCCTGCTTCAGGACCATAACCGACTTTTGTATACCATCAACAACGAAGCGAAGGTGCGACGATCGACACGGTCGTTGGTTATAGGCAAGGCGAAGGTGATGAAGTGGGAGGATCTGGATAAAGCGCGTGCGGCACTCGCAGCGAGAGATAAGGCTGCTGCGGAGAAAAGCAAGGGCAAACGTGGTCGCAAGCGCAAGGTATCGGCGCGAGAAGCAGACAGCAACACCGAGGGTGAGATCGAGAACGAGGCCGATGCGCAAGAGGCGGGCTCTTCGGTGCCTACATTAACAGTCAGAAAGAAGGCGAAGAGGAGCCGTGTCCAGCAGTCGCGGCAGGAGCCAGAGCCGGAACCGGAGCCCTGGAAGGCGCCAGTGGCGCCCATGTATCAAGAATGCAATACAATATTATTCGTGTGATCTTCGTAACCTGCTCGAAAGTTATCTTGTTGCGACACGGTTTGCAGTGGGATGATGATATTCTGATGACTAGGGCGGTCAGCACGCTGATGATCGTTGGCGAATAACAAGTGCAACTGGTCAAATAAACTAACTAACTGATTACAGTTAGTTAGTAAATTACGATAAATGATTATGTCAGGGATGAGAAATCATCTTTGATCTTCTAGAGGTGGTGCTAGCGTTAAACTGAAGTACCGGCTAGGTGTTACACGGGGTTAGGCTATACCTCTCTAGGCTCGGTCCGTACTAAGGCGAGGTAGACTAAGGCAGTAGTCCGTGAGGTAATGTATGGAATGATCAGGTGGAAAAGAGTTATCGTTGTAACCAAAGGATAAACAATACCAATTCTATGAACGATAGAATAACTAGTTGACAATCTGTGTGAGAAATGAACTATTTGAGTTGACCACAACGAGTGTAATAATGAAATCCGTCCATCCTATATACTCGTCGCAATCTATTCCTGCCATCATAGGTTTGACCTTCCATCACTGATGGTTGTCTCCACCTCTGATGGCTGCCTTCACATACGGGTCCTGCCATCACTGATGGCTTCCTCTTGGCGTGATGGCACATCACGTGATCTGGGCCCCGCCTTGGATCAGCGACCTTCCACCGCGGTCGTCCCGATGGTCTTCCTTCCTGCGACCTGCATGACAAAAGGAAGCAACTCCTTGTTACCTTGTAACACTAGGATGGCAAACTTTCAAAATCTTTCGCGCCACAGAAACTATAGAGCTAAATACGACTCTGGCGCTTGAGATCCACGCTATTAAGGTTATTTAGGATACCTCTTCTTGGTTTTAGACCTACGGCAGCCTTGTAGTGTTGCTTAATCTTAGGCGCGCTGTTTGAGCGTTAGACGAGGCATTCCCTGCATGAAGCGTATTAGCGACCACGCCATTGTAATTTATTGCTAAAAACTAGATGCAAATGCTTGTAGGAAGTTTAGCTATATTATCTACGAAGCCTATAGTTATATCTTGTATCTACAAATAGTAACATCCTTTCGAAGTCGAGGTACCTCGCTTATTTTCCCGTGCAGGGGTTTTTCCTGGTCTAAGGGATGGATGTTAATCTATCAAAACTTTGCTCGCACTGCGATTGCTACGTGGTGGGCGTAGTCATGACATGCGATAGGATTTTTGATGACTTATGTTGTAAATCTCTACCATCAAAATAGTCGAAAGATCATACTGTCGATATTATTGTACCGTAACCTCGACCCATTTTCAATTTATTTAACGTTTTCGATGAGCAGCACATCATCCAAATCGAAAAAAGGTTTTCCAAAGACGAAGAGGCTATTGACTGTGAATGTCAGCAGAAAGGAACGAGCTGCTTTACTAGCTTGTCTATCTTCCGTGAAAGAGATCACGTCATTGGCATAAATTACATGAGATATCGGCGAAGATTTGGGGAGGGCGCTTCGAAGCTAGAGAAGACGCATAGCATCTCAGCACGTTCTGAGTTATGTCTGCTGGGCATGGCATCTTAATACATCAGCTGCGGGTAGCCGAGCACCACAGCAATAACCATGTAGTTTGAAGCAGGAGAGATACAGTATTTACGGTGTTCACAATAACAAGACCTTCTTTGGTTGGCGGCCTCCTCATGTGCGAATCCGACCTGCTTTCTAACCCCTAAAACATGGATGTTCATGTGCGAGACGCTGCTACGTGGTCGTACCCCTGACAAACTAGACGGACCTTTGAACATGACGGCATTAAGCCTGGTCTCTTCGTTGACCCAAGGAAACGACCGGTACGAGTAACTGATTCCATTGTTGTCAGCGAAAGCGACAGGGTCGTCAGCTGCAAAGGATACTCCAGTGATCTGCATGGACTGAAGAATTGTCCCGTCGCGCTACTCCGTCTCTTTCGAGGCGCTGCTTTGGCTCGCTTCTTCGACGATCTCATTCCAGCGCGGAATGAGGGCAGGATCGATGTCCAGAATCAAACAAGACTCACTCTGCACACGCGCGCAAAACGGATAGTGTGGGGCGACGACCTTATGTCTGCCTTCGCACGGAGATTCCGACACGATCTTTTCGGAGTCCCCTGCTGTCTTGGTTTTGCGCCGGAAGATGGCCTTCACTGCTAAGAGAATAGCCTTCCGAACACACATCCTGCCTGCGCCATCAACTGGAGCGTCGCAGAGCTCCCGGACGTCTACGAGGCCCTCGAGTATGACGAAAGACGGTTGAAAGGGGTAATCCGAGCAGGCAATTATATCACCGTATTTGAGTTTTCTTACCACCAGCCCTGGCGATGGCAGGTTGCGAAGAATGAACTGCAGCTCGCCGCCAGTTTGCTGCAAGGAGACACCAGAATCCTGTTTAGAAGCAGAGTGGGAGGAGCGTGATCCATCTCTGTATCGTGCATCGCGAATTGCATCTTCCAGTCCCCCGTATGCTTGGAGTTTCTTCTTTTCGACGGAATCAGGGTCCTTGTCACCAGTACCAGGAGCCCCGTCGACAGGATCAGAAGTGCCCCCGACCGGCGATGTAGCTACATCCCAGCTGTAGTTCACTCCACCCCGATCGAGATCCATCACTGCGAGTCTACTGCGAGGGAGCACAATCTTGATGCGTGCAGCAATTCTCTCGGCTTCGCGCTGTATACATTGCGCGAGATCAGTCCCAACAGAGCAGACCTCTTGCAAGTCGAGAATGATACACGACGGTTGACCACATCGTGCGAAACTCTGTTCTAATGGTGGCGCAACAAAAGAGTCGATATCCCCCCTGAACTGTACGACGGGCGGTAACAATGGTGGATTTTGACGTGCCGAAGAAGTTGACGACCGCAGCTCCTCCGCAGCGGGGCAGTCCATCTCCTTTGACAAACTGTCAGCGACGTATGTCTGTGAAAACAAAGGCAGGATGTAGGACACTTTCCTCGGCGGTATGTGGTGACATGGTTTTGTGGCTTTGAGTCGCTGCGCGTCATATTAGTGGTTGCTTTTCTGGAGGACCAATGCATTCTACCGTAACCAAGACATGGTGGCAGAATTGCCGAACGACCACTATCGCGAGTCCTATACCCACCCCCGGTGCAAATCCAAGCGAAGCGCAGGCAATCGTTGTCCCTGCGACGTCGATCCACTCGCAACAAGTCAGCGATGCAGTCGACTCCCACAGCGCTTGCAACGTCAGTTCAGTGCCGATGAACAGCACAAGGGCCGACGCCTGGATCGTCGGCACATAAGGCAGGACGCGAGAGGAGATGAAGAAGAAGACAAGCGTGAATAGCGCAACGAGGAATGCTTCAGGGCGTCTGCCGTCAGCATTGTGGAAAAATTTGGAGTTCGAGTACACCTGGATCGCATGAGTGATGACCTTTTGTGACGGGAGCTGGTATGCCTACGAAAAGATTAGGCAGCGCGCCCACGGCTCCAGCTACCGTGTTCGAGATGCCATGGCCGACAAACTCGTGGTTCATGCTATGGTCGCCCTTGCCCCAGTCTAGCGCCGCTTCTGAGGCGAAGATTGGCAGACTGAGGGCGCCGATCAGGACGAGCATGAGCACGTCACCGATGCCAGCCGATAAAGCACGCCATTCGACCATGTGGAAGTTGAAAAGTGCCCAGTAATCCCAGTCGGCCGCAGCGGTAGCCTGTGTAGGGCCTTGCTCGGACGTGAACAGCCAGCCTGCGGACGCAAGTCCTTGTATTGAAGTGTCTTCGCATGCCGCTACGATGAGCCAGAATATCCCAGCCACAGCACAGCAGAAGAGTGGTATGTACAGCGGATGCTTCGTCGGCTTCGTTGCTAGTCGTTCAAGGCAGGTCAGGTGAGTGGACAAGGACAACAGGACAGCTGGCCCTAGGGAAGCAGCCAGCAGAGGCAAGTGATCGTTCTCAAAGAGCGTACTGATGCTCAGATGGGGCGTCGAGGAAGGGAGGGTGATCTCGAGCCCTAGGAGAAAGAGTGAAACACCCACGCCGCCTGTCGCGGTCAGTTTGTCCACAGCAGCCCGACGGAGCGCTCTTACCGACCACACCCGTCATCACGGTCCGGGGGAAGTAGCCTGTGAGTCTCCCACAGCGTAGCGCCGCAAGTGCAAAGAACACAGCTCCCAGCAGCACGCTTGTTGACGCATAGGCGACCATTGTCGTCGGGAGCACACCAGGATGCCCCGGCCCCAGCTCTTTCTGAATGGCAGTGGCGATACTTCTCAGGAACGGTAGTGTCTCAGCCAGCATGGAACCCAAAGCACCCTCTATGCGCGATCCACCGCAGGTCAGCGTGACCTGCGAGACGACAGTACTGTACAGCGTGAGCGCAGCCAAGCGTGGTAGGGCGCCTCGAATACCTCATGATGTACAAAGACATTGCCTGGTTCTGTAGACCGGCAAAGTCGGTTTCCTGCGCTGCCCGAGGAAAGATGAGCAGGCCAATTGACACTGCAGCAAGTCAGAGTCGTGGTGCCTTCTTGACGGTATAGTAGGTGCACTTGCCTGCCTCGAGTATGTTGAGGGAAGTCCCGAGAAGAATGGCTGCTGGGGACAGTTTCGAGCAGCCACGCAGCTTCCACTGCACGTTGTGGTGTAACATGTTGCGCGGATGCGTTACGCCAGACGTCTGTAGATATTCCGCAGGAAGGTGGTCGTTCTATGTAGTCAAAGAAGGGAGAGAACAAAGACGGCCGCGGTAAAACTTCATGCGGCGGTGCTGCATGTCTTCTTGTCCGGATAGGCAGTGATGAATTGCTGTAGCTTCTGGCGTTGAATGTGCTTATCGTCTAGCAGCCGGGCTTGCGGAGCAGTGCTTCCTCCACATACACAGCGCGCTCGAGATATGTAAGACTGCGGTCAGCACCATCGTAACCGAGCCAGGTTGGTCCGACACAACACCCCAAGCAAGCAGATCATCTCACTAATGTTTTGTGAGTCTCGAGCAGACGCCGTGTGTGGGTTGGGAAATGCCTCTCGTCAAACTACTGGCTCAGGTTGTCCAGAAGAAGATTACCTGTTGTTATCCGTGTCGATGTAAGACGCTTCCGATCGTAGAACGCCATAGCGGCATCGCCAGCCCACTGGGGTATCGATCCTTCCACGCACCCTTGAACGGGCTTCGTGAAGTCCAGGAACACTACACAGTTCGCAAGAGCGCCCAAATTAGCGCCAGTGATATTGATCCTCCTACGCGCTGCTGACGGAGATGGCTTCGCGCCTGGAGTTATGCTCTCTATCGTCCAGTCCAACATGCTGACACCAGAAAGGCGGACTGCACCCGGCGGATCGTCTTGGTAGCGTGGGGGATGTGTGAGCGGCGAACCCAGGTCTCTCCGTCGCCTTGGTGAAGACTTCGCAGCCGTACACCAATTCGGCAACGTGCGGCTCTGTCGCAGCCTCCATGTGAGACTATGCGTCCAGTGCAATGAGGTGAGTGTGGAATATCACTGTCTTGCCCGCTTCCTGAATGTGTTGCCACACATCTGTGTTGGCACTGATAGCAACCAGGTGATGCGTACCTAGTTCTCACAAGTCGTGGCGAAACAAGCCGGGCAGAGTCCTTGTAGTATGGCGACGCTAGAGGCCTCAAGAAGTCTCGTTCGACTGCCTTGGAGCTTCGGTCTCATCCACGCGATTCCCTGTGTTTTGACAAACTTAGCCTAGTGTGTGTATGTAACAGAGGTGGGCATAGTGGAATCGATTGACATGGATTGACACACGGCAGACAGTCATGGTGGATCAGGGTCACAGTTTCATTTTCAGATCGTGGAAAACTTCAGGGCAGCCCATGTGGCCTACGAATATATTCGCTTTACCCTCGAGACAGGAGCGCAGCGGAGGTACAAATAGCACGAGAGCCAGTCTTTGGAACGACTCGCTGGTAGACGCTTTCCCAACAGGTATAGTCGCAGTGAAACATGTGTAAGATAAAGAGACGCGCAGCTGACTTGTAATGTCTTAGAATTCATGTTGTGGGTGGTGTTATCGTGCGACGGAAATCCCGTCCTGAGTCGTTGTGATAGCATGCGGTCCAGAGCAACAATGAGCCACATCCTAGCCAATATCAGATCGGCACAGCAGGCGACCTTCCCTGCCACTTACTGCGTTGTGACAACCCAACGTCTGCGCAGAACTCCCGGGATTTGCCTGCTTTCTAGAGGTGCGATGGGACGCGGTTGCGGCATTGTCGGTCGGTGTAGTCTCTAGGCCACGTGATCGCGTATCGCTTGTCGGAAACTGTCTCCTGGTGGCCTGCCTTTAGCGCCAAGTCTTGTCCATCTAGCTCGCGGTACGGTCCGACACAGGCTGGGTCTGCAAAGAGATCCGGCAACACGTCCGATGCTTCGTCTGACCCTGCTCCTTCACTTATCTCCCGGACTGATCGACTGGGCTGTGCGCCACGTCTGTTGGCGAGGCGATGCGCAGTCAGAGGCCTGAGACGGAGGAGGTAGAGCTTCGTTAGGGTCGGCTGCCATATTCTCGGGAAAATCGGTGAGCAAGGCGAGGGATCACCTCCAGTTCAGGAACCAGAGGCGTAGGACGAAGGAGACGAGAATGCAGAGCGCAAGCTTCATCAGCGCCTTTGCGAACAAATCGTCGGTTGCGTCCAACAAGGCTTCGAGTCCAGCTGCGTTCTCGACAGGCTGTTCGTCGTGAGGTCTCGCTTCGTCAAAGTCAGGGCGAGGCATGGCGAGGGCAAAGCGTAGGGAGCCGTCTTGCATCTGCGGCCGTCGTCTCTTGACACTCGCAACGTGAATATAGCGATGACGGTGAGCACACTTGAGCGCCACCGTCAGCAGTAATCCTCGCGTGGTATTCCAGCGCTGTGGTATTCCGTGGGGTAAGTTTTCTGGAATTCCATGTTCGTGGAATCCCAGGCCGGCGGAATGCCACACACCCGGTATTCCACGCGTAAGCTGCTTACGGTCATGGCAACCGTTTGACGAGCCGCAGTCGACCATAGCACATGAGTACTGGGCTCGTACAGTGCTTAGCGAATGCGGCTTCCCCTCGACACTGTTGCAACAACGTTTGCGCCACACCGCAAGCAGGGGTCACGTCGCACCACTCCACACAACAAGCCTAGCGTTACCCCGTCAACGCAGGTGTAGCTTGCAGCTAATAGGGCATTTTGGCATGATACTCCGTATTTTACAGCACAGGGCTTACTAGTAAGATAGCGTATCCTCTACACTTAAGTACTGCCAACATCGAAAACTCAGCGCTTCTTACGACTATTATGCTGTTAATGTATTATGTAGTATACAAGTGTTAGCATACTTAACGTAATACATGATAGAAGAGGAAGTCAATATCTACTAACTACTAACTAATCTGCCGCACAATCTTGAAGTGTCGCGAGATCTTGGCGCAGACTGCAACAACGCGGATGATCTGACCCAAAGCGCTTTTCGTAGCCCTCCAGCGCCCGCTGGTACATCTCTTCCGCCTTGTCTAGCTTGCCCTGATCAGCGTAGAGGAGGCCCAGGTTGTGAATAGCCTCAGTCAAGCTTCCTTCACCGTTACAATCCTCAAACCCCACGCTGATAAACTCTTGGCATCGATTCGCGTGCCCAAGAAGCCGTCGCTGGATCACCCAATACTCAGGACGACTGTTGTCTGGCACATGTAGGCCTACACACCGTAGTGCAAGCCCAGCTAGCGCATCGTCCCATCTCTCGTTCACCACATGCTTCGTCCACGCGTGCACGCAGCTGTGCATGCCGTAGCCTCGTGACTCCTTGCCACCTTCTCTAAGCGTCGCATCTGCCTCGACTAGCGCATGGTCGCAGAGCACTCTCACGGCCGCGTCAAAGCTGAGCTGGTCCTCTACCAGCTCCGAGAACCACAATGGGCTCCCTTTTCGGCCCGCCTGCATAAGTTCCAGCCACACGTCCTGGTTGTCCAAGTACGCCCACAGCTGCAGCAGCTTCGTCGCCAGCTCGCTCTGCTGCTTGACGTGGTCGAGCGAGATGTTCCACGTCGAGTACAGCGCTCGGTCTTCGTACGACAGCAGCCCCGGCGTCCTTTGCTGCAGCCGGAGCCACGACTTCTTGTACAGCTTTAGATAGTCGGCAAAGCTAGTCGACACTTGGTGGAGGTAGGCGCCGGCCGTAGCAAGAGCCAGCGGCAGCCCATCCAGCTCGTCAGCCAGCTTCCGAGCGTCGGCGTCTTGCTACTGTGTCAGCATCGCTCCCGGTGAGGTAGGAAGGTGTCACCTACCGAGACTCAGCCCATCTCGTCTGGACGTCTGCGACAGTATCTCTAGGCTGTGCTTAATGTTCTGCAGCTTCTTCACCGCGACAGGACGACCCGGCTGCAGCTGAGATGACCGGGTCGTGATTAGTATAGCTCCGTGGTCCGCCTCAGGCAGAAACGGTCGGATGTCGAACGTGCCCGGCCCGTCATGTCCTGGCAGCTTCGGCGTATCGTGGTTGTCGTATATGACTAGCCACCTGTCGTTCCCAGCACTGCTCAGCCACCGCTTGACCCCCTCCGCCGCTTCGTTGAGATCGCTACCTTCCGCAACAGCGTTAAGATACACCAGCGACGGGTGCTCGCGGTAGATGCGTCTGGCTGCAGCCGCGTAGCCTTGCTTCAGCGTGTCGACGTCCTTGCTGTTGACCCAGAACACAGCCGAGTAGTCGTCTCTGTGTCGCTGCGCGTATGCCAGTGCCAGCTGGGTCTTGCCCATCCCACCCAAGCCGTGTACGACTGCCGTCTTGCGAGTCCCATGGTGCTGAAGCTCTTTGTGGATGACGTCCAGCTCCTCGCTCCGGCCGACAGTGATCCACGCGCAAGACCTCGGGCACGGTAGACTGGACCGTGAACGATGCAATAGGCTCGTTGGAACGGACTAAGAACGACTTGTTACTACCACTACTTCGCTAACATGTTTGCTACTCCAAGACTACGTACCCGCGTTTACTTTGGCCTCTGTATTCCATCGCCCGCATATCGCGTCGCCTGCACGCGCAGCCATTACCCGCAGGTGACCTGACACCGTCCTGTACCCTGGGTCCGTCTTCGACCCGAACTTGACCATGTGGATGTGGTCCGCGTGTATCACGATCGCCTCGCCGTCCGCAGCACCTGGCACTACCGCCGACGCTCGGGGAACGACCTGGTGGACCTTAGCAAGCAGCCAGTACGCACGAGTTATCTTGGAGCAACTCACCATGATCGACTTGCCGAGCACCGTCGGCGTTTTATACTCCTCGAACGCAAACTTCGTCACAAAATCGCTGCTGATCGGCCCGTACTGCCCTAGCTGCTGCTGCAGCCACTCCGAGTCCCGCTCCAGGTGCTGCAGCAGCCGGTCGTCCGCCGCGACAAATACCGACGCCACGTTGACCATGAGCTTGCCTAGCGCGACGCCGCTGCCGCCTTGGTGGGGTGTTCCCATGAACAGGATGCCGTACGTCGACAGCTTGACCGCGCGGTGCTCTTCGAGGGCGCCTCAGCGGGCCGCGTCCGAGTGGATGAGCGCCTGTAGCTGTTAGTCCAGCGCGCTACAGAAGCCGTGGAAATCGCACTTACGCTCTTAACAATGATCCCGCCTAGGCTATGCGCTACGAAGATGATCGGCCGCTTGCTTGTCTGCTCTGACTTAGCTATTGTCCGTTCTCTAGTCTGTCCACTGCGCACCTCCGCCCTCTCCCTCTTCAAGCACAAGTCTGACCCCATTCCTTAACCGTGGTCATAAAGGTACTGGGTGCTCAGGCGTGAGCTGCTCTGGGTGTTCGCATCATAGCCCCAGCTGAGTATGCGCGCGTTGGGCAATTCATGGGGGAGCAGGTCGCGCAGCCAGTTGACGCCGCCACTCGTCGGTTCAGGCCATGGATGGCGACCACACTGCAGTCTCGTCAGCTGTGCACACGCGAACGAGCAGCAAGGAGCATACTCGACGACTGGGTTAGTGCCTTCTGCTACCACTTGCAGGCCGTGTGCAACTGCAGGCTCTGCTGACGCTGAGGGTGTTGAGGATGTCAAGAGCTCTGCAGGAGTCTGCCTGTTTGTTAGTGCGTACGAAAGAGAAGATTGTCTGGGAGACGTGCCTCTGCCTTGCTCTTCTTCGAGCCCAAGCCCAAAAGCCATCGCATCGCGTTGCCTCAGGTCAGGGCGAACAGGTGCATGGTGTAGGACGGAGGATGCGTAGCAGCATTATGCGCGAGGGCTGTCGCGAGGTTGAGCTGCGCGGCGGCTGTAGCATGCTTGCGGTCGAGGCAATGGAGGCGGCCTGGTTGCTATTGTCGTTGGCTGTTCGTTGCTCAGCCTGTTCAGCCCATGCAGCTTGTCAACCCCGCAGGTTGGCGCTTAGCACGCTGCCACGCTGCCACGCGCCAACCGTCCTGTCGAAGAACGTCCGCAACACCACATAGTTTCCATGGCTGTACGACGCACTGCTAAAACTCGTGAACCACGTTCTAGGTCCGAACTTCTTTGGTCTTACCTTGTCCTAGTCGTCGACGCCAGAAGCGAGCTTTGGCCTATGCCAGCGGCCGATTAATCGCTGCCCATTAGGCTGATCGGTCGAGCAGGCTGAGGGCTGAGCAACTACAGCCAATAAGACAATCAAGCCTACGTCCCTTCAACGAACAGCATGCCGCAGCCGCCGCGTTTCTCAGCCTCGCGACAGCCCCCAAAACAGACTTCTTGCGCGATGATGCTGGACGTCTTGTTCACCATACACATGTCAGTCCCATCATAACACAATGTTAGGAATGCAACAGCTCCTTCTCTTCCCCTGGCTATTCTCCAATCAGACGGTATTCTTCCTGGGCTTCTCTCTTGTCTATGTGTTCTAACGCTGAAGCAGGCTCCTGCAGATCCCTCTACAACCTCCTTGTCAGCAGAATCAGCAGTCTCAGCTCCATATGGCCTACATGTGGTGTCAGAGGGCATAGCTCCGGTCGTCGAGTGCGCTTCCTCGCGAGAATGCCTTTGCACTCACTAACTCGATTACAGCATTGTCGCTGTGCACGGCCTGAACGGACACTGCGAGAAGACATGGACGGCGGACAACGGCGTCAACTGGCTGCGCAACCTCCTCCCGCATGATCTCCCTGACGCGCGCATATTCAGCTGGGGCTACGATGCGAACACGCACAGCAGTTCTCACATGAGTTCTCAGTACCTTTATGGCCATGGTATAAACCTAGTGACAGACCTATCGTTAGAGAGGAGGGTTACACAGGTAAGCAATGTGCGAGATACTGTGCGTAATGGCAGGGACTAAGTCAAAGTAGACTACCAAGCGGCCAATTATCTTTGTGGCACACAGCCTAGGTGGGATTATCGTAAAAAGCGTAAGTGCGCATTCTATGACTAATATAATACACTTGACTGATAAAGGTAGGCGCTCATCCACTCAGATGCTGCCCGACGCAGGGCCCTCGAAGAGCACCGCTCAATTAAGATATCGACATACGGAGTCATATTCATGGGGACGCCACACCAAGGTGGTAACGGCGTTGCGCTCGGCAGACTGATGGCCAACGTTGCATCAGTCTTTGCGGCGACAGACGATCGGCTGCTGAAGCACCTAGAGAGGGACTCGGAGTGGCTCCAGCAACAACTTGGGCAATACAATCCAATCAGCGGAGACTTTGTGACCAAGTTTGCGTTTGAGGAGTATAAGACGCCAATAAAGCTTGGATATTCAATCATGGTTAGTCGCAACAATAAATTCAGCGTGTAGTGGCTCCTAGCTAACATCCAGTAGGTTGTTCCCCGAGCTTCAGCTGTTGTATCAGGTGCTGCAGATGCCGAGTCAATTGTCATACATGCGGATCATGTCAACATGGTCAAGTTCGGGTCAAAGGGTGACCCTGGATACAGGACGGTATCACGACACCTGAAATTGATGGCTGCAGATGCAGGCAGCGCCATTGGTGGGCGGTGGGAGACAGAAGGCAGAGTGGACGCAGGTACGTAGTCTTGAACTAGCAAATCTATTGGCAAATTGGTAGTAATACCGAATGCTCTTAGTGCACTACAATGAACCTAATGAGTCGTTTACCATTCGGTCTGACACGTCAGAGGTGCCGCACGTTAAGCACTTTGTTGGCCGGGACAAGGAACTCAACAAGATTCATGAAGAGCTTCGTTATGATGGCTCTCGCAAGACAGTCGTAGTACACGGCCTAGGTGGGATGGGCAAGACTCAGCTAGCATTGGCCTATGTGCAGAACCATAGAGACGTGTACTCAGCGGTGTTCTGGGTGAACAGCAAGGACGTGGATACGCTGAAGCAAGGCTATGCCGCTGCCGCAAAACGCATCTATCGGGACCATCCATCACTTATCCACTGGAAGACTATCGCTGAGGGAAACGACCTCGAAGAAGCTATAGATGCTGTCAGAAGGTGGCTGAGCAACTCTCAGAATGATCGATGGCTGATTATCTACGACAACTACGACACGCCAAAGCTTCCAGGACGCAAGGATGCAGGGACTTTTGACATCCGGCCTTTCCTTCCTGAAGCAGACCAGGGAGCAATACTAATCACGACGCGGTCTTCTCAACTGAGACTAGGCCATACTATAACGTTGGAGAAGCTGCAAAACATTAACCACGGCCTAGAGATACTGTCGCATGCTTCAGGACGGGAGAGGCTAAGTAGCGGTAGGCGCCCTTTCTACATCATTCTATTGCAGCTACTGACCTAACATTGAGATCCTAATGCCCGCGAGCTAGCCCGTGAGCTAGATGGTTTACCACTTGCTCTTGCTACGGCGGGCGCCTACCTCTACCACATATCGACAAGCTTCGCTGATTATCTTCAGCTTTACAAGGCATCCTGGCTCCAGCTGCAGCAAAAGACGCCGCAGCTGCTTCCGTATGAAGACCGAGCGCTGTATACAACTTGGGATGTTTCATTTGAACGTGTTAAGCAGCAAAGCTCGCTAGCAGTCAAGCTTCTCCAGCTGTGGGCGTACTTCGACAATCAAGACGTCTGGTTTGAGCTTCTGCAGGG
Source organism: Alternaria tenuissima (assembly GCA_004156035.1). Classification (NCBI taxonomy): domain Eukaryota; kingdom Fungi; phylum Ascomycota; class Dothideomycetes; order Pleosporales; family Pleosporaceae; genus Alternaria; species Alternaria tenuissima. The sequence continues at coordinate 185,954 of PDXC01000014.1, read as the reverse complement.
ATGCCAACGAGACGGTCCAGAGTGGTGTTTGGAGCTGACAAAGGACCAGCTCATTTTTGACGAGGCGGTTAGAGTACTCTGCGACTATGCTCTTGTTGAGATAGAAATCTCACAGAGCCATGACAGCGTAGAATCGCGGGGATATAGCATGCACAGCAGCGTGCACTCTTGGACGAAGAACGTGGTGAACGACAAATGGGACGAAAAGATGGCTGGCCTTGCATTAAACTGCATAGGTTTGCACGTGCCTCATCACCACGAGCCTCAATATTGGGTTATCGAGCAGCGGCTTGTTCGTCACGCCAATCGTTGCCAAGATTTCCTTAGTCGTTGGCCAGTGGAGCAAGATGGCGCCAAGTCAATGTTAACGCATACCGCAGCATACGGCCTTAGCATGCTCTACATGATGATAGGCTACGAGAAGGCATGGGTACCAAGCCGCACATCAATACTTGACACGTTCAACAACCTGGGCGTCCTCTACCAAAATCAGGGAAAGCTAGACAAAGCGCAAGAGATGTACGAGCGGGCGCTGCAAGGATACGAGAAGGCACTTGGGTGCGATCACACGTCGACACTTGGGACGGTCAACAACCTGGGCATGCTCTACAATGACCAGGGCAAGCTAGACGAGGCGGAAGAGATGTACCAGCGGGCGCTGCAAGGAAGGGAGAAGGCACTTGGACGCGATCACACATCGACGCTTGGCACAGTCAACAACCTGGGCGTTCTCTACTGGAATCAGGGCAAGCTAGACGAGGCAGAAGAGATGTACCAGCGGGCGCTGCAAGGAAGGGAGAAGGCACTCGGGCGCGATCACACGTCGACGCTGGACACGGTCAACAACCTGGGTCTTCTCTACGCTGATCAGGGCAAGCTAGACAAGGCGGAAGAGATGTACGAGCGGGCGCTACAAGGAAAGGAGAAGGCACTTGGACGCGATCACACGTCGACGCTGAACACGGTCAACAACCTGGGTCTTCTCTACGCTAATCAGGGCAAGCTAGACAAGGCGGAAGAGATGTTCGAGCGGGCGCTACAAGGAAAGGAGAAGGCACTTGGACGCGATCACACCTCGACGCTTGACACGGTCAACAACCTGGGTCTTCTCTACGCTAATCAGGGCAAGCTAGACAAGGCGGAAGAGATGTTCGAGCGGGCGCTACAAGGAAAGGAGAAGGCACTTGGGCGCGATCACACGTCGACGCTGGACACGGTCAACAACCTGGGTCTTCTCTACGCTGATCAGGGCAAGCTAGACAAGGCGGAAGAGATGTACGAGCGGGCGCTACAAGGAAAGGAGAAGGCACTTGGACGCGATCACACGTCGACGCTGAACACGGTCAACAACCTGGGCATCCTCTACGCTGATCAGGGCAAGCGAGACAAGGCGGAAGAGATGTACCAGCGGGCGCTGCAAGGAAGGGAGAAGGCACTTGGGCGCGATCACACGTCGACGCTGGACACGGTCAACAACCTGGGCGCCCTCTACAGAAGACAGGGCAAGCTAGACAAGGCGGAAGAGATGTACCAGCGGGCGCTGCAGGGATACGAGAAGCGCTTTGGGTCAGATCATCCACGTTGTTGCAGTCTCCGCCGCGATCTTACGGCGCTTCAAGATCGAGTAGCAGCTTAGTTAGTAGTTAGTATATCTTGACTTCCTCTTCTCTACTGCAATATGTCAACTATGCAAGAACTCGTACACTATAGAATACAGTGATAGCATATTAGCTGCGAGAAATGCTCAATGTTCAATGTGAGCAGTATATTAGTACAAAGGCCGCGCTATCTTGCCGGTAAGCCCTGCGCTCGAACATACAAAGTGACATACTAAAGCGCTGTATTTGCTGCAAGCTGCAGTGCCGACGGGCTCACGCTAGGCTTAATCTATTAAATGGGGCGACGTAATCCCTGCTTGCCGTGTGGCGCAAACGTTGTTGCAACTGCGTTCGAGGGGAAGCCGCATTCGCTAAGCACTGTACGCTGAGGGATCTGGCTTCTCCGGCGCTCGCGGGCTCCAATGCAGCACTGCAAGACCGAAAGTGCGTGGGCAAAGCCGCGCTGGCGGGCGTTTCAGCGAAACTCCCCTTGACCTTCTACCAGCATGACATCAGATGAGGAACTGGCTCGTGCCGCTGTGGCATGCTGTACCAAGGGCGCTCTTTTGTTGGCCTAGAGCAAGTGATACAGCTCACGTAGATTTGACTGCGATGCACACATGGGAAGCAAATAATTCGTATTTGTGAACCTTGGTATCAACTGAAATCATCGCCAGAACACGGAGACTCTTACACCTCAGCCATGCAGCAGAAATTACCTCGAGGTCTGTCGCGAGGCCAGCAGAAGCCAGAACCGAAGAACTTCTTGTATCACCTGCACACCCTTTATCTCTTCACATACGACCAGTTCTTCGACACCATCGTCCCCGGCACCTTGTTTGGCTTGCTCACAGCGCTCGCCGGGCCTGCACTATCGCTCCCAGCTCAGTTCACGCTGGCCGTCGTCCTTCGCGGCCCTGCAATCAGTGCTTGGCTGTGGCTCATCATCTTGCAGTTCTGTCTCCAAAACCAATGCAGTAAAGGCGCAGGAGAGGAAGATGCAAAGAACAAACCCTGGCGCCCGATACCTTCCAAGCGTATCACACCTGCGGATGCGAAAAGGCTTCTCATGCCCACGCGTCTTATTGCTGGTACGGCCAGCTGGTATCTTGGCGTTTCAACGCCCTTTCTCGCATGGACTGTGCTTAGCTCGCTGTACAATGACCACGGCGGCAGTGATCGCAGCGGAATGGTCAGACATCTGTTCTGTGGGTGTTTCTTCACGTGTTCTTTCGGTGGTGCGTTGACGATCGCACTCGATTCCGAGGAGATGAGTGGACAGGCCCAGCACTGGATGATCCTGGTCTGCTTTTGTATCCTGATGACCACGATACAAACTCAGGAATTTCGAGACGAGGAAGGAGATAGGAAACGGGGCAGGCGAACGCTGGTGACCGAGCTAGGGAGAGAGAGAGCACTTTGTACAGTGCATGTTGCGGTAACGTTCTGGAGTCTGCACGTTCTCCCTACCTTTACAATAACGAACGCTAAGCAATCGCGTCTAGCTACGTACCCTTCGGATTCTTTGCAGGTAGCTGGCAGCTCGCACTACTCCCAGTCTTCTTCGGCGGCATGCTACTTGCGACGGCGGCCGCGGCTATGGGGGACGATGGGCGGAAGTTTGATCGCAAGATGTACAAGCTTTGGTGCTTGTGGATGATCGCATTCTTCCCACTTCCTCTGCTTAATCGCGCGCTTGCGTAGAGCCTGGATTTGTGCAATCTCGCGGGTTTCCGACGTCACCGCCTATTGGCTACAGCAGCCACTGATATCTTTCGCAATTTGCAAGCTCAGACGAATTCGATCAATATGAAGATTTACATTTGCAGGATATCACTCACCAGTGATGAGCGTTAGAGTCCACGTCACATCGATGCTACCGTACCGCATACCACAGGGCAGATCATTCATAGTTGTTAAAGAGTTGACCGTATCCATTCTAGCACCTCTAGATAGGTTGCGAAATTAGCTGCCTACACGTACATCAAGGCCCCTTTTCCGGCAGCTCGGCTAGCTAGGCTGGAGACCAAGAAAGCAAATTCCGTTCTCTCAACATGTTTCGTAGGCATAGTTTGTCTCGTGCTTGCAGGACCTGCTCACGAGCAGAGCCTGCCTCCCTGCAGAGGTGATGCGTCTGGTTGACATGGCCGAGCGATCGTTTTGCATTCCATGCTGGTGATCACTACACAACCATGGAACCTCGCATTCATGGCTGAACATTCTGCACGGGTACCGAGCACGATCAACCGTCATCCCTATGAGATGGGTGTACTGAACACGGTACCTCGGCATATTCTGTACATGCAGGTGTCTTAGCAGGATCGTATAGCATGTCACTTTTTGGAAACACAACCCAATTTACACAGCAGTGTAATTAGACAGATATAAGTGGACTCGTTCATGCTTACGTACCCAGATCAGCTCAATCACCAACACCCATCACACACTCACACCCGAATGCTAATATCACGCTCCAACACGGCGCGTGATTTCATGGACAGAAGAAGAGCAGTGCTGACACTGAATTTGATCTGCCAGATCAAAAGCAAGCACTCAAGAACCAAAGAGAGCTCGATACGATCGAGCATGCGACAGCAACCCACAACACCGCAAATAAATCCATGCCTAGAGATGCGTCGATGTTGTAGGGACGTAAAAACGACTCGAAGACACCCGCCAGGGCAGCGTAAATGACAGTCGCTGCTGCTGCTGCCGCGACGGCAAAAATAGGCTGAAACTGGTCGCACGTATCAGCAAGTGCATGCACCAGAGCGAACGAGACTTACGATAGACGTCAGCGCCATGAAGAGGCTGCACCATCTGTTACATATCGCGAGCGTTCCAAATGTAATCTCTAACAAGGTCAGTCCCAACGTGATGACGAATGTCCAATGCATCGCTTGAACCGCGGCTCGGTATTTCTGCATGCCCTTGGTGAAGCGCTCTCCCAAAACCGCCTGCAGGCTTGTGTTCTCTAGCTGCCAGACATCCGCAGGGTCAAAATAGAATGGCATCTTCCAGGCGCTGCAGTGTGTTATCGTCTCTCTCCCCGTTTCCTTGTCGGTCTCACCTTCGCAGTAGCCGAAGAGGCCCACTACGTAGAAGTCTTTGAGAGGCCCAGACTCCGCTGCGCTCTGGAGGGCGTCAGGAATCTCGATGCCGAAGACGCTGTCGGGAAGGCTGTCTAGCAAGCTCTGGGGACTCAACAGCGTACTACTAGTGTCTGCCTGTCTCTTGCTATCAGCGTTCATGTGGACATTGAACATGAGCCGTCGGCATGTGCTGTGTACCTTGAAGAAGTAGAGATCTCGCTGGAGCGATGTATTGTGCCCGCTGGGAGAAACCTGCGCCAATGCGACGATGAGAAAGCATATCAAGGACGCGACGGTGAGTACCATAGGCGGGACGCCGCACAAGGCGTGCATGGTCTTACCCATCGACGCGATGATTGCGGGCCACAACTAGCGACTCGAGCGTCGAAGCCGCGGAGTGCAAACGCACGGCAGCGGCGGTCTTCAGTCACTATCTGTGTATTCTAACCGCAATCGATGATCGCAAACAGGCAGTGTTTCACCTTCTCCAATTATTCAGTTAGCCCTTCGTACTAAGACGGACGTGTTCAGTCGTCCTGTTGTAAACTTCTGACAAACTCGAAAAAATGTCCCCAGCCAGTCTTGCGTGACGAAAGCGTGTCAGGATAGGAGACTGCTACGTTCGGGTATGGATATCGCTACTGATATCGTTCAGCTCCAACCCATTACTGCTTACACGTGCCAGAGAGCCCGAATGACTGGTCGTCAAAGTAGTGACACGGGTACATTGTCTACCCTGCGCACATGGGCGTCAGCATGATGCATCAGCGTCAGCGCTGCCAACGCTGCGTGACTTGTAGCACAAACTCTCTGACCTGAGTAAACTCGCATGGGGTAACTTACCAGCATGTAGCCATCTAAGATCACCCGCAGTCCGCTAGATAGGCTGCCCACTGTGTACTGTAGGACGGCGGGCACAAGCAGTCCGTCCAAGCATCGAGCCGCAGAGATCCGTGTCAATGGAGGACGAGTCAACATGTTCGAATGGCGGCAGTGTCGCCATGACAGAGTAATGTCCATGACGCTGCACTTGTGAGACAGTGATATGTTATATTGGGAACAAAAGTCTCGCTCAAAAGCATCCACAATAGCTGTTTTCACACACTCTGTTGAGCATGTCCAACATGAATCCAGCAGGTGATCCTTTCCTAGAAGCGTGTAGCAAGACTTTCGAAGATCAATTCTCGCCGCTGGAGGTAGCTGGAATCGGCTCTTTTGGTATAGTCTTCTCCGCAACGACCAAATCGAAGTCGCATATAGACAAGCTCGGAACCCCGCAACATCGGGATGCATCCGAGGGCAGTGGCACGCAAGCGCTACAAGCGGTCAAGCTGTGTCTTCCAGGGTGTCCTTCAGGCATCAAAGGCAGTACCAGTCGGCTGCAAGCAGAGATAGAGGCTATGAGGCGTGTGTCGAAGAACACCACACCATCCGTGCGCCATCTTTTCGCAGAGCTCTACGCATTCAACACGTCAAACGAGCCTTGGTACAGTATGGAGTTCATCCTGCCAGGCGTAACGCTTCAGCAGGTCTTTGACGTGGCTAGTGCGGCCTCATATCCTTTCCCGGAAGAGATAGTCTTTCACGTGGCTGATCAGGCTGCTCGCGCCTTCCAATACTTGCATGACCAGTGCAGGTTCGTTTGCACAGACATCAGTCAGAGTAACATGATGCTCCGCTATCCCGGAAAAGAGGTATCTGTCATGCCGGACCTAGTGCTGATCGATTGGTCGTTCTGGGCAGAGGCTAGCGACCAGACGACGACTTGCGCCGTGCGGAACCTGTACAACTGCTTGGCTCCAGTCTTCTTTGACGCGGGCTGGCGCTGTAGTCGGCGCCACGATCGGGACTCGTGTGCGGCCAGTGGTGTATTCCACAGCTGCTAGTGGCTAGATCTGCAGAACCTTATGGATAGCGGGCAGAGTACGCTGCGCACCTTTTCTGACAGCATACAGGCGACTGTGACAAGGATGCGGACAGAGACCATGGGCAATTCTGGGAGCGCAGAGGCTTTCGGAAATCTCCTTCTGGCGTCCGTAGACGTTTCCAAGGGGAGAGTGTAAGACGAGTTTCGAGGCAGGATCTGGAAAGGTCGGGAATCTAGGTACATAAAGAATGAAATTTCATCAGCTTGTGCTATGCTGTTGTCTCCTCGTATTATTCATGGGATGAATCACTCATAGCACAGCGTGTCTTCACACGAAGCGTCAACCGACAGTCAGCGAGCTGTACGCAAGGAACGAGGAGGTGACAAGCTCTGGCACTACTGCGAGAGCAACACAAGAAAGGCCCGAAACGCCATGAGAACAAGCTTGTCTGTTTGAGAGCAGTCATTCATACAGATCAACCTCGTCGTCGTTCTACCACCCCACGTAGCCTACAAGTAACCCTCGTTAAGAAAGTGATGTATTCTGTAAATCTTTGGCACCTCTCTGTCTCCCCGTAAAGCTACCCTCAAGACTGGTGCCGACACGCCCGTGGCCATATCAGCAGTAGACGTAGGATCTGAACGGGACTATATGAACTTGACGGCCTGTACTGTAGGGGCGAGAAAACAATCGATCCCGGTAAGGCCGGAGACTTGAATTCAATAGTCTCGCAGTGGAAACATCATCTCGCGGTAACGCTTCAAAGCATGTCCTCTCTGGACGACCGCAAAGCCAAACACCACCAATCCTGCAAAGACCCACAAGAGGCAATCGTACCACATCCTGCTTCGAGTTAGTAGCTTTTGGAGTAGACTGGTGGCAGACCTACATTACTGGGTGCTCAGAACGTATTCCAACTGCACAAACCAGGTGAGGCAGCCTTATGGATCTGTGTGAGGCGGATGCGATTTTTATCAGCATTTACCGTGCCAGACAAGCTCACAGTGGCATCTACCATGAACAGATCGTGTGTACAGTATAAGATCAAGGAGACAGTATACAAGAGTTTTTCTGTCAGCGATTTCGCGTTGTGCGCCTTAGCAGGTATGTAGTGTGCTGGTGTAAGCTACGTCTGACCACCATAAGCTAGATGTAAGCCCGCGTTGCACCACATGCTCTCTGCACGGTATGCGTAGCTCTCTACAGTGCTCCTTGGACCTGTCGACGTTTGAGGCTTACGGAGAACGAGGCCTCCTAGAGAAGCCTGATGCACTACTGTAGTACTGTATCAGAATGGTGTGGCTCTTAGAGTGGATGCAGCGCCTCCAACGGTGGAACGAGGCTCGTGTCCACAAACTCATCGCAATGTCATCCTACGCAATCCTATATAACACCATGGATGCATCTGCCAAAGGCGATCTGCATGCTTTTTTCCGCTGTTTCGTCCATCTACACAGCCCTACTTTATTCTCTTGCCAAGAATGCGGAACCAAATCTGTTTCGTTCTCTGGGCAAGCACATCTGTGCACGGAGCTTCCGTTCGATACCCGCACCGGGATTCCTCCGTGTTCACCCTTCCCAACGCCTCCGGTAACAGTGAGCGCGCACTTGCACTCGCAGAAAAGCGGGCGGGATGGGAGTATGGGCCCTCGATCGCTGGAAACACAGCATTCTATCCAGCAGGCTCCATAGGCGGTCCCGTCGCGAAGGACGTCGCGGATCGTTTTAGCAACTTCCAAGATAAGGTACACGCCAACGTTGTCAACGACTCTAGATTAGCCGCAGCGTCTATAGCAGAGGTTTGTAAGCCAGATGCACCCTATTTCTGGTCCTCGAAACTAACGTTCCCAGGCGGGCGGATTGAAAAGCTTAGAGGACTACGCAACTCTATACAAAGGCCAATGGAAGCACTCGGCACCCAGAGGACCCTATTCAGGGATCTTGACAAACTACACAGATGACCTGCTTTTTTCGATGACGCAGCTCTCAGAGAACCCATACCGCGTTTCACGCATTTCCAAGAATGCACAACTTCCCTTTGCTGTTTCCAATGCAAAGGCGATTGCCGGCCAGGAGCTATCCTCTCTTCAGTATGCTGGTCGTCTGTTCTTCGTCGACTTTCTCGACCAAGCACATCTGCATCAGACTGCTGGCAAACACGGCGCTGCCTGCCAAGCGTACTTTTACCTCCACCCTACATCTAATGACTTCTTACCGCTCGCTATCAAACCGAATGCAAACGGCTCCAGTCTCGTATACACACCACAGGACCTGCCCAACGACTGGCTGTTGGCGAAGATGATGTTCAACTTGAATAGCTTTTGGCATGCACAGTGGTACCATCTTGGAGCTACCCACGTGGTCGGTGAGATTGTGTACCTGAGCGCTATCCGAACACTCAGCGAAGAACATCCCATCATGGCCGTTCTGCATCGACGTGAGCCGCAGCACCTAGTCCAGAGCTATGCATGATACTGATACTCTCTGCACAGTTCTCAAAGACGCTTGGGCAATGCGAATTGTAGCTACCCAACGCCTGCTTTATGCTGGTGGACCTATTGACCGACTGTTCCCCTGGAATAGCAGCGAAGCAGTACACTACACCGATGCGCTGTACCAGTCAGGCGAGGCTAGCGCCTTCCGGTCCAACTATTTCAAGCTCAATCTACAAAGACGCGGCTTGATCGACTCTGCCTTCGGACCCAAAATCAAAACATTTCCCTTTTACAGGGACGCCTCTGCTATCCACGCTGAGATCCGCCGTTTCATGACGGTGTTCGTGAAGTCGTACTACCCAAATGCTAACGACATTGCCGATGATGCTGAGCTGCAAGCATGGGTCAGGGAAGCTGGACCGGCCAGAGTCGTTGACTTTCCACCGTCAATCGAGGGCAAGAACGATCTTATCGATGTGCTGACACACATTGCACACTTGGTATCTACCGTGCACGGCACACTCAACACAAACGCGCTCGCCGATTCTACAGGCTCCCTTCCTTTCCACCCTTTTGCATTTTACTCGCCTCTGCCGACCACCAAAGGCGTCCAGGATATGATGGACTACCTGCCACAGGCAGAAGCCTCTGTAGGTCAGATTGCCCTGGCTGCAGACTTCAACCGTCCCAGTTTTGTGAACAGTGACCAGACCATCGTACACATGTTCGATAATACAACGATGCTGGACAGGATGCCCAAGCAAGTGCAAGAGGCGGAAGCGGATTTTCGATCCGCGATGATTCGCTACAGTGCGGCAGTAGAGAGTAGGACTTTTGACCGGAACGGACTATGTGAAGGCATGGCCTATTGCTGGTCAACACTAGATCCAAACAGAGCCGCCTACTGGTTGGCCATTTAGCAAGGTTCTCGTAGAATGAAACGAATCAAGTTTTATTACCATGAGATACACACGCAGTCGATGACAGAATGTTCCACGGGTGGACTGCGTACGCTGGTGATTCGTGGCGAACGATATTTTCTCTGTTGCGTGCGAAGGCAGTGTTCAATTCCCCCAAGTGAAGAAGCCTCGCCTGGGAGAGGAGTGTAATTCGTTTGTTCCCCAAATATTCATGTACACATTTGAATCTCACTGGCCATGATCAGTCGCTATCGAGTAAACATCTGGGCCTAGCTTCCGGTGTCCGAGCTTTTTTCAGTCGGCTTGACTCGCGTAGCCACATCCCACAATAGCTCCACTGTGCAACTTTACTGTGACGCAGCGCTCCAATTCTCAGAGGGGTTTCAAAGTGGGCCACGATCTAACCCGATCGGGAAGGTCATCTGTATGCTTGCTGATCGTTGATGCTGATGCACGGTAAGTCAGCAAGGCAATTTGCGACGACAGTCGTGTTATGGTAGCATGAAAACAGAGTCGTTCGGTTACAGGCCGGCCGCGAGCCACAGCGCGTGTTTGTGGCTACGATTTTGGTTACGTCTTTAGTTCTACGCTCGTGCCTGACTCGCCTGATGATCTTCCCTTGTCAGCACTAGCCCTTGTCAGCACTGGCCAGTGTCAGCCATAAGCCTTCCAAGTCGACCGAAGTCCCGGGTCGCACCGAGCGACTACAGTAGTGCTTGCGTGTGCATCAACAAACGTGCCTTATTTGCTACATAGCTTCAGAAAGTCTCACGCGCTAGCGCACGTCAGCTATGCTCTGCATTGCCGATCTGCTTTTTTCCACGCCAGGCATTTTCTGATGCTTACCTAGTGTTATACACAGGCCGAAGTGCTGACATCTGATTCGCGACCGCGATCGGCAGCGCACGACAGCCAGGGCTGCCTATGCTCATATTGTACTCGCATATCCACCGTCAAGGTTCCGTCACGTGCGTCTGGGCCAAGGTTAGCTTGCCTCTAAGTCTTCTGTGCAGCGGGACATACGCACCAGGGTCGTCGCGAACTTCTCTCGCGTACAGCGTTCCCTGAAGCCCCCCATGCTTAGCGACATCATCGCATCTCTCGCTGCTTCTCCAAAACGTGAAACTCTTGTATTTTGTGTCCTTGTTCAAAAACCGCGTATACGTGCACACGGTCCGGTACGCACAACTGTCGCAATCGCAGTTACATCTCTTCCAGCCCTGGACCGATCCACAATGCATGCACATTAGCTCTAAGCAGCTGACCCACTCGTCTCCTCTGCCGTGCGCATTTCTCACAAGCCTCGTCAGACGACCCGCATGCCAGCAGCACATCTTTGGCGGGAGCTCAAGCACCTCCAGCTCTGAATCTTGTTGGATGAGAGAGCGACGAGTGCAGATCGGGCTGCTCGATGAGCAGAACATGCTCGTTGGATAGTTCTTGTGACACAAAATGCACCACTCTTCTGTAGGTGCAGGATCTGACGGCACGAGGTAGGTGCGTACTGCTAGACGCGCGCATGGCGAAATCTCGCATTTGTGCCGCGATCCCAGATCGGTTCATACTCCGGCATTAAGGATTCGGTGCACCAAGCTCAGCGCGACTATTGCGTCCACAGGAAGGTATTCGCAGATCGCGAGTAAGAGCTCTAACGGCAGTAACAATAATGGCGACATGCAAGCAGAGGGGCGAACGTACGCTCTGAGTACACTGTCGCGATGGAATGATTATAAGAACGAGACGGCCATGGTCGCTGTTCCGCGCTTCTTTTCGGCTTTGGCGATACTTCGGAGCAACGTCTTACCACCAGGGTGAGCCATCATCGTTGCGAGTGACATCTGTCTGACTCTAAGAGCCTACCATACACAAAACTGCACCTTGTCAACGATAGCTGTTGCGAAGGATCTGGATGCCTGAGGTATACTGGGCCGCTCTTACCTCGGTCAGGACAACTATTCCTGGTCGATGTGTATGACTGTTACCAAAAGGCAGCATGCTTGGGGCGATCATTTTCAGGCCCTAATACGCTACTTACCATCACTGAATGGATGCACAATCATCCTTCGTGCTTTGCTCTACTAACACACAAGGCGAGTGAGCTCGCTTCTTGGATGCTGCCTGAACATCCTTCAATGTGGTAGAACCGTCGTCTCAGTAGATCAGTTTCTGTGCCAGATCAGCGTAGAAAGCATGCATTCGGTAATGGGCGCCAGAGCGTACACAGCCCTACGTCGTCTCCAAACAGCGTCGCTTGGCTGTCCGCAAAGGCGAGTCGTCTGATGGCCTCTTCTTGCCTGCTGCACTTGCTGTGACGTACACGTCTTCGAGCGCAGTCCATTCGAGCATCTGTAGATCAATCAAAGTTTGCAGCGTTAGCGGTGAAGCGCTGATAGGATGAACACGGTCTCCGTGCAATCTCAAGCGGACGTCCAGTTCTTCGTCGAGTGAGCGAACGCGCAAACAAACGGGCTTGCCAAAGTTCCCATGCCGATCGAGCCACGTTGACATGGCCTGTCTTGAATCACACAATTGCATCTGAACCTGGAATCTGGCGTCCAGATGATCGAGCTTCTGCATCAGCCTGGAGAAGGCGGGATTGACTCCCGGAATGCGACAGCGAATCAATCCGTAACAGGTGTAGGAGCCGCGCTCGTAGAGTGGCATGCGCCCCGGTCGTAGCTCAAAGTAGAAACTGAGAGCGAGAGCAGCGTCGGCCAAGTCACGCACAGCAGGGTCCGTCGTAAAGTAGGTAGCTGCTTTCTCAGCAAGACCTCCTATAGCTGAAGTATCGTCCAGATCGGGTAGCTGTCCGTCTATGGGGAGGTTGAATCGATGGAGCCATCCATCTACACTGGCGAACCCTCCAGGCTGGGATGCAGCCAATATCTGGCGCATAACAGCGAACTGTTTGTCACCGTTGAAGTTTTCTTTAATGTAGTGCTTGTAGGTCTGCAGCAGGGAGCTGTTTCCAAAGAACAGACTGGAGCAGACATCGGCTTTGGCAACCTCTCTCGTCTTCGAGATGCCCGTGCCTACAGACACGAGCTTGTCAGCAAGGCTCAACCCAGGAGCCATCTTCTGCAGCTCCTGTAATGCGAGCATGCAGGGATTGTTGTCGCTAACGCCCCCGTCCATGAATGTGCCGTGGTGAGGTATCTTGTGAGGCGTGAAATACCTGCTATCGTCAGACGTCAGCGAACCGGCCACAGCTTGTAGCACTCACAAGGGAGCTGCCGATGTGCCTCGTGCACTATCGCATCGTGTTAGCACCGACTTTACGATAGCAAGATAGCAACTCACGCATCCTTTACGCGTATCTCTTCGGTAGCGTCTTTTGAGCGCAAGACCCGATACGTAGACATCTCTGTACAGGCCGCATCGTCGTATGTCGGAGCAGCTCCGTTGTAACTCGTCACCAAATAAGTTTCCAGTGTATCGACTTCGACCACGGGCAGACCAACTCGTGCCCCGATCGAAGACATGTATGGGACGTCCAGCATGGTGGCTTCCTCGAAGACCTCGTTCAGGGCGTTATCGATGTCGCTGGCTGGGAACCGGCCATTCCGACACGAAGTGATGAGGGCGTGGGCTGTGGCAACAAGTCCTAGGCCCAGCTGGCTCCGTCCACGGAATATCCGTGTTGCCAGCTGGGTGAAGAGTGGAAAGGTCTCCTCAGCTCGCATGCCGAGACCATAAAGCGCAAGGACTACCAGCGCGCCTGCAGAACAATGAGCGAAATGCCAAAAAACCAATGCAAAACCTTTCTGGTCACGTACCTGAACTTGTTCCGTAGGCAAGGTCGAAAAACTCTTGGATCGGCATATCGAGACCCACTGCTTTTTCGAGCGCGCAAAGGAACTGAATGGGAATGGCGGCACGGATGCCACCACCGTCGATGGACAGCACGCGCAAGCCGGCAGTCGCAGGCTTCACGCGTATGTTGGCTTCGCAAGACTGGCAGCAAAAGGGACAGGAGTTCAACTTGAAGAGATAAGGATCGGTATAGGAAGAGCTTCCCAGATACGTGAAGCATCTCTCGCAGATCAAATGTCCACATGGGAGCTTGTGTTCAGGGACTGCTTGCATACAAGCCAAGCATATCTGGTGAGGCTTCCTCATCGCGAGCCATGGCTGGAACTCTGCTAGCAGTCTCGCGCGCGAATCTGAGCAGAGTGTCCTACTTGTTTGCACAAAGTGCTGCTCAATGAGGGCGACCCACTGGCTGCGAAGCAGCAACACCTGGCTGTCACAGTGTTTCGAGGACTCTAGTGTTTTATTGACAGCCACGTCCAGACAAGCGGACTTGTAGTGAGACGAAAATACCTTGACCGGGTCGAAAACTCGAGTTAGTTAGCAGACTGGAGGAATTGGTCCGCAGGGGATACTGACAGGGCACATCGTATGCATAGTTATCTATCGCCAGACAACCTGCAACAAATGGAACTGCAAACTCCGCCATATCGTCTAAGCTATCTATCGAGTCGAAAAGGGTGCTCAGATGCGTCCGCAAGCGCGTAGATACGGGGCGGTGCGACCGCGACGCTACGATCATGTCGAACGGGACGTGCCCGCTGCTGACGAAATGATCACAAGCTTGACGGAACAGGAGATCAAAGTGCACAGCATTCAAGAGGGTACAGTTGCAGACGCGTTCGTTTCTGGCAACGTCTACTTCGCGTTTGATGCGATCTGTCAGCGTCCGGGTGCTAGTGCGTTGAACGTATACAGAGAGACGTGAAGACAGGTCGGATCTAGTCTGTTTCAGTCGCGTGTGCAAGATATCTATCAGCTGGCTCTGTACACTCGCCTCGCTCTGCTGTTCAGAAGGTGCCGCTACGTAAAGTAGCCGAGGACGCGCTGTGACCTGAGGCCCTTGGCTGGGTGTGTACTCGAGCCATGGTATCATGCGGTCGATTTGACGATATACATCGCAGCTCCCTGCGGAGAAGAAACAGATCACGTCCGTGAAAGGACGGATCAGCGTAGAGTGGAGACTATCGAAAACCTCAACCAAACTGCTTACCTGCCACTGTAGTGGACGAACTGTATGGCGGTGACAGGGAGCGGCTGTGGGCTCTGCTACGGACATACTCCGCTTCGAGATATCCTCGTGTGCGATCAGCATGGGACGGTCACTGAAAGCAGTAGTGGAATCTAGTTGTAAAGATAGTCCGCTAGTCGCCTCGTTTTCCCTGCGGTCTCTGGTAGTGGGAAGAACATCGGCTAACAATGTTCCCTTCCCAGCATGACCAAGCATGACGACCAGGCTCGGACTCTTGCTAGCGGGCTCGTCGAGGCTCGCGACTATATCGTTCAGAGTGCTAGCACAGTGCAACGAGAGCTTCTTCTCGGCGTGGATAGATAGCCAGGACCCATGCTTGCAGCTCTTCATGGTTGCTAGACCACGATGGCTAAGCAACAGATGTTATCGAGAGGGTGATTACTAGGCAAGCTATGGTAGGGAGTAATGTATTATATACCGCCAGAAGGATCGAGATCACTGCGG
Organism: Alternaria tenuissima; assembly: GCA_004156035.1. Lineage (NCBI taxonomy): Eukaryota > Fungi > Ascomycota > Dothideomycetes > Pleosporales > Pleosporaceae > Alternaria > Alternaria tenuissima. The sequence continues at coordinate 170,535 of PDXC01000014.1, read as the reverse complement.
AGATGATGCGTGTCATGACGCAGGGGACGGAGACGCTGACTTACTTACGGTAAATGATTATGACCTGTAAGCAGATTACAGTCCCGAAGTGCCCTCAAGACTAGCGTATGACTTCGTTCTTGCGCTAAGCTCTTGAGACTTACTGATGATGGCATACGAAGGGTGCTAATATTAGCAAGTCAGATCTACAGACTCGTAACGGCTGCGTGATCGCTGTAGGGTATCAAGCCCGAACACATCTACCCTTCTTTGGTAAGTTGAATAGTGCCATGTTGGCGGATAGCCGATTATCAGTGTAATCATCTCGGCGCACTACCACGGAGACCTGGCCTGCCAAACCCAGCTCGCTTTCTGCATTCCAGGAGAGCCGTTGGTCTATTGCAGCCTTATCGAAGTCTTCTCAGGCAAGAGCCACAACACTCCTCGCGCTGGGACGACTGAGAACGAGTAGTGATTTCTTCAACGTCGATCATTTCTTTGAGGGACCTGGACACAACTTGAGCCTGTACCTCTCGATTCTGAAACACGCGAAGCGCCAGGCCACTGATGCTTTCCGAACAGCTATCGATACCAGAGTAATCTGCCTGAGATGCAGCGAGTACTTTCGAGAACGGGTCCAGTCAGAAGATGCAGTATCGCTGAGCAGTGGTTTGTGGGTGTTCACATGCAGCAAAGACTTTGCGCCACCATTTTCCGTGCAGGAGCCGTTGAAAGCTCAATGTCAGGGGTTGGACGGCTTGGCTGACCGATTGAAAGCTCGCTATAGGTGGTGGTCAAGACTAGCCAAAGACTAGACGTCTGACCTACCCAGATCAACGCTCCAGACTGAATATCTGTCGACGCGCTTGCTGAAGGAATCGCAGAGATCACTCCCACCGATCTCAGAAGCCATGCGATCATTATCTACAACACACTACGTTTCAACCCCGAGCACAGAGACCTGCTTTGTGTGGATTAAGAGTGCTCAAAGCTACGACAGATGATATTATACAAGATGAAACAAACTCCAGAGCCGCCTTTCTGAGGTTCTTCTGATCGCGGTCCACATCATGTAGGATGTCAGCAGTGGAGCCAATACCATCTATCACGATGACAATTGAGATCATACGGTGGCACATTGTCGTGATGCCGATTGATTCCATCAAGTAAGCTGGGGTCATCAAGCGGTACTTTCTTGGTTGCAGGTTCTGTAAGCAGGCGGCCTCTGACCCATAGGTCAGGAATCGCCCAGGCGGTCTGACTGATCAATTTTCGATACCTGCAATGCTTCGATATCTCCCTGCTTCGGAGTTTTGTGAGATGGTACGTGTCTGAACCGCATGCGCAATATGGTGACGAGAAGTGTATGAGCACAGGCGCTCTCTTTCAATTTCTTTCAAATCACCCTGACATATCACCCTCAGTCCGAAACACTGTTCCTCCCTTTCGATCGTCTTACAGCGCTGACCGAAAGCGAGTTGCGGTCGGCGTACATGGCTTGTACACGGCGCACAGTTGTTGTCGAAAGTGCTTACCTGAAAACCGCTAGCGCCATGCGGGGCTGTACCTGCCATCGATGACCTTGACGGCACGTCGTTAGTACAAGCATGATCTGTAGTATCTATCAGCCAATAGATCTGATGAGATACAATGTAGGCTTTGTGTTGCGCTACAGTAGCACTTTTCTGGCATGCACCCTGGAATATGATGGTGCTACGAAAGGATGACACGTGAGAAGTGGCACCAGATCTCAGTCAGCAATACATACGGGACTCTCGATGATCCAGTACGGCACGTGGGTGATTCCGGTCATTGTGAAACTGCTAAATCAGGGGATGGCAGCGTGTCAACACCGCATTCACTTTTCACATACTGCACTAGGGCCGTATCTTTGTGCCTACTGCCACCCCCAACACGCCATGACATGGCGGCAGTGCGAGGTCAGCAACATCGAATACGTACTGCACAGCACAGTCAGACGATTCTGATCACATCGAGTAAGATTACGGAGGCGCTGGATAGGAGAGATCAGGATAGTCGTGTTTGGGGTGCGATGCGGATATGGCTCCAAGTCGATACAGTACAAGGCAAGAGAACAGTGGCCTGATCAATGAAAGCTCGCATAGTTCCATCTTCGATTAGCATAGACACTTGAGCGAAATTCGAGATGGTTCAAGTCCAAGGCGCTGAGCTTGAGTTCCACAGTGTAAACTGGACTCAGCACGATGTGGTAGGCCCCAAGCTATGCGCAAAACAAATCGCTGGCTGCCCCCTGTGACGCAGGTTCACAACCACTAACTGCCACAACAGACCACTTCGGATGATGTCGCCATCGTTGGTCTATCATGCCGCACGGCCGGGGGAATCGAAAATCTGGACACGCTTTGGGACTTTCTGTTGCAAAAGAAACACGCATCCGGCGAGATTCCGCTAAACCGGTGGGAGCCCTGGCGACAGCGGAGCGCGCTTGACGCAAAGATTGTTAGCAGCATCACGCGCAAAGGATACTTCCTCGACGATGTGGAAGGTTTCGACGCGGCCTTCTTCGGTATCTCACCCAGAGAAGCCGAGCATATGGACCCCCATCAAAGGCTGGGTCTCGAGCTCGCATACGAAGCATTGCAGAATGCAGGCATCCAGCCGGACAGACTCGCCGGTAGCGACACTGCCGTGTACATAGGGGTCGATTCGGACGACTATTCACGTATGGTCATGGAAGACTTACCGGCCATAGAGGCTTGGAGCGGCATCGGCACAGCACACCATGGCGTCTCGAACAGGATCTCCTATCATTTTGACTTGAAAGGCCCGAGTGCAGCCGTAGACGCAGCCTGTGCGAGTTCGCTCGTCGCTCTGCATCTTGCTCGCCAGGCTATCGTGTCAGGAGAGAGCACTGTGGCCATTTGTGGCGGCGTGAACGTCATCTGTGCTCCCGGGATCACGCATATGCTCCAGAAAGCTGGTGCGCTGACAGAGAAAGGCGTGTGTCGCTCGTTCGATGCCGCCGCGGATGGCTACGCGCGCGGCGAGGGGGGGGCGATCATCGTCCTCAAACGGTTGAGTGCTGCGCAAGAAGACAACGATAACATCCTGGCTGTCTTGAAGAGCTCCGCTTCCGCTCAAGATGGCAAGACGAGGAACATCATGGCGCCAAACGGAGCAGCGCAGGCAGAAGTGGCTAGGCAGGCCCTCCGTCGTGCTGGTAATATCGATCCGCACACTGTGAACTATGTCGAGGCCCACGCGACCGCCACACGACTCGGAGACCCGACAGAGATCAAGGCCATGGCAGAAGTGTATGGAGAAGGGAGATCTCGAGAGAAGCCCTGCTATCTTGGCTCTATCAAGCCCAACGTTGGCCACCTCGAAGCAGCGGCCGGCGCCATCAGCGTTGTCAAGACCGTGCTCAGTGTGCAAAAAGGTGTCATCGCGCCCCAGGCGCTCTTGGAAACCCTCAATACCCACATAGATTGGGAGTCTAGCGGTCTCGAGGTAGCGCGTGAAGCGAAAGTGTGGCCTGGCGATGGCGTGCGGCGCGCAGCTGTGTGCTCGTATGGCTACGGGGGGTCGGTCTGCCACGCCATCATTGAGCAGGCGCCGCCAAAGCGGGTGCGCAAGTCTGCGTCTCACGACAAAGCGACCGTTTTGTTGACTTTATCCGCTAGACAGAGAGAACGTCTGCTTGTTTATGCGACGTCGTTGGCGCACTGGCTGTCCACACATGGGAAGTCCGAAGACATGACCGCTGTGGCACGGACACTGGCCCAGCGCCGGACAGCCTACGATTACAGATTGTGCGTTGACGTCTCAAGTCGCGAGTGTGCGATTCAGAGTCTACGCAGCTACGTGGCTCACAAACCAGACGCAAGGACTACCAGCGGCCGTGTCATCAGAAGTGCAGCGCTGAAAGGGGTCGTATGGGTCTTTTCAGGCCATGGCGCTCAATGGCCCAATATGGGCAAGCAACTGCTTCTCAACCCCGTCTTTCGCAACCAGCTGTCCGAGTTGGATAGTATTTTCCAAAGAGAAGCGGAATTTTCTAGCATTCAGGCGCTGCAACAGGGCGAGCTTGGTGGTTCGGACAGGGTACAAATGCTTACCTACGCAGTCCAGATTGGACTGGCCTCGCTCCTCCAAGTAGAGGGTATCACCCCGCAAGCTGTCATTGGGCATTCAGTGGGTGAAATCGCAGCTGCGGTCATCGCTGGCTGTCTCACCAGCGAGGAAGGAGCGGTCGTCGTTTCACGACGAGCAAATCTTTATGCACAGGTTCAGGGCTGCGGTGCTATGGCATTGGTAACTCTATCCTACGAAGAGGCACGTGCAGAGCTTAGGGGGAGAGATGATATCGTCGCTGCTATCAGATCATCGCCATCAACGTGCGTAGTGAGCGGCACCGGGGAAGCGGTTCATGAGTACGTGCAACAGTTGAAAGCCCGCGGTATCAAGACTTGGAAAGTCCAGACAGACATTGCGTTCCACTCGCCCCTGCTCAGACATCTCGTTCCTGCGTTACAGCACGGCTTAAAGCATGCTACACATGCCCGACCCGGCAATCTACGCATATATTCGACCTCGGATCCCGATCCGAAGACAGAGGCACTGCGGGATGTGAGCTATTGGATACGCAACACGGTAGATCCCGTCCGACTGACCGATGCTGTTGATGCCGCTGTGGAGGATGGTTTCCAGGTCTTCCTCGAAGTATCAACGCATGCGATCGTTTCGCAGTTTATTGAGGAGACTTTAGGGGTACAGCCTCTGAGTGAATATGCTAGTTTCGGCGTCATGTCCCGCAATGAGTCCTGTAACGTCACCATTCCCCAGGCTATCTCGCGGCTATGGTCCCTCGGTGCACATGTCGACTTCAGAGCCCAGCTTGGGGATGGCCCGTGGTCTACAAGACTCCCCAATATGTGCTGGGATCGCAGACAATATTGGAAGATCGCTTCCTCCGGTCTCAGGCCCTCTGTGCAACAACATGATGTCGAGAAGCATAGCCTGGTAGGGGGTTTGGTCGAAGTTGCAGGGAGCGACACGTCAGTTTGGACAACCACACTCGACGACTCCACGAAGCCATACCCTTTGACCCATAAACTTGGGGCTACAGAGCTGGTGCCTGCCGCTGTGTACTGCAACACCCTTCACCATGCAACAGGTGCGCACCGTATCACCGACCTGCAACTGCGGGTACCCATACGCATCACAGCAGAGAAACGGGAGCTACAGGTCGTCTCAGAGGGTAGTGCAGTTCGGATATCGTCTCGCGTGCAGGCGTCCAAGGAAGAGCCCAGCGACGGCAGGCAAAAGCACGCATGGGTCGAGCACTGTACCGCCAAGGTTGCCCCATCCGATACGGCAGCCTACCGACACCGACATCCCATCGTTGCTATCCAAGAGCGGATGGCGACTCGCCTCCCAAGCAACTTTGCAAAAGACTACCTCTACAGTATGGGCGTGTCTAGCATGGCGTTTCCGTGGTCCGTCCTCGAGCATCGTCAAGACAAAAACGAGATGCTTGTCCAGGTGGATGTACAGGGAAATGCTGGCAAGCGGTCTTTGAGCACTGGCAGTTGGGCGCCTCTGATAGACGCGGCTACATCGATCAGCTCGTGCATCCTGTCCAAGAGTACCACCATGCGCATCGTCAGCGGCATCGAAGAAGTCGTGTTTGTCTCCAAAGACACACTGACAGATACCGCATACCTGTTCATTGAACGAAGGCCAGGAGAGGAACCCCAGAGAGTAGACGTTGATATCCTCGATGACATCGGGACACGGTTGTGCAGGCTCGAGGGTTTGCAGTTTACTGACATCGAGGCAGTGAGCCATGCAAGCCCTTGCATAGATTCGCTGCTGTACCAGTTGGCATGGGTTCGTCCAGCGCTTCGCGAAACGCCGCTGTGCACAGAAAATGCGATTCTGATCTCCGCCCATGGCTTGCACTTGAACGGTTACATCCAGGATTTAGAACGCGAGATGGGCAATGTTCTCCACATACAGTCTGCGCGGGCGTTGGCGGAACGCAGTGCGACAGACATCCTTATGCAAAGCAACACGCTCGTCTTCTACGTTCCCGCAACGGTGGAAGGGGACGGGGACGTATCTGAAACAGCACAGACACTTGTGTGCGAGGTAGCAGAAATCCTGTCTTCCCTCGTACGTATCCAGAGTACTGCGAAGCTCTTTGTGCTGTTGCATAGCGTGCATAGGGCTCAGCGCCTCGGGCAGGTTTCTTATCACTCTCTGTACGGGTTCTCGCGCGTAGCAGCTTCGGAACACCCAGGCATCTGGGGCGGCTTGATCGATCACGAAGGATTAGCATTCCCTTTTCTGGGTCTCCGGTGTGAGCGCAACCAAAGCGTCATTCGCGTGCAGGACGATGGGCTGCGCGTAGCGCGATTGAAACCCCTCCCCGCGCCTGCTGCGTCGGCTGGTCCGCGTTCGACCCTTTTGCCTCATCCCAGCGGAACCTACGTCGTTACTGGCGGGCTCGGAGACCTCGGGCTAAAGGTACTCGAGTTCTTAGTCGACGAAGGGGCGCGCAGGATCGTTGTTATATCGCGTCGTTCACTATCAACTCGGGCCGAGTGGTCGGCCGCACTTGAGTCCATGAAGAACAAGGGCGCGACGATCCACTCGTTGCAGCTTGACATCAGTTCCAAGGGCGCATCTGTTGTGCTCACAAGCGCCCTCGAGCGGCTATCCCTCCCTCCTGTGCGGGGCGTCATACACGCTGCCGCTGTCGCAGAGTTTGGTTTTATCAAGAACACCTCGCCCCAGAGCTATGCAAGCGTAATGGCGCCCAAGATCGCGGGCGCGCTCGCCTTGCACGAAGCCTTCCCGCCAGGCACCCTTGACTTTCTGATCTTCTTCTCATCAGTCAGCGGAATTGTCGGAATGCCAGGTCATTGTGCGTACGCTGCCTCGAATACATTTCTTGATGGTCTAGCCAGATATCGGCGGTCGCAAGGCTGCAACAGCACAGCGATCCTGTGGACAGCCTGGCGAAAGCTCGGCTTGGCATCAAACACGGACGTCGTCGATTCTGAGCTACAGGCTGCAGGTATGGGGGACATCACAGCAGCAGACGCCTTGAAAGCTTGGAAACGCCTTTCCGGCACTAACATCGATCATGCGGTAGTTACCCGGCTACTGCCGCTGCATCCTAGAGAGCCGGTACCACTTGACCTCATTCACGAAGTCGCACCGCGTCGTGTCCTGGCTACAAAGCCATCTGCCAGATCAGCATCTGCAACAGACGGACTGACAGGTTCCGCGCTCAAAGCGAATGTTGCAGTCGTGATTCGACAATGTCTTTTAGACGTCTTAGGTAACGGTGGCCAGTGCATTGACGACAACGATAGACTAAGCGATATTGGTGTCGATTCCTCCATGAGCACTAGGCTACGCCAGATGCTGCAGAAACTGCCGTTCAAAATACAGGAACCGTTCACCTGGTTGTGGGAAGACCCGACCATTGAAGAATTGATAGCCAAACTTTCGGGAACGTAAAAGCGATGTCATGTTTGTAGTCCGGCTTTTGTATGGATAGGAAATTACACGCGCCTTCATTGCTTGAGCCACCGTTTATGTAGTTTGGTAGGCTCCCTGCGCAACTATATAGGCTGATGCTACAGCCACCATGTAGACTATGTGGAACGAACCGTGATAGAAAGTCCCACGTAAATTGTTGTAGATATGAATGTCTCCTGCAATCCCGCCAAGTGGTATGTCGACCAAGTTGCGTGCTACAACGGACCGATGACGCTTGAACGTACAGCAGTAAAGTTTTATAGAAAGTATGATTCAATGTATGGTCGTGCATTTCAATACGAGTGCACGAGAACGAATCAGACGACCTGACATGAATTTATGGCTATGTTGCATGATCGGTGTAGATTCACAGGCATCTGCGACTCCTATCACGGGCGCTAGATCAGATTCACCTCGTTGCTGCACTGACTGGGACAAGTGAAGGGCAGTTCAGAAACACTCTATGGTCTGATTATGTGGTGGGCTAACGCATTGCGAATGTCAGTGCTCCTATCGACCTCCAACGTGCGCTGCGCTAGTGGAATCTGGCGGGGCATGGAACCAAAATCACTCGCGTCACGAAGTCACACGCAGCCGTCTTTCGGGTGGGAGGAGGCGAGGATACCATGACAAGATTTTTACTTCGGATCTAACTTGAGCTGCACTGTCGGGACAACACCAACGCGAAAGTGAAGTGCGGAGCATGGTTGATCAGTTTCTGAGCGCAAAACAAACACCCCTTACAGGACATCCGCTACGGAACCATCGCAGGAGAAGACTGATTCCCGCCGTTCCCCTCGATAGCTGCATGAACGGACAGCGGACGACATGTCGTTACCGCGTCGGTTCTTCCTTTGCTAGCGCTGCAACAAACTGCTGAGAGTACGCTGAGTCGACGAACTCGTCGAACTTGGTCACTTTCCTACCGTCATCCGTAAAGGTCAAGATCAACGCATACTCGTTCCCATACGGCCCAATTGGCGTACCCGCTGTGCTCCGCGCGTGTATGATACAAGTGTGCTTTGTAGCGTCATGGATTTCCTCTTCCACCTCGACCTGCAACGATCAGTCATGTCACGGTCTAGGGAGCGGGGCGCACTGACCGTAAAGTTCGAGTATAGATGCATGATTTCGCTGAGGTACGCGCGATATTCGGCATTGGTCTTCGCGGTCCGGTTCATGGAGGCGGGCAGTACGCGGTGCTTGCAATCGGGCGACCGATAGGCCATGATGTCGTCGATGTTCCAGGCATTGTAGGCTTCTATGACTGCCCGAGCTGTGTCCTGCTGAGCCAGCAGACTGTGGAAGTTAGAGGAGTAGTCAGATTGTGCGAGGGATCTGGTAAGGACGGTATTGGCGCTGCGGGGTGAGTTCCCGTGGTAAGGACGTACTTTGGAGGCGGGATGGCGCTGGCGTTGGTGAGGCATTGGTTCAAGTCTAAACCGATCCAGACATCGCTGGACTCCGGTTTGGAGCTAGCAAGCGGCTGAGAGGCAGCGAAAAGGGATAGTGTCGTGGTAAGGAGGTTGGCGAGCTTCATGGTGACTTGCGAGATCCAATGTAGCAACGTCACTCGACAGCCTGTAGGGGAAGAGAAGAAGGAGAAGAAGGAGAACAGGGAGGACGAGCAACATGAGAAGATTTGAACGCACACTGCTGCCACCCCTGTCCAGGGGACCAACGAAGATATCCTTGAGCCTAAATCAACGACGGAGACGCAGCGAGAACTAGAGGTTGCTCGCGCATTCGTCAAGGCAGACAGGACAAGCAAAGACAGAAAAGTTGATCAGGATATTTTACTCGATGCTGAATATAGCGACGAGATTTTTGAACACATGCGCTTCCTCCAAGAAGACAGGAAGCCCGACGCGTCTTACATGGAATTTCAAGATGATATCGATTGGTCCATGCGCGCTACATTGATGAAAATGGCTTGTAGAGGTCCGCATGCACTTAGAACTCCCCACCCGAAGTTCTGTTCATCGCTGTCAACTATCTCGACCGCTTTCTCTCATGCCGGAATACTATGGTGGACCAATTGCAACTCGCCGGTCTCACCGCTCTCTTCATTGCAGCAAAGTATGAATGCAAAGTGTCAAACCGTATGCTGCGGGGTTGCGCTATCACGCAATGCAAAACCTCGTACTCTACCACTGGAGCATTATGCTCAGAGAAACGATGAGCCTGCTTTTAGTCAGTGTCAATCTCAGTTTGGTACGACAGGCTTCGTCTGCTCCCACTTACTGCACTGCCACGATCGGCTGGCCGAAAGTCTCGCCGCTAGATCGCCGGAACTCCATCTGCTTTCTGTAGACGCGACTGAATACAGTTTCGCTGTCCTCGGCAAGCGTACCTTCTTGACTGTAGAACCACGTGCCGCTTGTCCGGAAGCTTTCTACGAGTGGCTTCCTGCCGCTCAGCGCTATGTCGAATTGATCTAGTTCACGGCACAGCCCGACGCAGAATGCAGTGGCTCCGATATCCACCAAGACTTCTAGTGTCTGGTCCAATCACACCTCTTTGCCCGAATCCCAGTACCAGTCGGCTAGGTTATGCGCTACGTCTGTTGGCGAAAGGATAGGTTGGTTGGAGATGAACGCCTGGAACGGAGGAGGTAAAGCTTCGTCCGGATGGCTTTCATCTGTTCGAGGGAAATGATGACGTGCTTCCAGGTCAGTAGATGGTAGCGAGACGACTTGCAAGGGACACAATGGTGCTCGTGAGCGCGGCCGTGGGTGGAAAGAACGATGCCTGGAGTGGCCATGACTACTAGAGAACTGCGAATGCAGCACCTTCGTGCTTGCGCACTCGTCTTATCCCACGCGCCGTACAACGGTGAGTTATTGCTCGGGCAGGAACGTGGCTGGGTACAGGCAGTTTGAGAGGAGTATGTCTGAGAATGCGACGACCGGTGTGGTGCCGCGATGACACATGGAAGGGCGTGGTGAAGGGCTTGGAGGGGCACCGAGGAGATCGCGAGCCCTTCTGGCCGTCGTGCTTGCACCATGCCCTCATGCTGCAGGAGCCTGTAGTCGGTCGAAGTCGGTGCTGCATCGGGATGGGGAAGACTTCGAAGACGGCCGTTAGCTTTGACTGACAACTTCCGAGCCGAGCGGCGGCCGTACCTCAAGCGCGCAAGGCGACGCGACAGCCCCTAGTTTCAGCACCACAACCCTATAAGGAGAGATCCTAGAATGCAGAGCGTGAGCTCGAACAACGCCTTTGCAAATGCATCGTCATCGATTACCTCCGCAAAGGCGGCGAGTCCAACGGCGGCCTCGACAGGCTGTACGTCGTGAGGCCTCGCATCATGTGTGTCGGGGTGGTGCATCGCGATGCAGGGGCGAGAGAGAAGCGTGGGAAGCCGTCTCGTCTTTGCAGGCGTTGTCACCTGAAGCCCGCAGCTTGTATATAGCCATGTTCGTCCGCGCAGATGAGCATCACCGTCAGCAGTAATCCTCGCATGGAATTCCAGGGTCGTGGTATACCATGTGTGGGCTTGTGGAATACCGCGAGCATGGAATTCCAGGTTGCTGGAATGCCACAAGACTGGTATGCCAATAGGTAGTGTAAGCTGCTTGCCGGGTGCTGACGGCCATATCGCCATGGCGCTTGTCAGCACCCGGCCGCGAACCGGCACAAAAGAACGATTGTTCTATTAGCCACGTGTGTTTGATAAACAATGTACCCACCCCATGCAAAGGACCTGGCGGCTGCTAGATGTAAGCATGATGCTGAACGAACCTGTCCCTCTCCCCTCTCATGCATCTAATCTACAGCTGGTAGTGGGCAGTCCGCATCAACACGCCGTTTCCTGTGACAAGGCTTTATCACCGCCTAGAAGAAAGAAGCGCAGTTGAACTCGCAAAATAAAAGGATCACTTTCATAGGTCGTTGTGAATCTACTTATATACGGGTGCTTCCAGGCTTGTCACGATAGTCGTCAGCTACTAATATTAGTAGGCCGTTTTCTCATGTAGTGTACGTAATCCAGATGGACAAGTAGCGTCTTGCGCGCCGAGTATGGCGCGGGAAGCGGTCATAGTGGAGGGAGATCACTGCTGATGCGCGGCTGTCAACTACACACGCTCGAAGTCATATATGAGGAGTTGGGCCTAACAGGAAACTTCCATTCTGTCCGGATATCACAGATTGCTATAGCACGCAAAGTGTCTTTGACAACTACCGTCACTTGAACGTCCTCTCTCATACCCTTGTTCATTTGCTTTCCAACTTTGCATAAATCCATCCCCCAATTCGCAAGATTTACCTCACTGCTTGCATCATGGCTTGCGAAGATTTTGCGAAACGCTTCCTCAGCATAATCGTGGAGGTCCAGAAATCTGGGGAGATGCATGAGCAGTCCGGCAAGGAACTTAAGAAATGCCAAGAAGAGCATGAGAAGAGCAGCGAGAAACTTAGGAAATCTATCGAAAACCTTCAAACTATAACCGAATGCAATACAAAAGATCTACAAGCCTTCGTGCAGGACTTGGACCAAGATGAGATAGACGAGTTGGAAGCACATATCCCAGAAGATGGGCTGGATCTATTTCGCAGGATGCTGGAGGTCCGGTCGGAAGAGATCCGGCGTCTCACTTCTCACGAAGGCACGAGAGGGTATGAAGATACGAGTTCATATGCGGAACAGGCAAGCGACAAGGGCAAGGACCGAAATCGGGACACTTCGGGTTCTCCAGAAGATGAAGAGGACGCAGTTCAAAGTGAGAGTTGGCATGGGAGTGGAAGTGAGAGCGAGAGCGAGAGTGAGAGTGAGAACGAAAACGAGGACGAGAATGATGACAAGAAAAAGAATGAGGACGAGGAAGAGAGCGAAAGAGAGTGAGAGCGAGAGTGAGAGTGAGAACGAAAACGAGGACGAGAATGATGACAAGAAAAGAATGAGGACGAGGAAGAGAGCGAAAGTGAGAGCGAGAGCGAGAGTGAGAGTGAGAACGAAAACGAGGACGAGAATGATGACAAGAAAAAGAATGAGGACGAGGAAGAGAGCGAAAGTGAGAGCGAGAGCGAGAGTGAGAGTGAGAACGAAAACGAGGACGAGAATGATGACAAGAAAAAGAATGAGGACGAGGAAGAGAGCGAAAGTGAGAGTGAGAGCGAGAGCGAGAGTGAGAGTGAGAGCGAGAGAGCAGGATTGGAGCCGGTGGCTAGCATCGAGCATACGGAGGTTTCTGGATCGAAAACAACATGACGTCCAAGTCAAGTTGATATAGGTATTTTGTCGCAGTCTACGTACAGCTTGCTCGGTCCGATAAGTACTCGGTCCTATGTGAACAGAGTTTTACCATAACCCTGCCGACATCCGATCATTCTGGTATATCAACACGTAGACTCACTTCAATTCAACTTCAGTGTTCCTACCAAATTCTACTGCCTGATAGCCTATTACTTAAACCGTGATATATTTCCAATGGAGCCGGAATACAACTCATAGAAATCATAGTTGACTCGGCCTTCCATGACGCATTCTGACGCCTCAAAAGGAATTGGGCGTTGCATCATTCGCTGCCCGGCAACGTTCGCATGGTCATCATTGAAAGTGTAGACGATGGCCAATCTTTGAGAACAATTTCACAGTGGGTCGGGTCGATATAAAGTTAGTTAGCTTGGAAAGGAGTGCACGAGACTGTCTATGCATCAGCGAAGGAACCTACCTCCTTACGCGACGAACGACCCAACGAGCCGATGTTGGCCAATGAGAGCGCAAGAAGAGCAGATATCCCGATCTTACGCTACCTCTCATTAGCTAGTTTAACATCGGCCCACTGAGTTGTTCGCCGCGTATGGAAGGAGGTTACCCCTCATTTGTCCTAGCACGGAGGGCGTCCCAGCACCTAGAGATATACGTTAAGGACAACAAAAGGGGTTTGTTTTTCTGACGTGGCAATGAGTTTATCATACTGTCAACATTAACGTCCGTCCCTGCGTAACGTTAACGTGACACCCTGCGTGCTGGGACCGGCCAACCAGTTTACTTGAATCGCAGACTTCTGCCCGAAATCTGCATGTTGATTGGCCAGACCCGGCACGCAGGGTGTCACGTTACGCAGGGACGGACGTTAATGCAGCGTTTTTAAAAGCATGAAAATAGCCTATTTTCTCGGCACACCGGCTTTCTCGCTACGTAGGGAGGGACGTTAGCATGATTTGTTCAGCATGTACGGAAAAGCCATTTCTATGCATAGTTTTCATAGCAGTAGGGTAACTAAAGAGCAGACACTCGTTGTGGGCCTGGAACTCCCCATGAATTTAACGCCATTGACCACCTCATCACCGTAGGACTTACTTCCTATCCTTGATAAGAAGTTGAATCCATTCCCTCAATCCATTAACCGAGATTGTCAATTCCTCAACCGTGGTTTTCAGTCCATTAAACTCGGAACTTGAGAGCGAGCTTTCTGCTTCGGGCGTTGCCGACCTATCCCTAGCAGACCCTTTGCTCAAACTGTTGGTGTACTCTTCCCACAGTACGGGGTACTTATTCTTCAAGTACTTATCAAGAGCTGCCTTTGATTGGCCAGCCTTAACGAAAGCACTCCCACTGCTTCGGATGGAGCCTCCGCTGTCGTCGCCAACTTTGTTCCTGGTTCTGTACAGCTTCTCCATCTCTGCTGGATCTTGGTGCTCGGAGAACACCGTTTTATACCAAACCGTGTTGTTCATCTTCGACTGATACTTCCACAGAATAGCATCTTTCATCTTTATCTTCGAACTTTCCCCCTTACGTTTGACGTCGCTCAGGAAGTCGCGGTCCGCCCCAGGGTGCATTCCGTTGTGGCTATAGCCCGTGTCCTGAAAAACAGCAGTCCTTTTGCCTTGCGCGTCTTGAATTTCAGACCATAACATGATCGTGTGTATGTTATTCGCGTCGCGGACCATGCATGGAGTGCCCCTCTCCAGTGGCTGGCTTGGGGTTTTCAAATCCTTCCCTACTATCAGATACTTACCACTGCATTTTTGAGAGTTTCCCATCTTGGTATCTTCTCCTGACTTTGGTAACGGAGACGGAGTCTCGACAGAGCGAATGATTGATGGGCTAGTATGTGTTGCATCGCCCTGAGATGGATCCGATGCGTGGGGTTTGTTGTTGTGTTCGTCAAAAACAGCCTTTGTCAACACACTCTGCGCCTTGGTCGGAGCCATTATGTACACCCTTTCGTCTCCTTTAAGCTTGATTGCTGTGCTGCGCCGATTCGGATGATATCGCTGGCTGGTCAAAACGGAATCGATCTTTGAGTAAAACGCGCTGACGTCCTCCTCCTTCGTCTTTAAAGCTATTAGATCAGCCTCGTCATCTTTACAGTGGAGTTTTGCAGTGTTTTCCTTGACGTTGTCATGGTGGAGTTCATCCTTAGCCTTTTGGTAATCCATGTGTACTAGCTTATTGCTAAAGTAGACGAGACAATTGCTGTTTTCCTTCCTGAGTATTGCGCCTCTCACGCCTGGCACGGCCGGAGAGGGCTGCAAAGATGCGTCCGTCACAGGAGATAGCATAATTACTTCGCCGTTCCGATCGTTGTCCTGTTCTGTCAGATCTTGGACGTTATTGTGGCGGCTTTCGGGCGGTGCAGAGGGACCCCGAGAGGGTTCTCCGCGGCCCTTTTCCTCGCGGTTCTCCAGAGTTGGCTGCTTCAACATTCTTAATGCGTTGGTCCGGGAAATCCTATACGTTCCGTTCTCATCGTCTTCACAATTCGAGATTGTTAGTTCGGAGGTACGCCAGCCGCTTTTACCGTATTTATCAGAGGTGAGCACGGATTGAACCTTCGAGGCAAAGCTGTCGCGGTATTTCTTTTGCAGATTATCTAGCTTGGTCAAATGGCTTTTCGAATTGAATCCGTTGTTTTCGGAATCGACCTTGTCCTCGTAGCGTCGACTCACGGCATCTTCGTAAGCCATATGTTCTAGCGAGTGAGGAAAGCGGACGAGACAGTATTCCTTTTCCTTAGCAACAATCACGCCTTTGTCGCCTTGCAGGGCCGGAGAGGGCTGCGGAGGCGCGTCCGTCACAGGAGACCGCATAGGTGTGTCATCGCGCTGTTCTTGATCACTAGCGGAGATGTTAACGTGCTGTAGACTCGAGGAACGTCCATTGTCTGAGAGCACATCAATAAGATTAAACTTCTTAAATATGCTTTCTTTAGGGGTTGGCTTTTGCACCTTCGATCCTACAGCCGAATTTCGTGTGGCGGGTGGCATCGAGGTCTATTTGTGTAATGTGATTTCCTATCGTTTATGCAACGAGTGAAAGTCTGCGCAATCGCACTTTGAGTACCGTTTGAGGGCGAGGCAAAGCGCATACCTTCTTATAATGATCATTCGCAAGCCGCTGACTGCTTACTACCCCAAGTCCCACACGGTGGCAGCTTTTTCTTGGGATAGCGCCATCGCGCTGGCTGGACTAGAACATAGACGCACAACTGCACACGATGTAGCTTATTGTAACTTTGCGGATCACGGCGTAATCACAATGTGGCATTGACCGCCAATATCAGCATGTCATGGTCATGTGGCCAGCAGCACGCATAAGCAGCTTACACCGTCCAGCGGGATAGCGGTCTCGTGGCCGATCTGGTGGAATCCCATGCCGGTGGTGTTTCGTGAGCCCATATGCTGGAATTCCTCCACTCTAGAATTCCATGCAAAGGTCGCTGCTGAGGCAACGACGCCACCCGGGCGCTCGACTAGATGCGTGCGCATTCAGGAACACGCAAGGCACCACGACAATGCTACTTACTACAAGACCACAAACTGTTGGAATCATGTCGGCCAATGTGCGCAGACAAATAGAAAGGCACGTTGTCTTTTATATAGGAGAATGGTGACCCGCACACGCCCCAACGCACCATCCATGACTACTAGCTACATCTTTGTGCTCTGTAATGGAATGCGGCACTTAGACGTGTGGTACTTGACCTGCAACCCACCTACAGACCACTGCGCTTTCATCAACCTAGTGCGCATGACAGTGCACGCGGACGCCGATGAACGCATATTTATCTCGATGCTTTGACTACAGGTACCGTTCCCAACGATGTCCTAACCCACAGCACCCGGTATGCACTTACGCTGAGATGCGTCATCCCGGTTAGCACATGGTGCATCGTACCCTCGGCGCCGGCGGAGCAGTGCTGAGGCAAGGGTCTATTTGCCAGAGCAAAAGCAAGCACTCAAGGGCCAGAAGAAGCTCGATGCGATGGAGCAGGCGACAGCAAGCCAGAGAATGGAGAACAAGCGCACACCCAGAGATGCCTCAATGTTGTATGGGCGCAAGACCGTCTCGAAGACACCCGTCAGCGTAACATAAGTGATGGTCGCTACTGCTGCTGCCGCAATGGCAAGCATAGTCTGCGCCTAGCCGTACATTTCAGTAAGCGGACGGACGAGGAGATCAGAAAGCCTACGAAGGAAACAACGGTTGCGCACAAACTATACCCTCTGCTACGGATGGCAAGTAACCCCACTACGCATTCTAACACGGTCAGCGCCAACACGACTACCAAGGCGTAATGCGTCCATTCGACCGTTTTCCGGTACATCTTCATGCCCTTGGCAAATGGCTCCCCCAGGATCTCCTGCACGCTTGTATTCTCCAGCTGCCAGACAGCCACAGGGTCGAAGTAGAATGGCAACTTCCAGGCGCTGCAGTGCGTCACCGTCTCTCTTCCTGTTTCCGTGTCGGTCTCACCTTCGCAGTAGCTGAAGAGGCCCACTACGTAGAAGTCTTTGAGAGGCCCAGACTCCGCTGCGCTCTGGAGGGCGTCAGGAACCTCGATGCCAAAGACGCTATCGGGAAGGCCATCCAGCAAGCTCTGGGGTCTTAGCGTTATGCGGCTTGTGTCTGCCTATCTTTCGCTGTCAGTGTCTACCTGTACACACTGCTAGAACTATCGGTACGGGACAGGGCAAGGTACCTTGAAGAAGTAGAAATCTCGCTCGAGCGGTGTGCTGTGGCCGCTAGGAGAAATCTGCGCCAACGCGACAACGAGGAAGCAAACCAAGGACACGACTGTGAGCAGCATAGGCGTGGCAATGCACGAGACGCGCTTGATCTTACCCATCGGTGCGACGGTAGCGGGCTACTGCTCGTACCCTAAGCGTCGAGGCCACGGAGTGCAAAGATACCGCAGCCACGGTCTCCAGTCACTATCGGTATATCACTACCGCAGTTGATGATCGTGGCAGTATTTCACGTATTTCAATGGTACAGTCAGACTTGCATTCTACGACGGACGTTTGTACTCGCTCTATGATCGATACTAGACGGGTCTGGAGAAACTGCGCATCAGAGAACTTCCTCAGTGATTGTTGGACCGCAGAAGCGTGTTGGGGTAGGAACTTGCTGCCTTCAGGTATGGATATCGCTGCTGATAATGTCCAGCTCCAACTTTCTGCTGCTTATGCGTGCTAGGGACTTTGGATGACCGTAATTATCGAAGCAGTGATGCAGGTACATTGTCGACCCTGCACACACATGCATCAGCATAATGCATCAGCACCAGCGCTGCCATCCCTACGTGACTTGTAGACCACACTTTCTGACGTGCGGGAAATGGCATGAAATGGCCGACCGACATGTAGCCAGGTGAGAATTGCCCGCAATTCGCTAGATCTGTTCCCTACTGTGTAGGATAACAGGCATAGACAGTGCATCCAAAGGTTTCGCCGCAGTGACCCGTGTCACGCGGAGGAGAGTGAAGATGTCCGGATGGCAGACAATCCCATTATAATAGAATGATGACAGTGATGCTGCACCTGTGAGATAGTGGTCTTTCATATAGGGAGTAGAAATCTCGCAGAACAAGACATACTTACCCCTTGGAACCGATGCAGCGTTGTTATCATCGATGAGACATAGTGCAGTACCAGATGCATTTGCGAAGGCAGACAAGAACGGCGGTCGCATCAGGAAGGGTGCAAGTCGCATGAGCGTTCGTAATAAGTTGAACACGCTGTTGGAGAGGAACCTCAATCAAGGGCAGTGGTCGATTGGCATGGCGGTACTTATGTTTTTTCTGCGTCCCAACAACAATGGGTTTCACGGGCATGGTTTGGAAAGAGGGGCACAAGACCGTAATTCCCAATGCAAACGATGAAGTGGTCATGATCCAAAACAAGACAACGCTGGGATACTACAAGGTCAACACATCGCTGAATAAGCTCCGCCACATTCGGTTCCTGATGAAATGCTGGCTCTGCCCAAAATCGGCGATCTGAATAATAACGGAGTAGCGGCAAAGTTAAAGTAAGGCATTAGTTAAAGATGAGTCAAAGGGAATATGGTTTCGTTCTCTGCTACGAGCCGGCGGTTACTACAACGGTAGAATCACCCAGATAAACTGTAAAAGAAAGTATTATCGTCTAGACAACAAAGGAACAAATGTTCGCAAGAGCTTCTAGTTATGCTTGGACATGCGTCTACAAAAGGTGACATAGATCATCGTGCCAATCCTGCTTGTATCCGCCAAACCAGAGATCCAATTCCGCCTTGAGAAGGTCCCTTGCCTCCCACTGGTCTTTTGGGATCACGTCTTCGTGACCGCTCAGCTTGTCGTGAACCCAGTTGGACAATAGTTCGGGAGGTTTCAACTGGAAAAGCCAGCTTTTTGCGATGTTGTTGATCTCCGTGCTTTCTGCGATGTTGTTGATCTCCGTAATACGACCATCTTCTTCCAGCCAAGTGTACGTCTCGATTGCCCGCCGTCTTTCGCCAAAATATTGATTCCACTTTTTTGGAAGTTCTTCGTTGCTCTTGCCTACACGCTCGCGTGCAGACTTGTAGATATCCTCGTATTCAGTCAAATGGGTGCTTCGATCCAAAGCGCTTCGTCTGAGACGATGTTTACCCATGTCTCGAAAAGTCCAACCTCTTTTTTCCATTTTCACGATGCCCTCCTCAGCGTGTTTATGCCTCGGGTCATTTCTGAAGTCAAGCTTTGAGCTTATTCCTTGACTTGCCGTGTCATAGTATAGGTGGCCCCCTTGGGCGCCGCCAATGAACGCCATAGGGTGAGTCGCGTGGTAGTCGAGGACGGTGCGTATGATCCCGTACTCCCGTTTTCCATCTTTTCTTTTCGGGGGTATAAGCATAAGCTGTACTTGCTTCTTATTCGGTAATGTTCCTCGAAGTATCTTAAACGGACCATACAGCTTCGCAAATTGCGGTTCAGTGTCCGTAGGTCGCGATTCAGTCTGATTAACATGCAGTATCGTGTTGAGAAGAGTTTCGACTTCCTCTCTCACCCATGGCGCTCGGTCGATCGTCTGATAACGGAGCCATTTACGCAGCATTGGGTCTGCATATCCTTCAGCTCTCCAGGCTTCTTTGACTCCTTCCATTGCTTTCTCGTCAGGAATTTCTTCAAGTAAGTCCTTGTCATCAACGTTGGAATAGTTCGGCAGGGCTTCGAGTAGTTCGGACACGGGCTCGGTGATTGCTGAAGGGAGTTTGCGAATGCATCGGCCCGAGTCAGCTCCAGGAGTGTATACCCATAACCTATTCTCTTCCCAAGTCGGGCCGGAACACATTTCCAGAGCATGAGTAAACTGGGCTGGGAGGTCTTTGTACTTTTCGTAGGACTCTGATCGTTTCAATACCGAACTCAGATACTCTTCAATGTCCTGCTGCCTCCCCCAATTTCTCTTATGAAACACACCCACCACAAGACGATCGATTTCCTCCATCGGGATCACGGCTAGCCCATGCGCAACCACCTCCTCTTCGATCTGACTGAGTAGAAGATTTTGCCATTGTATACGAGCAAAGTTAAGGACAGAAACAATGTTAATAAGAGCTCCTTTATCTGCAATCTGATAAAGGTCAAAGTCCGACGTTTCGTTGTGTGCGCCGCCAACGGCTCTCGACCCGCTCAATATGGTTCCGGAGTCTGCAAACGCGGCAAGCAGTGAAATTGGCCACTGGAGCAACTCTTTCAAGATAGGGAGTGGGTCTTTGTGGCCGTCGCCGCGCGCTGAGCTTAGCGAGGCTGGTATCGACGTGGCAATTTCGGTTTGGTCATTACCACGCTCCCTCTTGGATTTGCGCACTGAGTCTTTGTGGCCGTCGCCGCGCGCTGAGCTTAGCGAGGCTGGTATCGACGTGGCAATTTCGGTTTGGTCATTACCACGCTTCCTCTTGGATTTGCGCACTGAGTCTTTGTGGCCGTCGCCGCGCGCTGAGCTTAGCGAGGCTGGTATCGACGTGGCAATTTCGGTTTGGTCATTACCACGCTCCCTCTTGGATTTGCGCATTGAGTCTCGACGTATGAAGCAAAATCAAAAGCGAGAACAAACAAAGGATGTTGCAACGTTTTGTGGCGGTAGTGAATGCTCTGAGTGCCAGTGCGGAGACGAGTGAACAACCGCGCGTGTTAAGAGTTGTAAGAACTGCCAGCGATGAACTAGTCTAAGATACAAGACACTATGCAGCTGCAATCCCAAGATTCTCATGATCGGGATCGTAATCATGCAGGACATCAGCAGTAGAACGGGTGCTCTCCTCTGCGGTACTGAGTGAGATCTTGTATTTGCGCGTTGTCGTGACCGCTGCTACGTCCATCGAGTAAGCTAGATGTCACAAGCGGTCTCTGTATGCCGATCGTGAGATGGGGTGTCACATCGATTGCCCAGCAACCTCGGCGAAGTACGTTGTTCGAAGTCTTTTCGACGACAAACTCGAGGCCATAATACTCATGCCCCGTGGGCATAAAACTCACCAGAATCGCTGTCCGGATCTCGTGTCTTGTGGATGCTGACCGAATAGTCCCCTGAGAATGCGCTTACACCGCTAGGTTCAGCCCTTTGCGACCCAGGACGAAGCAAAAGCAATCATTTGCATGTTCTGGGTTCTGTAAGCAGCCGACCTTGGGCCCTACGCTGAGTTTCTCTCGCCTAATGATGGCCTCACCCAACCAGTGCTAGTTCTTGTCAGCAATGCCATGGGCCGAAATTCTCCTCGACGGCCCATTTCTCTCAGATCACCACGATGGATCTCCACTCGTCTGAGACAGCCTTCCTCTCTTTTGATCGTCTTACACAGGAATTGTCGATCATGCAGCCACCACTGGACAGCTCCAGTACAGCGCACACTATGTCGACCATGCGATGTCAGCAACAACAAACGTGTACTGTACTGTGCAGTAAGACACCTTGATTACAACGAGCAATACTACGCATGCTCTACATAAGGAAGATCGCTGGGTCCCCCACGCGACGTAGACCTACATCCACTGATGATCACAATAGACGTCTGTGAACGAGATCGCTATCGTTGGTCTATCGTGCCGGACGGCTGGGGGGTCGACAGTCTAGATACTCTCTGGGACTTTCTGTTGCAAAAGAGAGACACGTCCAGCGAGATTCCACCACACCGATGGGAGCCCTGGCGGTAGCGGAGTACGCTTGACGCAAGGATCCTTGACAGCGTCACGCGTAAAGGATACATCCTCGGCGATCTTGGAGGCTTCGACGCCGCCTTCTTCGGCATCTCGCCCACGGTAGCCGGGCACATGGATCCGTGTCAAAAGCTAGGCCTCGAGCTTGCGTACGAAGCCTTGGAAAATGCAGGTATCTAGCCGGATAGACTGCCTAGCAGTGACACTGCCGTGTACATAGGGGTCGACTCCGACGACTACTCACGTATGCTCCGTGAAGATACCTACAGGCGCCTGCAACTCCCACTGTGGACGTTGGACTAGCTTCATCTTGTCTCGCATAGCGAAACGGTGGCTATGTCGGCTGAGTGAATGGAACAGTAATCCAGAGACCGACCATAGTCCCCGCAAAAATGATCGAGGCTTCGGGGGGCAAAAGGTGCCCTTGTCGACCTCCAACATGCGCTGTGCCGGTTAGACGTGGTGGGATTTGGCAGGACATGGAATCGAAGTGACGTGCATGTATACATGCAGCGATCTCCCGGATGGGATGAGGCGGAGAACACTGTCACGCAACATTTGTTCCAGGCCCAAATCAAGCTGCACTCTTGAGGCACAGGCAAGGCAACACCTTGACATCGACGTGGACATGAAGCATCGAGCAGGATTCATTCATTTCTTAGCGCAAATGCTATGCTGTTCACGAGACCTCCGCCATGGAACTATCGCAGCAGATGACCGCTCTCGGCCATTTCACTGGACGGTCACAATCGCGGATAAGGCTGGTGAGGAGCCGTTACTGAGCGGGCTCCGCCTTCGCCAGCGCTGCAACAAACTGCTGAGAGTACGCCGAGTCAACAAACTCGTCAAACTTGGTCACTTTCCTGCCGTCATCCGTAAAGGTCAAGATCAACGCGTACTCGTTCCCATACGGCCCAATTGGCGTACCCGCTGTGCTCCGCGCGTGTATGATACAAGTGTGCTTTGTAGCGTCATGGATTTCCTCTTCCACCTCGACCTGCAACGATCAGTCATGTCACGGTCTAGGGAGCGGGGCGCACTGACCGTAAAGTTCGAGTATAGATGCATGATTTCGCTGAGGTACGCGCGGTATTCGGCATTGGTCTTCGCGGTCCGGTTCATGGAGGCGGGCAGCACGCGGTGCTTGCAATCGGGCGACCGGTAGGCCATGATGTCGTCGATGTTCCAGGCATTGTAGGCTTCTATGACTGCCCGAGCTGTGTCCTGCTGAGCCAGCAGACTGTGGAAGTTAGAGGAGTAGTCAGATTGTGCGAGGAATCTGGTAAGGACGGTGTTGGCGCTGCGGGGTGAGTTCCCGTGGTAAGGACGTACTTTGGAGGCGGGATGGCGCTGGCGTTGGTGAGGCATTGGTTCAAGTCTAAACCGATCCAGACATCGCTGGACTCCGGTTTGGAGCTAGCAAGCGGCTGAGAGGCAGCGAAAAGGGATAGTGTCGTGGTAAGTAGGTTGGCGAGCTTCATGATGGCTTGCGAGATCCGACGTAGAATGCAAGAGTGCATCTAGATCGCGCAGGAGACGACCTGTTATAGAAGTCGCATCGGGTACACCAGCGACGGGCGAGTACAATTGACGTCACCCATCATACTGCTATGCGCTCTGGCGTGCTACTTCGCATTCGCCATCTTGCCGTGTGTCCATCATCCTCCTGCCGCACAAGGGGGTTTGATCAGTTTCTCACCCTCGACATAGCCGTTGGGATCTGGACGAGCTACCATCCTTCTACGGATGGCGATTCGCTCGATCGAGATTGGGTGTGGATAGAGCGCTTAGGTGCGATGTGGTTCCTGACGACGGTCTGCATTGCCGATTACGCTGACGGTAAGCAGGGTCAGCAGTCTCCCCCACCACACCCCACACAGCGAACAAGGGCTTCAAGCATGCAAAGCAGACATCACTACACCAGCAATAAACACAGATAGAGTGAAAGCTGGAAAGCGAGGTCTGCTACTGAGTCTCTGCTCGGAAAACACGCGAGTTGTCCCCATGGAGGACAAAAAAGTGGTTCGTCTTCTGTCTTCAGAGTCACTGGCTCGTTCTAGGATACGCGGTACGAGCGACTGCCACAACGCTGCGCGGTATAACCGCACGGCATAGAGCGCACAGTGTGCATTCTTCGCTCACGGTAGTCATCCGCTTACCGTTGCTACTTTCTTGAGAAAGGTGGAGATGTGACAAGGTGGTGGTGTAAAAGGGAAGGCTGTGAAGGACATGTGTTCTGCGGACGAGTCATGACAGATGACAGAGGAAGAAGTTGTTTTGGTAAGAAGGGAGGAAGAATGGTATGCTTAGAAAAGTGATCAAGGGTTATGCCTTTGACGAATATCTTCGAACACGAATACAATGAGCAACAATGTAATAAGATGGTATTATAGTAGTGCGTACTAGGCGACGATGTGCGTGTGTAGAGTGTTCGCTAAACTCAAAATTTAAGATGGACCGAAGAAGGTACAAGCGTCGCTCCCAACGCTTGACAAGAAGACAGGAGCAACAGCGGGACCCATACTGGGGCTCGAAGCACCTGAGTAGCATCGGTGGCTGACTCGAGAGCTCTGGAAGTTGCGGAAGCTCCGAGGCTGGCAGCAACTTCTGAGTCGGATGTGGTGAGAGCAGCGGTTTCGAAGACGCGGACGTGATCGTGGAGCGAGATGCTGTTACGAATACTGCAAACGCATTAGTTCGCAACGCTAGTGCAAGACATAAGCTCGAAGCAGCTTGGCGCTTGGCGCTTGTCGCGACACACCCAATCAGAATGATAGCCTGTGATCTGTGCCACCTCAACATAGTGTCGGGCACTCGGCATTATGTTCACAGCGATATTGCCGCTTGTCCTGTAATGACTCGTGTGCTGCCAATCTGCAGACGCACGGCGGTTGCGTTCATGGGGAAAGCCTTGCGTTCTCCAACCCGCCGCATGCACGAACAGTCGTGTGCGGCACAGTCCCTGGAAGTGTAGGCGCAAGCTCAGGCACGCTCATCCCCAGCACCCGCAAAGACCGCTGCCTCCGCAGCCTACTTCGGGTCGCGCTTGTAAAGACGCAAGTTGATGCAGGTGCCGTTTGATGAGATGTACAAGCGAGTATGGAGAGCACTACCGCACAATAGGGCCATGGATGACACGTTCGCTCTGCTGCATGGGTCGATGAATATCGTTGCGCTCGGGCTCAGCGGCTTCTGCTCAGCCGGGTGTAAGCTGCTTACCAGCCAGCGCTCACGCGGCGCAGCGTCGCACTGTGCCGCATGATCCTCCAAAATGCTTACGGTCATCCCTGGATCGCAACAACCCGGCCCATGTCTAGTGCACCCCGGCCCCCGTCCCCCGTAGTGAGTCTCGGGGGTTACGATCACAGCGCGGTCCTAGATCCTAGATACCAAGCCGCTTCCACCTGCAGGACAAGGGCGGTTGGGTTGGCTGACTTTGAATGCCGGGTGCCGGCCAACGGTGCCGGTGCAAGCATCAGCCTTTTGTGACCGACGCTAACCGAATAGAGCTATATGCAAGCCTCTGCCGAGTCAGAACCTAAATGGAACCTCATACGCCAGAATTGTCCAGGTAGGTCGACCGTCCGTGCGTGCTCTTACCGAGACTGCATCTTGGAAGTCACGGCCATCTAACCTTTCCACGCCCTTCTGCTTAGCAGCTGGGAGTCACCCGCGAGACTTGTCTTTGTGGTGGAGACTATGTCACGGGATCGAGATCTAATGCGCCTAGCATGCTAACCGAGGCGCAGGTTTGAATTCTTACAATTTTCTCAATAGCCAATTACCGCTTGTGACCCACTCTAAACTGGCATGGCCCTGGATCAGAACCATCCTTCCTGCTTCTGGGGGAGACCGAAACACGGCTCCATGGGGTTCTTCGTGCGCCTCCACTGTGCATCGAGGTATGACGCGCAGAACGCCTGCTTCGTAGCCCCAAGTCAACACGAACTAGGCCTTTCCCCTGTTGAACTACCTCGCGTAATGGATACGGAGGTCACACCCATCGTTTCTGTCATCCGACGGCTTCCAGCGCCGTGCTTCCCACGGTTTATCGAACAACTGGCCGACCAAGAAATCGATCTCGTACTGTCGAGACGGGGCTTCCTTGATCATCCTGTACCAGACATATCCTCGCAGCAGGTGTTCATGGTACCCTTCTTTTCTCCATTCCTCGGTCAGTGCACCGAGGTTTATTTCCCGTCCTGCATTCGCCTCGCCTTCGCTACTCTGCCCGGGCTGGCGGTTATCGACTCGCTGTGCGACCCACAGTCTTGCGTCTTCTTCGAATTGATCGCGTTCGAAGGAATCCTGCTCGAATATAGCTCGTCTTCTCGGGCTAATGCACCTGCGCAGCATCTCAAGTATGTTTCTTACTTCGCTAGTGATGCGGTCGGGAAGTCGCCGGAGGGTGGGCGGCTCCGTCTGCGTTGGCACATACACCCATAACCCCTCTCTCTTGTCCCAATCATCTTGATGGGTGTAGCAGTATTCCAGTGCGTGACAAATGTGGCCCGAGAATCTATCTACGTACTCCGAGCATCGATCTCGGCTCTCCTGCAAGGCGCTGTCTGGGTATCTCAGTCGGTTGCTCAGATACCTCTGCAGCTCGCGTATAGGCCACGCTTTGTCGATCGCTAGAGAGTACAGCTCTTCGTGTGGCAGAATTGTCAAGCCATAGTGGACGACGTCTTCGAGTCGGCCTTGCAAGCTGCGTTCCCAGTCAACATCAGCAAATTGCGAGCTGTCGACCATAGCTTTTGGGTCAACAGGAGCGCGAACCATAGACTCGTTGCCACTCTGCTTCAGATCTGGAGACTCAGCAGCACTCGACCGAAGGGGGGAGGGCGCGATGTTCTGCTGCTCTGCCATCTGGGATAATCTCAAGATATGAAAAACAGGAGTCGTGCAACATCTGCATATCCAAAGGGCGTGCAGCAATTAGTCAAAGAATCCGTCAAATTTCACCAACGACGTCCTACACGAGCGAGGGCTCCGTTGAGACTGACTTCGTGTGCACTGGCACACGCTTTCTACTACATAGTACACTTGACAGTATCGTGCTCATGCCGTCTGAGGTACAGCATTGGTACAGAGAGTGATACGTAAGCCAACTCGGCACCCAACGCACGTTACCTTGCTTACGCTCCATCGTAGACACAAGAGCAAAGATCAGTAGTTAGCAGGACGGAAAGGCTCTCATTAGGGTTCCGGCTTTTCGATGTTGGCTTGTCTGACGCCGCCAAAAGACGGGCGTCAGCATAATCACCTCGCCAAGCCAATGCCATCGTGGGGCTGTCGTCTGAGGCACCTGCCTTTGGTGATCTTGAACAGCACTTTGGGTATTCTCGGCATACCCATGCCTACGAGCGTGCATGAGATTTGACATACCGCATGACAAAACCAAACGATGGTTTCCATGTGTCTTACTAGCTAAGGACTGGTCTATGCTATATCTTGATCTACATACAGGTGAATAGAAGAAGAAGAGGTGCGAGGTCTTGACCCATTTGTCAATGGACATCATGAAGCGTCAGGAGTCTTTAGGTAAGTCAGGACGGGAAACCCCGTGGCTATGAACCGTGTCAAGTCACAGAAATCTGACTGTCGCAGTCTATCGTACTGTCAAATCTACAGATGTGACCGACCCGTCTGAGTGTGGAGGCATCGAGCTTCCAACGTCTGAGGATCCTGCGGGTCAGATCACCGCAAAGACGTGCGCTTTCTGGACTGAATTCCGAAATTTCTCTCCCGATCCTACAGCGCCATTCTTGAAGGACTTCGAGCGCTTGGCTCAATTAGAGAGCTGGAGCAAAAACGAGAAGCGCAAAAATCTTGTGAAAGCTTTGAACAGTGAGATTGACTTCCACAAAGAAGACAAATCAACGGAATTAGTCCGTTGGCATCGTCTGTGCCAAGAGATCGGCGTCGACAGCAAGCCAACATCTGTCACAGGATGCAAGAGGGTAAGTCCTGGAACGTTGCCCAGGCACCATGTCATAGCCAACGCTGTGTATGATGGTGCTGTTTCCCTCGAAGCTCTGACCAGATCCAGGTACTCCATTCCCACAAAGTAAACCTCTATAGCCTCGTGGACCATCGCCGGAACTCGGAGATCTCAGTGGTCTGCTTCGGATCGTTCGAGGAATTCGCCCAAGACATAGCTAGAACAGGAACCTTTCCGCGGCAGTGTGCGAAACGCGACGGATGCATGAGGGGTTTGCTCAAGAAGATGAAGTAATCCAATGCACGCAGCGAACGCTTGTGGTGCGCGCTTCATTGTAGTCAGATATGCAAGGGTGTCCAGTTCCAGTAGTCTTCTTCGATATCGTGATGCTTGAACTCTCATTGATCGCTCGGCACATACTGGACCTTCTACGATCAAGATGGTGGTCGAGTCGTGGTCACCCACAGTACGATGATTAAAATAGGAATGAATCCTACTTTGGTACTTCAGAGGGGTACATAGAAGGGCTTTTCTGGCCAGACATGAATGCAGTCGTTCAACAGAATTCATCGACTTAGCCCACACATGGGAGATGCCGGTCGATGCCAGCGTGGTCTGTCCGATGTTGCTGGAGATGCAGTGACCTTTGCACCACTGACATGTCCAAATAGCGTAGGATGTTGTCCCGGTCGATCAAAGCATGCAAAAAAGCAACGTCAATGGGAACGACAAGTTAACACAGTATATAGAGCTCGTTGGTTCAAGTTGCGCCGATGAGCAACTGGTATATCTGGTAGGTGTGACAATCCCATAACTATACCGCTGCACGTCCTACACTTCCTGCACGCTCTACGTACGTCCTAATGTATCGGACCCATGTGTAGCGATGGCGATCAACGTACATTTGGGTCCCTGACCCAGTGTGGCGCCTCCAAAGGACGATCCTGAACAGGTTGCTTGGGTGTTTCAGTTGGAGAAGAGCCAAATGGGTCTACTTTGATTCTGGGTGTATTTGGCGTCGTATAGTCTGGTAAGTTTTTTGGCGTCATATAGTCTGGTAAGTTATATGATGGTGAGTATGGTGAGTATGTCTCGTCTGGATTAGGCAGTTCTGGCTCCTCGGCCTTCGTACCGACCATGTTGGCTGCAGAAGCGCGTCCGGCATCCGGTGCAGTGAACCAATTACCGAACCCCACGGCAGCTGGTGATAGCAGAGGTGATGGATGCGGGTGGCCCGATACAGCGCTACTGGAGATGCCGTCGTGCCGGCGTGATCGCGAATGATGTCTCTCTGCAAAATATTCCGCATTCAGGACTTCTTTCGCTTGAGCTTCCGTAACACCCACTGTCGGGTGAACAGTCTCCAACTTGGCACGCAATTGGTCCAAAAGATCTCTAACTTCCCTATGACTTCTTAGCTTATGGCAGTAACGACAAGCGTTGGAGGATGGTTACGGGTCGTCCGGCGGGTCACACTCCAGCAAACAGCGCAGAACGGGCTTCCATAGGGATTTTTCGTGGAACTTCGATGGGTCTGTCATGCTGGGAAGCAAGTCACAGCTAGGGTCGCAACTCTCTGCCTTTCTGAGGACAGCCGTGGCTCCGCTTAATAGTAGCTGATATGCTCTACCTTGCTTTGCAACGCTGAGAGACGGTACGAACCCTGCTGATGATCTACCATCAGATGGACCCGTTCTCGTGCATGATCACTTGACGCCGACCTCTTTCCATTACGCTCTCTCTATGACTTACTGTAGTACGTCCGGAGTCCAACTCACTGGCCGATTACTGCTGACGTTGCCTAGGTTGTCTCAAAATGATCCCGCTTGGCCCTCTGACCATCATAGTGCTTCCGTGGGATTCAGCCGTTCCGGCGAGCAAAAGAGCGTCCGGAGAGGGTTGGTGGCGATACGGCTGCATTGGATGATCGTGACTGCTACTAGGCGTAATTAGTGACAGTGATTGAAGTAATTATCGTGATGTCATAAAGGGTTCACCGTACACCACCTGCTAGTTCGCAGATGGACAGGGCGTTTTTTGGGAACGTGCCAACCATGTGTCCAAGTTGCCTCGGGCAAACAGACTTGTACCAAGATGTCTGTCTGAGTGGATTGGTTTTGGTGTGCAACACAAAACAATCAGATGAGTCAGCAGGAAGATCTCAGTGTAGGTGTGGTTTTCAAAAAGGTTGCATTCAAACAAGCTAGTGATAGGAAAGCGCTCTGTTCCCAGGCTTGTCTTGGATTTCATGCTTGGTCCGACGATGGCTTTTTGAGCCAAACTTTTGGCACCGCTGTCACGTCCCTTATGTTCAGTCATGCAAAGCCTCCTGCTTATCTGGCGGCGACGACCATTGTAACAACGTTCTACATGCTCAGTAGTTGGGACGCCTCAGCGCGTTAGTCGTCGGAATTCAGGGAAGCATCAAGAATAACGGATACCGGCTAGGCATCTTCGTACTGATATCGTCTGCGGAACCGCTCTCTCTAAACTGACCGCCGACACAGGCACCAGCTTCGTCGCGGCTGGCCTCGCAAGATTCTATCCTAGCTCTGTAGACGCTAATACTGTGTTCTTGCCACGACACCGCCGCTTTCTTGTCGAGTTCGTCATTGTCGACTTGCTTCGCCCGGGTTACGGAAGGAGACTCAATGTTTGGTGCCAATAAGAACATCCGCCCCGAGTGCACAAACAATCGTTTCGGCGCCTTCACAGCGATGCTGGTAACCAAAATCTCATCTTTGTCTTCGCCACCTTTCCGAGGTGAGCGTACGTCTGGCGGAGTAGACATGAACCATGGTAACTTTGCCAGAATATATCCTGCGTCTGCCTTGATGATTGGGTCGCCTTTGTTCAGAAAAGACAGGAACAGGGACCGGGAGAGACGGTCGTCTTTCTGCAAGTGGTCCTGGAGCGGATGCAGCGTTATTGGGGGGCAGCCAAACAGTATGCAGTGTACGTTGGTAAAATCGTTCGCGACAGTGGACAACGGGGACGACGCTCCAGACAAGACATGTGTATAGAGAAGGCTCGCCGTGGCCGCCCCTGCGGAGTGACCTGTGAACAATAGCGTTGACCTGTCCCCGCACTTGGACAATGACGTGGCCAATGGGTCCATCAGCGAAAGCGAAACATTCAGATATCCCTCGTGGAATAGGTTTGGTAGCCCCTGACTTGCATCAGCACACAGCTGATGTACGGCAAGGTACTGCCACAGACAAGCATATCTTTCGAATAATAAGGACGACCTTTGAGGTTTACCTTCCAGTCTCTGATGCTTTTGGTGCCAGGAAGAGCTACCACCACGACTATGCCATGGCGATGTACCATTTGCTCGCTCACATAATGTCGCTCGAGCGCAGAACGTCGTCTTGTGCTAGACACGACTGCAGCACCGTACGCTTCTTCCGAGCAGAGCACTGCTAGGTGAACTAGAGACCAAAGTATAGTTGGTCTATCTTTGTCATGAGAACTCTGCGTATCCTGTATTTCGAATCAAGTCAACATACCTATCCATGACAACAGCGGGTCCTGCAGATGTGCGCGAGGGACGATCGCGGCCGCCTGCATAGGTCTCGCGCACACGCTTGGCTGAGAGTGTTGTCTGTCTACAGAGGTCAAGCTGTTTGATGCTTACTTTTGGGATCTGATCCTCGAGGCAGGAACTGAGTCTTCGGCCATGCTCTTATGGTCATCCGATCCATCACAGCCATCGTCACGCATGTGCCCTCCGTGAGAGTCTTTTGTGATCTCGCTGTGTGCATCCCTACAGTAATGATCAAATGAGCCGCACTCAGCTGACAGAGACGTAAGCCGTGAGGAGTCATGGTGCTTAGCTTCGCAGTGTGTTAGAGTGGTGCGACTTGCCTTACGAATGATTCTGTGAGTATCCACTATCAGTATGTTGGCTATTGCGATTGGACCACCATGACCCTATGTTACTGCGTGTGTAAGCAGTTCCAGAGCGTCAGCAGTCACTGCACAACACGCTTGCAAGAGACAAGCACGTTGTATGCCCAGTCGTGCTGGAATCTTCGACTCATCACGTGGTCTGCGTCTTCTATCTTTTTCGGCGTAGAAAGAAGGCAAATGCAGCGATGGCATCACGAAAGAAGCACAAAGGATAGAGGAACGCAGCAGCAACGCTAAATCGTGCGGGAAATCTCGTCTTGGAAGAATCGTTACGTTGCTATGCTACAGAAAGCGTAGTTGCACCATCCGTAGCCGAATGTTTACTCGGCAGGATGAATATCCACGGGTCTTCTTCATCCGCGCGCTGCGGAAGGGTCCCCAGGCCCGAATACCCAGTCTAGCATTGCAGTCAGCCTTCTGGTTTGCGCATTGCTCAGTCAATGTGTCTGGGAGTTGCTCACACTGTGCAGCGTATTTGACTTCGAAAGCGCCCTTTCGACCTTGGCAATTCCCTGGTCCCTTTCCGCCAGCGGTCTCGAGGCGGTATACAGTATCGACACCGCCTACCGAAGAGCCAGTATCGACAAGGCGAAGCCAAGGCACAGCGCCCTCCCGCTGCAGCCCGGGGTAAGCGGTTTTGGGGGCTTCCGCTCCGTCGGCTCTGCCTACCTGCGCGATAGGATAGGGCGCCGGGGAAAGCTGATCGAAGGCAAAGACAGGAGTGCTGGTGCCGTTCGAAGCCCGGAAGAAGTGATGTCCTATGACTCGATCATAACCTTCCAGCTTTAAAAAGCCCTCTAGCGCTTCGTGGTCGACGCTCAAGTGAAGGGCCAGACCAGATATGGCTGGAATTTTCCATTTTGCTGCCGGCAGATCGACACTGAGACGGCTGCCGACGTCGTATAAAGTGGCTTCGGAGATATCAGTAACATTTCCATCACTTCCCGAGCTCTACCTACCGGTTGCGCCTGTGGTACCAGGCGCGGCAAGCTCGTCGCCACTAGCACAGGTATAGTTCTGAGTACCCAGCCCCAAGACAACGTACTTAAGCTGACCAGCTGGCGTTGCAAGGGAACTGTGAGGCATCATGCTAGCGAGTCCATCGAGAGGTCTTGTCGGGACGTGGGTTGGTGCATAGTTTTTGGCTACGGCTAGGGCGTGAGCAGAGGCACTGAAAGAGGTGAAAACCAAAGCAATTCGTACGAACAACACGGCGAACATGGCGAAGACTAGGTGCGAGGATTGAAGGTTTCTTCGCGGACTGTGAGGTTGCTCGACTTCCCTTGCAGGACGTGGGATGCTATAAGTCCACGTACCCTCAGCATAGCGAAACCAAGTTTCCAGAGCTATGGAGAAGATCAGCAGCACTCGATTCGCTCTACTGTGGTCCGCTTTCAGCCATAATCGTAGGGGTGCATCATGCTGACCAAACCGCTTATGTGCGGTCTGTAGCGTGAATCGCGTCCTCGGTGAGCTTTGTGCTCTCCTCATGACCATGAAGAGACGTTTGGAAGACAACACACACTCTCTGTCAACATGTATGGCAAGACGGAAGATATGGTCGTGAATGTTTCACACAAATACAACAGCGCAAGCAGAGTTCAGTGACGATCACACAAAGGCAGTGAAGATATTCTAGTCGTAGAGAGTAACGAGATTTTGGATTTTGACCTTTGACATGCTTAGCGTCACATCTCCCGCAACGGAAGCACCAAAGATTGGATAAGATCTTGTTTGTGCAGCCTCACTACCAACCTATGAATCAGCTTCGCCCTTCCCACGGCGCAGTAGGCTTTTCGCATCGATGCAAAGTGGCAGCGAGAACCCGTGGATGTATAGCTCTTTCCATCCCGCATCAGCACCCTCCATCCGCATAGTGTCATCATGGAATCTTGGCCCTACAAATCCCGATTCAGCCAAGCAAACCAGGGAGCTATCTCATGTCTGATGGCATTCCGAGGTCCACACGCACTCCAAACTGTCCATGCTCCAATTCTTCGTTGTCCCCTCGCAGCATTGTGACAATAAACGACTCATATCGTGCGAGACCTGCAGAAAGGTAACGCAATGCTGGTGACCGTGCAAAGTTCGCATGCACTCGCCGGTCTTCAAGTCCCAAAGTTTGATGGACTTATCGCAGGATGCTGAAAACAACTGATTCGTATCAGGCAGAAACAATACAAAATTAACGCGGTTTTCGTGGCCCTCCAGGGTTTGTGAGCACTCGCCGCTCTCTACATCCCAGATTTTGATGGTTTTATCGCACGATGCTGACACGAGCTGTTTCGAGCCAGGCAAGAACATCACGCCGCTGACGCAGTCCTGGTGGCCCACGAATGTGCGCCAGCATTTGCCACTCCTTATCTCCCATAGCTTGATAGTCTTATCACAAGACGCCGATGCCCGAAACTCCAAGTTGTCTGAGATATGCATATAGTTGATACTGTCGCTATGTCCCTTGAGGGATGGCGAAGACGTGTTCCCCATTTGACGTTGGAAAGGGCGAAAGAGGACACCTTTCTCAAACATGTTGCTATGAAACTCCTGGCACGCGCTGTTCGAGTCGACGTGGGCGTTTGAGATGATCGGAAGCGCAGTGATAGACTGGCGTGGAGAGGCAGGAGCCCTTATACCTGCAGTTGGATCACCCACAAAGAAAGCAAATTGCTGACCCAGCAGACGGAGAAATTCCCGGCCTGTTGGTGGAAGTCGCATATCAGATAGCCTGTCCAAGCATGGTGAGACACATCTGTACAAAGAAGATAGTGTCGGGTATCTGGACCATTGACGCAGTCAGCATATTGTCAGAGTCATCCCTTACACGGACGTAGTGGTGACCTAAAACTGTACCAAGCGCCTCACCACGTATAGATATTCTTGGACTGTCTGCTGTTCTCCTGTGCAAAGATTCACTCTTCTGAAAGTTCTTTTAATACGGGCCTGATATTCATTTTTACTGTCATCACCAACAATGGATTCATCGCCGGTACTCCGTCTCAGTGTAGTCTAGCCCCATCTTGGTAAATTCTCTGATCTGAGTTCCGCCTAGGTATTCAAAAATGATATGAGAGAACCAGAGCGAATCTTCCACAAGAGCTATTATAAAGACACATTGAGCCGCATTCTTTCCTGGTACTATTCGTGGTCCAATTTATGGTACAACTCGTCGTCCAATTTGCGTTACGAGCAGGTTGGTAGCTGCCCAGTACACATGAGTTTCTATTAAATGGATAATAGCTTGATATGTTCGAAGCAGACCTGACTCGAGAATGTTCAGTCAACGACTATAAGCACGTAGAGCTAGGTAAGTGTTATATGATATGCTCACAGACGATGGCTAAGCGCTGGGCTAGTGGAAAATCTGAGTATCCATATCTACCGATCCCATGAAATATGTTGTGTATTGGTTCTCAAAATCAATGATCACGAGAAAGCTGAAGACGTTGCCCGCAAGTTTTTGGATGAGTTTTGTCAGGTTCTGCCTGGCGAAGAGGACATCTCTCGACTAGACGAACAACAATTAGCTGAAACAATGCAAAGAAGATGCGAGCACGCAGAGACCTCATTGAGATGGTGGCAGCAGCACCTGGCTATTTCGAAAGACTTGGAAGCAAAGAAGGAGCTGGAAATGTTGAACGCGCGAGAAAAAACAAAAGAGCAGCTCGAAAAAATACAGGAAGAATTGGAAACAACAAGGATGCATTTATCTGACACGGTAAGCGCCTCTTTAGAGCGCGGCGGGAAGCTCGAAATCTTAGTGGAACAGAGTAAAGTGCTTAGCGAGCAGAGCAAAGCGTTCTATACAGAGGTCGGTGGATGTCAAATAAAGACATCAGGGAGGTACTGACGACGCCTAGTGTAAGAAAAACCGGAGCTGCATCGCGTGGTTCATTTCCCTTTTGATGGAAGGTGCGCAAGGTATGTCACCTTTTTTTTCAGATCAGATCGGACACAAGTATGGGATGTTCCGTTCTGCTGTTGCTGGGATGTGAGGTAGTCAAGCTCAGTTCTAGACTACCAGCCGATACCATAAAACACACAAGGCTTTTGACTTCAGAGTTTATTTCCAGCGAACGAATTTTGGAGATAGTACCGAATGTTCAGTATGTTATATGTTTGCTGTCTGAGCATCTCAACGGGCGATTCCTCGGTAGGGACGCCATAGTCTACTAAGGTGCGTCCCTAGGTGAGGAGACACACTATGTCGCGAGACAGGTTGGCGGTTCGGAGCTTCGGCGCCCCCCATTTGCGCGCTTGTAAAGCTGCTATCAGTCTACTATAATTGCAAGGCTGTTGCTCTTCAAGCACGTCAGCGTCCGTCATGAATTGCTGCTATGTTGGCTGTGATATCGATCGTTTTATTACTGTCGTCAATCAACTCTATAGCGATACCCCCCTGTCTATTAGTGACTTCAAGGACTACTGAAGCGCTCAGTAGGTTGTGCGGAGAGCGCGACGTAGGAAGATCGACTTCCTAGGCTCGTGAGATCGCTCTAATGTAGGAGCGAGCATGCCGGCAGCCCC
The DNA here is from genome assembly GCA_004156035.1 of Alternaria tenuissima. Taxonomy (NCBI): domain Eukaryota; kingdom Fungi; phylum Ascomycota; class Dothideomycetes; order Pleosporales; family Pleosporaceae; genus Alternaria; species Alternaria tenuissima. The sequence goes on along the minus strand of PDXC01000014.1, from coordinate 134,226 downwards.
GTAGTGCGAAGCAGTAGATCTCAGGGAACGAGCCCGAGCTGGCGGGATACGCTAGCATCGCTTAGCATGCATGAGCCTGCATTAGCGTTCTCATCGTCTGCTGTATTCTATCGTAAAGAATATGGCGCTATGCCAGTCTTGTATGCCTATTAAAATAGGCGTGGCGGCTGTGCATAAGGGTGCTCTGGTCTCTGCTTTAGTTTGAGGTTGCGATTGGGTAAGCGAAGGCTGCGTGAACATGGCTTTTAGCACAATGCACATCCATAGTATTTCGTTGTCCGCGTTAGAGCTGCTTGTTGGCGTCAGACTAATGCCTCGCTTGAGATGTTCCAGGCTGTTCTTAACGCTATTGCCGCTGCGTTGCGTTCCGAGCCCCACAACAGTCGGCGGCACAGATTCCCTGTGCCCAGTGTGTCCTTGCGCGAACTAGCACGCGCTGCACAGACATCATAACATCCTCTTACAGGAAACGATGATCCATAACTCGCGCTTTCTACACTGTCAGATCGCGTACTCACGCAAGAACTGCTTCTCGGTTTGCAGCACGGTGGCTGTCGCGCGATCATGCGTTTTCAGCCGTGCCCCGCCAGCCTCACGTCACGGTGCAGGCGGGCTGCGCCTCCTGCCCTGAGTGTTGAAGATGCAGCCTGCCCCAACAACAAGAAGGCCGGTCTTCCTCACCTCGGATGCAACAAACCGTTACTTAGCACTCGAAACAACCCTAACCGCTACGATCCCCACGCCCTACGCGAGCGAGCCGCCGTGCGCCGTCGATACCGTCAGCCTGCTTCGAGGCTCCGAGACTTCCTTCTACCACTCGCGCGTACGGACACATAGACAACCTGATGCGGCTGCTATACATTACACCCGATGAGAGGCTTGGGTGGACTGAGGACCTGATCGGAGACAAGATTCCCCCATACGCAATCCTGTCGCACACTTGGAAGGAGGGGCAGGAGGTGACATTTGCCGATCTGAAAGATCTAGACAATGCAGTAGACGTCGACACACAACGCAAGGAAGGATACCAGAAGATTCGCTTCTGCGCGCAACAGGCTAAGCGGGACGGTCTAGACTACTTCTGGGTCGACACCTGCTGCATCGACAAGGCAAACAACACGGAATTGTCGAGAGCGATCAACTCCATGTTCCGATGGTACTAGAATGCCAGAAGATGCTATGTCTTCCTTTCGGACGTCGTGAACGACACTTCAAAAAGTGGTAGCAACCCGGCGTTCAAGCAGAGCAGGTGGTTCAAGCGAGGCTGGACGCTTCAGGAGCTTCTTGCTCCTCGTTCTGTGGAGTTCTTCTCCAGAGAGGGAGAGCGGCTAGGGGATAAGGTGTCGCTTCAGTACCCTATACACAAGGTTACAGACATACCTATCGAAGCTCTTTCGGGAAGCGACTTGTCCGAGTTCGACGTTGCTGAACGTTTCTCGTGGGCAGCGAATCGGCAGACAACAGAGGAAGAAGATGGAGCGTATTGTCTGTTCGGAATATTTGGCGTCCACCTACCGCTGATCTATGGCGAAGGCAAAGACAACGCCCTTGAACGGCTGAGAAGCGCGGCTATTCTGAAACATAAGGGCCGCAGTCAAGACCAAGAAGAGAAGCTTGGCAAGATACGCAGCTGGCTTTCGGCGCCTGACCCGTCTACCAACTACCACAAAGCGCACAAGCAGCGGCAGGCTGAGACCGGAGTCTGGTTGCTAGAGGGTGAGCAGTTCACGAGATGGAGAGAGCGTGCAGCATCGCGACTGTGGCTGTACGGGATCCCAGGATGTGGAAAGACGATCCTAAGCTCTACCATCATCGAGCATCTGCTGCAGCACTGCTATGATGACACTAGCATGGCGACGGCGTACTTCTACTTCGACTTCAACGACACACAGAAGCAGGATCCGGAGCTGATGCTCCGCTCGTTGCTCTGCCAGCTCGTGCAGCGGTCGGTCGTGATACCAAAGGGCGTTGACGCGTTGTTCTCATCTTGCGAGAACGGACAAAGAAAGGCATCGTCGCATGCGCTTTTACAAGTAACAAAGGAAGCGGCGCAAGAGTTCACGCACGTGTACGTTGTCCTTGATGCTCTGGATGAGTGTGCGCAGCGCTCGGAGCTGATGGACATGCTTGAGACAGTGGCTGAATGGCAGCTTGACAACCTACATCTGCTTGTGACCAGCCGAAAAGAGCGGGACATCGAGACATGCTTAGAGAGTTACGTTGGGGAAGAGGACACTGTGTGTCTCCAGAGGGACGTAGTGGATCAAGATATACAACGATACGTTCAACAAAGGCTGCGTGATAAGAAGAGCTTGGCAAAATGGACTAAGGACGCTGCGATTAGCTAAGAGGTCGAGGATGCACTAATGCGAGGGGCTCACGGGATGCACGTGTTCAACTAGTTCTTTACAAAGCTAAAGCTAACAATCGTGCAGGTTTCGATAGGCTGTATGCCAGCTGGACACGTTGGCAAAGTGTCGCAACCTAGTGATGCTGCGCAATTTACTCGCCACTTTACCGCAAACGCTAGACCAGACATACGACTGCATCCTTACTACTATAAGTAAAGAGGACTGCGTGTACGCGATGCGCATCCTACAGTGGCTAACTTTCTCTGCCCGGCCGCTTTCTGTCACAGAGGTTGCTGAAGTTGTCGCTATCGATGTTGCGCGCGATGTAGCGTTCAACCGCGATGAAGTGCTAGTAGACCCGCTAGAGGCGCTGGACATCTGCTCTAGTCTAGTCACTATTACGAAGAACGAAGAGGACGGAAGGCTAGGGCCTACCTAACAAATCATCGCTCTAGCACACTACTCGGTGCAGGAGTACCTCGTTTCAGACAGAATCAGACAAGGGTCAGCAAAGCAGTACAGCATGCAAGAGGGCGCATGTTAGAGTGCAATAACGAGAGGTTCTTTGAAGTACCTAATGCAGCTCCAGCAACTATTAGAAGAAGAGACACTTCAAGTGTTTGCACTTGCAAGGTACTCAGCAGAGTTCTAGAGCAGCCATCTTCAAAAGACAGGAGACGAGATGGAACAAGTCAGTCAACTAACTATAGGTTTGTTGACCAGAGAAGAGCCTGCATATCTTAACTGGCTCCGGTTGCATGATCCAGACCGTCCTTAGGATGAGCCAAATCTAGAAAAAAGCGACGATAACATACCTATGCCGCTTTACTACGCCGCATTGTTAGGCTTTAGCACGGTTACAAGACTGCTGCTCGACGCGGGCGCTGAGGTTAACGCGGAGGGTGGGTACAACGGCAACGCACTGCAGGCAGCTTCAGATGGAGGCTACGAGCAGGTGGTTAAGACGCTGCTCAAGGCGGGCGCCGAGGTCAACGCGGAGGGTGGAGAGTACGGCAACGCACTGCAGGCAGCTTCAGCTAGAGGCCACGAGCAGGTAGTCAAGACGCTGCTCGACGCGGGCGCCGAGGTCAACGCGCAGGGTGGACGCTACGGCAACGCACTGCAGGCAGCTTCATGGGGAGGCCACGAGCAGGTAGTCAAGACGCTGCTCAACGCGGGCGCCGAGGTCAGCGCCCAGGGTGGAGTCTACGGCAACGCACTGCAGGCAGCTTCATACGGAGGCCACAAGCAGGTAGTCAAGACGCTGCTCGACGCGGGCGCCGAGGTCAACGCGCAGGGTGGACACTTCGGTAACGCACTGCAGGCAGCTTCAGTTGGAGGCCACGAGCAGATAGTCAAGATGCTGCTCAACGCGGGCGCCGAGGTCAACGCGCAGGGTGGACACTTCGGCAACGCACTGCAGGCAGCTTCAGTTGGAGGCCACGAGCAGGTAGTCAAGACGCTGCTCGACGTGGGCGCCGAGGTCAACGCGCAGGGTGGACACTTCGGTAACGCACTGCAGGCAGCTTCATACGGAGGCCACAAGCAGGTAGTCAAGACGCTGCTCGACGCGGGCGCCGAGGTCAACGCGCAGGGTGGAGAGTACGGCAACGCACTGCAGGCAGCTTCATACAGAGGCCACGAGCAGGTAGTCAAGATGCTGCTTAACGCGGGTGCCGACGTTAACGCACAGGGTGGAGAGTACGGCAACGCACTGCAGGCAGCTTCATACAGAGGCCACAAGCAGGTAGTCAAGACGCTGCTCGACGCGGGCGCCGAGGTCAACGCGCAGGGTGGACACTTCGGTAACGCACTGCAGGCAGCTTCAGTTGGAGGCCACGAGCAGATAGTCAAGACGCTGCTTAACGCGGGCGCCGAGGTCAACGCGCAGGGTGGAGTCTACGGCAACGCACTGCAGGCAGCTTCATACGGAGGCCACAAGCAGGTAGTCAAGACGCTGCTTAACGCGGGCGCCGAGGTCAACGCGCAGGGTGGACACTTCGGTAACGCACTGCAGGCAGCTTCAGTTGGAGGCCACGAGCAGATAGTCAAGACGCTGCTTAACGCGGGCGCCGAGGTCAACGCGCAGGGTGGAGTCTACGGCAACGCACTGCAGGCAGCTTCATACGGAGGCCACAAGCAGGTAGTCAAGACGCTGCTCGACGCGGGCGCCGAGGTCAACGCGCAGGGTGGACACTTCGGTAACGCACTGCAGGCAGCTTCAGTTGGAGGCCACGAGCAGGTAGTCAAGATGCTGCTCGACGCAGGTGCATATTAACACTAGGAGGGTAACCTTGTTCATGTATCCTATTAGTTGTGTTGGGACGATGGCGGCAGTCAGGGACAGTATGCAGTAAGCAAGTTAACTCAGCCTAGGGAAACACATAGTGCACAGGTGAACAGAACTATGCAAGTGTTTCCAGATGCTTCTACAAAGGCAACAGCACGTGCTACATCTATTTCGAGGCGCTACAGAGTGGGTATAGCGCTGTATTCTTTACCATAGGTTACAGCACGTAACAAGTACACTAATGCAGGCTCATGCATGTTAAGCGATGTTAGCGTATCCCGCCAGCTCGGGCTCGATTTCACAGATCTCCTGCTTCGCACTACGGGGCTGCCGGCATGCTCGCTTCCACATCGGAGCAATCTAACGAGCCTGGGAAGCCGATCTTCCTACGTCGCGCTCTCTGCGCAACCTACCGAGCGCTTTAGTGTTCTTAAACGTTACTAATAAACAGGGGGGTATCGCTAACGACTTAATTGACGACGGTAACGAAACGATCGATATCACAGCTAACATAGCAGCGATCTATATCGGACGCTAATGTGCTTAAAGAGCAACAGCCTTACAATCATAGTAGACTAATAGCAGTTTTACAGGCCCACAGATAGGAGACGCCGAAGCTCCGAATCGCCAACCTGTCTCGCGACGTAGTGTGTCTCCTCACTTAGGGACGCACCTTAGATTCCAATTCAAAGCGGCTTTGCTAGAAGTCCTCTGCAGCACTGTGCAATCCTTTTCCCCAGGCAGGTCGTTGACCGATCTGCACTCCAGCCTGCTTTACCCTTATTCACAAGGTTCTCTGCAATAGTATCCACCAGCGCATCAACGTCCGCCATGGTGCTCATGGCGCCGAACGTAATTCGGACCATGCCAACTGCCTTTCCTTCGACAACATCCTGTTCTGTGTTACAGCGGAGTCCCCGCTTGAATGCGTCCTCCAGCCAGGAAGGGCCTAACTTCAATGCAACGGCTGCGCCGGCTGGGTTGCAGTGACTGCCCGTGCGAACAATGATCCCGTGTTCTCTCAGCATCTGTCCTACGTGCCAACACCCCAGCCAAGTGCCGTCGTCATTTTTGAAATTGAGGGCTAGTGTTGCCCCCTGGCTCTTTGGGTCGCCATATTCGGATGAGCTTGCTTTGTAGAAGTGGCAAATACTCATCCCATTAGCATGTCGGAGCCCTTCTAGTCGTTTGTACATCGTACGAGCCAACCATGTTGTATGTTTCGAGACCTGCTCCATTCCGCCGAACAAATGCTCGTGTTCATCCATCGCACAGGCTAGTGCAAGTATGTTTCGGATAGGCGCTGTTCCATCTTCTAGTCGTTCGTGTAGGCTAGTGTCCTTTCGCATCACGCACAACTTTTCAGTAAATGCTATCATCTCAATCGTGCCGCCGCCAAAGTATCGCCTGTGTTTTAGGACATGCGCAGATGCCTTGCGAACGATCAGAGCGCCGAGATCAGGAAAACCGAATATCTTGTAGAAAGAGAGAACAAGGAAATCGGGAGCATCTTTCTCATGAGCGAGGTTCAACGGACTGGTTGGGACGAATGCTGCTACGTCGAGGAGAGTGTATCTCTTCCCATGGCAGGACGAAGTACGAATTTGGGCTGGCCAGTGGGTCGGAAGTCTTTCGCCGTCCATGTTCGACTGAGCCGGGTAGGCAAACAATGATGGCCTTCGAGACTCACTGTCGCGCTGTATCCATGAGGCAAAGGCTTCATTTGAATCCAGACAGAGGCTGCGTTCAGCGAGCTGCCCAACACCGAGCAAGCTCGTGTGGCATTTGTAGTGAAAATAATAGTCAAAGCCAGCCTCGTGTCCGGAGAAGGCATCTGCGACAAGTTTTATGGCAGCTGTGGCGTTTGCCGTGAACACGACGTCGAAATGTGCGGGATCAGCGTTGAAGAATTCGAGTACTTGGCGTCGGGTGTTTGCTATCAGGGAAGCTGACAAACTGGCATTTCCGGCGTCAGAATGAGGATTGGAAAGCAAGATCTTTGGCATTCGCCCTGCGAACGCCCGGAGTAGCGATTTGCTCGCGACGGTAGTGCCGCCGTGATCAAGATATACCGTACCTAGCGCTGTAAGAAACTCGTAGCCCAATCCTTTACACATTGTTCCGTACCTTTGAGCATGGGGTACTCTGATGTCCTCAGACGGCATATGCGCTTGTTGTAATCCCTTCTCTCCGACTCTGGCTCATCGTAAAGTACTTTTTTGGAGGGCCCAAAATGGCAGATGCGTGCTCTTTGGATGGCCATGCCATTCGACTATGCATGCGTGAATTTCACATCTTGTTACTGAACAGTATATCTAGCAAAACTGATAGAAGCTATCTAGCGCATGTTGGGATTCGCAGGATGGGTCAGTCCAAATCGAGCTTGTCCATGTCCAGCTAGCGAGTAAGCCATCATCCGCTGCGATAGTCTGACCACCTAACGTACTTGGACGTGTCTTGATCACAGACATCTCGCCATTGCTTTTTCAGGGAATGGACGCCAGTCTCGTGTCGCGAGAGACCCGGCTTGCCATTGCATTCCCTCTTCCGGTTTCGTTGTCATTATTCAGTTGACGACCCGTTCATTCGAAAAAGATTATCATTGCCTTCCAGTCAGCATACGTAGCCGCGTGAGACTTTTCGCAGCACAGCAATTCCAATCCAAGGGGTCCTACTGCGTCAGATGTCAAGAAGAAGTTAGCGCGATTGTAGTTCTATCAACCAATACGTGCGTCATGAGTCTCACGAAAACGTCACATGCCAAGTGCGACATTTTTATGGACTGTAGTGAACACGACACATGTCCCCAGTCGAGAGTCGAAACTTCACGGCTCGAACGCATCACGCAAAGCCGTGCCGAGTACTAGGTTATCGACGTCGTTCTACACGAGATGTCTTCGTCTACATATAACACGTCGCAAAGTGAGACGCCACCCGCTACCCTTGAATTCCACCAATGCACGGGAGGCGTACGGAGACGCAGAGGGCGCCTTCCGAAAATTTCGAAACGTCCGAACGATGTGTTGAATAGGGAGAGGGTGTATATGAGTACATGGGAAGGGGATGAGCCCAGAATAGACAAGATCTATAAGGACGTTGGAGGATGGAAGGGTACAGTGACCTGGAGCGACTTGAAAATCAACGAATACCCAGTGGCGACGCTGTATACAAGGTGTCCACAAAAGGTGAGGTATGCCATCCAAGACAGGAAGCTATCAACTGATTGCGAGCAGGTATTTTCCTATTACGAACGCGAGATCTGCAGGCTGAGGGCCAAAGGAGCAATTGCAGGAGGATCAGCGCGGGAGCAAGTGCACGAGTCGACATCGGAATCTAGTACGCCACAGACTCCAGCTATTGCTTCACAGCCACCGCAACGATGGAGGGCACCGGAGGCGGATATGTATGGGCGTAACAACTCCAAGTCACTCCCCATCACGAAGTCAGGACGGAAACTGGGTCAAGTGAGTGTTTGGTAGTGCATATCACGCTTATTCCGTAGGAAGCCTTCGAGAGGGCCGGTGGACGAATATTGGGGAGCCCGAAAAACCAAGAAGCGAAACCTGGGAGTCAACATCGTCGTTCATGGGTCTTTGTTGCTTTGCGACAGACCGATGGTACGCTTTTCCGTAGAGCGATACATCCGAAACGAGAGAACTTTGTTTGTGCCTTCTGGACGCCCAGGAAATCTGGACGAGCGCATCTGGCCGTGCTCCTGATACATGAATAAAGGCCTCTGCTGCAAAATCGGCTCTCGTGTATTATGTTCAAACGTTACTGTGCCGTCAACTGGTCGAGTTTCTTAGTACCAGCTTATCATTAGTATTACCCATAAGCAACAACACAATGGCAGGTCTTCATGGATCCTCCCACGTGACGCCAGGTAGAAGACAGAGTGAGTTGGCAGGGAGGGTCAAGATCTTCGCCGGAAGACCATTTTGACTTCCAATCCGCCGTCTTCCTGGCCACCTCCATTGGTTTTGCTCTGTGAAAGGGGAAGATATGTTTTCAGAGCTGTCTATATCGCCTCATGGAGCAGAGCCTCTAGGCAAATTTGCAGGCCGCGTTTCTCTCTGTGCGCTGCACATCGTTTGCGGGTCTCTTGTCTTTGATCTTATCCACCTCCTTGCTCACAGATCACACACGTCGCGCATCCATGCCCTGCGATGTCTAGCGCGTGCTCATGCCTTCCACCACCAGTACTTCGACCGAACATTACAGTTCAACGACGCCTACCGCATGCAGAATCTTCTGTGGCATCTTCCCCTCGAATTGCTGTGCCAGTTGGTGGGAAGTACTCTGAGTTGGCTGCTCGTGGAGCTGACCCTTCGACCTACCGCAGTTCCATTACGATACGATCTAGCACTCGTGTGGGTTCTGCAGGTAGCTCGGGCAGGCCTCGTGGCACGCAGTTCAGGGCGCGATTCGAACCATATTCCGTACCCTCAAGTACCGAAGGATCCCTATTTTTTCTTCGTCGGCCCTCAGTACCATGCTGTGCACCACATCGATCCTCACAGAAACTTTGGGTCGCTCGTTCGACTCGTGGACTGGCTCTTTGGTACCGTCGGCACGCTCCGAGGGCGCCGCGTGGCCATGACTGGCTCTCAGGGTGCTCTTGGCCAGGCTCTCAAGGAACAACTGTCCGTTGAGTCAGTGAAGAGCATCCGGCCTTTGCGCTTCCAGGATGACTGGAGTCTCGGCGACTACTCCAGATTAGAACCCATCTTGATCGATATTGACATCCTCATCCTCGCACATGGTTCCAAAGACGACAGCAGTGCCAACGAGTCCAACTGTGTGTCCTCGCGTGCCATGATAGAGCTGTTCGATGACTGTCGGCGCGAGGCTGGGTCGAGATTGCTTCCAGAAGTATGGTTTGTGGGTAGCGAAGCAGAGATCCATGGCAGTTGGTCACAAGCCAGTCGGAGCTACACCGAGTCGAAGCGAGCGTTTGTGCCCTTCGCTCGATCCTACTTCGACTGCGAGAGATTTCTCTACCGGCACATAGTTCCCTCAGCGTTCGCGTCGCCCATGGGACCAGCGCTTGTGTCTGCGCGCTGGTGCTCTGCCGTCGCCTTGTGGTGGATACGCCGGGGTGCGCGCTATGTGCCGGTAACGTATACGGGATTGGCCTATGTAAATTTTTTCCGTTTCCTCTTCTGGGTCAAGCCTCAGAGTGCATCTCGAATCATTGACGAAAAGAAAGAGTGAATGACTCGTCGGCTCTACTGTACCGCGCCGTGCGCCTACTGCAAACACACCGGCGATAGCGCTTATATCTATCTGACGGGCAACTCTCTGATGTGTCCTCTTCCTAGTCGTGCACGAAGTCACATGAACAGTGCTTTTTCCAATGTCGTAGGGCTGTCACCAGAGCACAATAACAGACACGATAGCAATCACTGCAACTTCTGGGGATCTTGGGCAACTTGGGGTTCGTAGAACATGAGGGTTCACGGGAGTTTGCAAAGCCGGCACAAGTCGGACTGGCGGCGGAGAATGGCTACTTTCAAGCACTAGTGAGGCTAGTAAAGGCACAGGCTGCATAGGTAGAGTGAAGTTCATTGACTGCATGGAACCCGTGACCATATCGACAACGGCATACCATGAACCAATAAAGGTTGCGCAAATGCTTCTTTTCGCATTGGATGGAAGTGCGTTTGCATTTAGTTTGATGACAGAGATGACTCCTTTTGTCTGCACAGCGAAACGAAAGTGCTGACAAAATGATCATCAACTCACCGTGGGACTTATGGTAATGCTTCTTAACTCCGTAAGCCGATGACTACCGTAAGTTATTCGGTGAAATTCAGGTGTATAGAGAGAACAGGCTTAGCCTTGCGCAATGATTATCTGAATGCACGACAATTCATCAGAACTGGAGCCCGATTGACGCGACCAGTGCTTCGAAGCTACAGTGTATCTGTGCGTTGCACAGTGCAATTTGACGACGGTGCTGTGAAATGGTCGCTCGGCAAGAATACGCAGAAGAATACGACCGCTGGCTGGCATGCAGACTGTCCAGCGACAGGGCACCGAGCTGTTTACGAGCGCAGCCCGCCCATATAGAGGAGGTATCCACAACCGATGCGGGCACAAGACATGAGTCTGGGGTAAAAAGAACCGTAGCCTCGATACACAGCGTGCACGTGTAAGAGTGAGAGCCTGCATTCCTGTAGCTATATCGCATCCTCAAACTTGCTCTAAGCATAAAACATCGGCATGTAGTGATGCAATTATCCTAAGGGACGCTTACAACTTCGCTTTCGACTCTAGTCCCCAACCCCGCAGCCACCTCGCCAACAGGTCTATGTTGATGGGATCGATTGGAGGCAATACCTCTAGTGCTCGGGCGTTCTCGTACGACATGCTTCTCTCTCTGCCTTTCCCCTGTGTACTCAGGAAGCCGTGTATTTTCAAGTCGCCCTGATCGATCCCCACTAGCCAATCGCGCAGAGCAATAGCTTCCGCCGAGATGCCAAACTTGGTTTGCAGCGTTTCATGGAACAGACTCCAGTCGGCGGGGTTGGGATGCACCATGTTGTAGACTTGCAAACTGTCTCTCGTGGATGTTTGCTTTGTACAGTTGGCTATGCCTTGAGCAAGCGCATCCACGGGGATCCAGTCCAAGGGCTGCAGATGCTTCGGGAACACGCCGGACTTGATCGACGACCGTATAATGGAATACAGCCAACCTTGCCGTGGCCATCCAATGTCCTGTGGACTTGTTGACCCGCCAATCTGGCCCGCGCGCACGATGTTGACGCGAAGTTTTGCGATCTTTTGTGCTCTAGCGAGTAGCTGCTCTGCAATACACTTCGACTGGCTGTACCCGTTTTGCATCGCGCTTCGGCAGTCCCAGACGACTTCTTCAGGGGTCTTGGGCGAGTCGGGGTGTCGAAGCGGCCAGTCGCCTACAGCACAGATCGAAGAGACAAAGGTGATTCGAGGATGGCTGGTACCAGAGATGACAAGATGAATAACCTTGCGCAGTGCCCTCAACAAGGGCTCGAAAGAGTGCAAAGGCTTGCCCCAGTTAGGGTCCCAAGCGTTGAAAACGAGCTCCTTCACTTGCGGCATTGTCTCTGCGACGCGATCTTGGTGCGACTCTCTGGCGCGGCTTGCAAAGTCAGTGACGCGGAATTCCAAATTTGGGGACGCGAAGTGCTGGTTTCCCATAATCTTGCGCAACGCTGACATGGTGCGCTGCTCCCCATCTTCCGTGCGATTGAAGCAGATGATGACGCATCCGGGATGCTCTCGTAGCAGAGATGCTACAATATACGGCCCAAGAAAGCCAGTGGAGCCCACGATCGCAAGCGCATTCGGGGGGGAGGAGGGCAGCGTTGCGGTTTCGGAAGCTTGTGGTGGGAAAGACGTGAAGCGATCCAATATGCGCCTCATCTTTAAGGTAGCCATGGTCTCGAGGCAGCCGTGCACATGCACGAGCTCTGGAGGCTCTCTCGGCGTCATTGTCGTGAAGTGTGCTGGTCTTTTGGGTATCTGCAATTCTTGTCCGATCCGTGAGTTCACTGCGTGCGTTGCGAAGGTATTGTCGTCTGAAGCGTAGTATGTGGACTCTTGAGCGAACGTGAAGTGAGGATACCTAGGATCCTCTGGCGCTTGGTGCAAGGACCATGAAATATACGTGCGGAACACTGTATATGAACTGATCGTGTTGAACAACCTACATGAACGGTGTATCGGGGGTTTATGGGGGATCTCGAATGGTCACATTGCCCTCGAAGCGAGCCATTACGCGAAATGTCATTCGAGCCAGAGTGTAGTAAGCGTTTCTGGTAGCACTCTATCACAATCGCAGCATTGAACGACCTCGACTGACCAGCTGAGAAGGTGGTCGAAAGTGATTTCCGCAAATTGCGGGTCTGACCGGCACTACGTACTCGCATCGCCATGTCCACTACGTAAGCATCTATTCCCCGTGCCTTGACAGGCCCTGTCAGCACCTCCGGCTGACCGGCGTCATCGAAGCACTCAAAGGCCGTGAGCATGGTAACGGCAAAGATGGAGTTGTAAGAGTGTGGCGGTATGAATTTCTTCTACTGCGAGAGAAAAAAAGGGACAACGCCAAAGCGAGAGGGGGTTGTACATATGCGGACAAGGTTGTAGCACACGACGGGGTTATTCGATCTTTCGAGGGGAAGGGAGTGAGAATAGGCTTCATAGTTCGAACGAGACGTGACATGGCTGAGGATGGCTAAACCATCATGGAAGCGTCTAACGCGTGCAAAATACGTCACATCAATCGTTCGAGGAACCACTAGATCATGGCACCTATGCAACGCGATACCTCCTCTTGATCGACTATCCATTGCAAAGTTGAGTCCAGCATTGTGGAGAGTAAGATCACTAAAGAATGTATGTTTCATTATTCTAGCTATCTACCTCGTCCGATAGAGACGTAATTCTACAGCCTTGTCAGTGAAAGAGGTCATGCTGACCGCAAATGTCGACCTGCGACAAGACTACTCACGAATAGTATCTGCACATGTATTCGTATCAGTTACAGCATCACTGGCAGCTCCTCGATAGCCTCATCATCCGAACACCGTATCTACACCGATACAAGATGATGAAGATAGAGCTAGGCGGGACAACTGCCCTGATCTGAAGTCCACGCAATCGAAGACTGCGTACCTGGGATTCCCATCATCGCAAACTGTATAGACAGAACAGGGAGTTTTCCATCATAAGCAGGTACGATCTTTCTTGCCCAAGCCCTCACGCCGTCAGCTTGGCTTCTGCATGGGGTGACTTCGCGGATCCAGCGAGCATCTACCCGCTGCCTGGCGCTGTCTAGGAGACTGTGATTCGCCAGCCCAAGGTGCTATGGTTGGCTATGTCGAGAAAGATTCGTATGTTCGGGGCCTTCGTGGACCCGACAACTGCATATGGACCTAAAGCAAAACCAACGCTGGACGCAGACACTCCTAAATATGAGAGCAGCCGGCGGGTAGAGCTTTCTTCAGCTAGAAGCTGCGCCAGCGGAGTTGCTTCCGCAGCATGTAAACCCGCAGCTGTCAATGACCATTTTTTCAACCGACAGCAACCCGTGCATAGAGCGAAAATCTGTCTCAGAGTCGATATGGGACCTAATGTGCGCATGAAAGCGTCCAAAGCTACCTTGCGAAGACTTGTTCTCTCGCGAGTTTTACTAGACATTCTTCCTGGAGTGACACTTGGCGCCACTGACCGTGGGCTTGCACTTGCGATCCGTAGCATGTCCAGCGGTGTTAGTCTAACTTCCTCGCGGAGCCGGTCGCGGAAAGACGGCACATACACCCACAAATCTACCGTACCATCTGGGACGTCGTCTATCTTGTACCAAGATCCCTTGATAGGATTAGGGGATGCTTGCATTGGCGCGCTGAAACTCATGACGAAGACCCTCTCTGCGTCTGTGTCTGTAAGAGCACAGATGCGCCCCAGCTGGTACTTGTCACCGTAAGCTCGCACAGGACTAGATTCTCCCGTAATGCTGAAGTCGATCAGCGGGTCGAGCGTTGTTGCTGTCGGCGCTGAAATCGGAAAGGTGCCCAGTAGGTAGATTGAGAGCCTGCCATCCCCATAAGTATTCAAGTAGCATCCCGTTTCGTGCAATCGCTGCTCGAGCGCGTAGGCGCCGTCCCCAAGAAGCGTCAGATTCATGCCGTCTCGGGAAAGCTTTTCCACAGCAGGTACATTCCACACCAGATCCCGAAGCGGCTTGAGATATCGCGCTTTTTCCATCGAAGTCAGAATGCATAGCTTCAAGTAGACGAGCTTCGCAACTTCAAACGCAGAGACATTGTCCAGGATAGTTCGTCGAGTCGTCGGAAGCCAGAGCAGGTACCTGAGAGGCAAAGTACTCGTTTTCGTGCGGCCATCTGCAGCCTGTTCACGTCGACAGATCTCGGTGGATGCATTGATATACGAATTCTGCTGCGACGGAGGCATTCCAAGAAGGCAGGCAGAGCCGATGGTAGTAGTCCGATAATTGCCGGCGGATTGGAGGTTTTTGTCCACCTGTCTCGACGGATGACGACGACATGGCCTCCTGCAGGCCAGCTGGAGCAAAACATTCAGGAGGAGAGCTCATACCCAGAGATCCATAGTGTTCTGTGTTGGTCTGCTAAGTCTAGCGTAGTAAGCATACTGGTGCTTTCTTACGACAGTACACTAGAGCGTCAACACGAAGATTTGGAGACTTCTTAATAGATCTGCTGCGTGAGAGTCGACAACGCAGGTATGCGGTGCGGCTGACATCCAACACAATTACAGCCTTGAGATAGACCAGACACCGGCTGGGTAACCATTTGGCGTTCACCTCTTATGGTCGTCATCACAAACGAGCGCTCATATGCTCCGCCAAGGCCTCCATACAGCTTACTGTAGGTGATGACGTTTTCGTCTCCTGACTGCATTCTTATCTCGCTCCTACCGCGCACTCCCTGCATGCGTACGCAGTCTTGTCGCTCGTGCAAGCCTAGCCTTCACAGATGCTAGTATATACAACGAAGCACCATGGCAGGACATGGAAACCGCTCCGAACCATCACTACGTTCTGCAGAACAACAAAGCAGCGTACTAGAACGCAAGCAGATTTGGGTCTCGCTCAAGAAGTCCATAATGGCCTCAGTGAGCGCTCGAAAATGAGCGAGATGTTGGAGATCACGCTAGACGAGACTACCGCCTGGGTCCAGCCGAATGTCACCATGGGCACGCTCGTCAAAGTAACGATGGACAAGGGACTCATTCCAGCGGTCGTCGCTAGGTCAAGGAACACAACCGTCATGGAGGCTTTTGCCTCCGAGACTTGCAGCTCCTCGTCTTTCCAGTTCGCGACATTTGACTGCGCCGTCCTATCTCTCAAGCTCCAGCGTGACGGACAGGAGATCATGGTACAACTCCATGATAGTGATGCCATGGATCAGCGGTTTGATTTCGATCAAATCAAACTACTAAATATTGCGCTTGTTCCAGCCGGCAAACACGTCGAGACTACCTACTGGCCTGTCGATGCGTTCACAGACGTGCGGACCCGGATGACGCCCAAGAATTCCCAGTCGTCGACTTTTGATAGATCGGCGGTGGATGATTCCGTAGACTTTGTGGACGGTATTATGTTCCACGAAAAATTGGGTGTTGTCGTCACCGGACGAATCACCGACGCAGGTCATCCCGTTTGCAGTCGGTTTGACCACAGCAACAAATTTGTGCAACACGCGAAGTCCATTGTTAGCGAACTGGAGCCCCCATTTGACACCCACGTTGAGACGGTTCCGCTGATAGACTACCTTTTCCGCTACGACATCCATCCTGAAGCGCAAGATGAAAGACCCTCTAGCTCCGTGCAAGATATGGTCTTGCCCAGCGAGTGTGTAAATGACGTAGTAGGCTCCCACTGGTGGTGTACATCTACCTTGCCCCTTAGCCTGGCCCGAGTCGAACCGCATAGCTCATTTGGTAGACGTAGACTTCACGCGCGACCCACTCTGAGCGATGTTGGGTGGCATGTCCGAGCGGTTGAATGTGAACAGCAGAAAAAACCATGATTGAGCCGCGTGACTAGTCATGCAGCCTGAGGAGGATTGTTAAGTGCTTCATTCCAGTGTTTCTCAATGACGTTCGTGGAGAGTCTACGTATCCATTCCGCCGTCGTTGGTCTTGCGAGACGTACCTTGTAGTCATTGTAATCGTGATCTAGAGCGAATTGACTTTCAGACGCTTTGGAGATTTCCCGCGTGAGACCAAGTCGACTGACGATGCAATCGTGAAGGAAGCAGGGGGTGCACCTACCGATCCTGAAAGTCTGCCTTGCGAACAACCCCGGGCGCCACCGTAGGCTGTGAACACTTGCACGCAGGGAGGGAAGCCAGCGGTATCTGTTCGGGTAAGTACTCCGTTCCGTAGTTCCGGAGGACGCCTTGCGGCAGTGTCGATCTGTTCAACCACCGTCTCGATACGTCGTGTGGCCCTGGAGAGTGTGAAACTGGCATAGCAGCAAATCGTCTTTCGAATGACCGTTCACACGTGTGGAGAGGTCATGTAGCGACCAAAGCAACCCGTGTCGAAAAGCAGAAGTATGGTAGGCTTAGGCTCCATAATGCCACTCCCCTGGAGCAGGGACTTTGGACAGAACCAGACCGCTTCCGGCAGCGACGGTCGGTCTGGCCGTGACTCATCGTTTCACGCAATCGGTTGCCCATGCTCCTTCGATGCAAGAGCCAGCCCCCTCGCCACTGCCACAGCGGTTCCGCCTCTTTGTGTTGGTATGTTTTTGCACATCCAGGCAACACGCTGGGCGAATATTTCTTTTTCCTGGATACACCGCGCCTTGTGGGTCATGCATCGGATATGGAGCCTGATATCTCATCTCATGTGCTTAACAAACGAGACCTCCTGTCTGCAGATGAAAATGAATTCGTCGTAACTAGTCTCTCGAAGGTTATGGAAATCTGCACCTTACATTTGTGATTGGGCTCTTTTAGCAAGGCGTGGTTTAGTCAAATCGCATGAACAGACGAAATCGAAGTCTCGCAGCAAAAACAGGTTCGAGTCCAGGGATAGAAGAAAGACTAGGATAAGAATGTGTCGCAGCGGCGCAGCATCAACCCGCCCCTGACATCAGACCACCCTCAGCCGCGTTCCATAAATGAGCTGTGTCTTGCTCTGCGATTGGACAGCTCGGTGGCCGGATGTCTGACCCAGCGGCTGGGGAGGGAAAATCAATGGAGCGGCACTGAAGCCAGGATGCAGCCCCCAGGTATCTGCTGGCAGTAGTGCCGTTGGCATCTGGTTCAGGGGTAGGGGGGCTATATAAAGAGTCAGTCTCTTCCAGAAGCTGAAATCGACCATTGCACTTCTCTGCACCTACCTCAAAATGGACACCCAAGAATGCTCCCCCCATTCATGTGATTCAGCAGAAGACGCTGCCGCCATCTTGGTTCAGGTAAGAGAATTTCTCCATGTAGTGCGGCAATCATACGAATTATTGGTTGACGATTTGAAGATAAGATTTCTTGGGTTAGATGACGAAAAGAAGAAATCACAGATCGGTGAAATCGAGACGGCTGGCGATCGCAAAATCATGGAATCCCGCCCTGGTATCAGAATAGAGGAATCCCCTCAAAGGATCTCGCAAGAGCCAACTCAACAGGTACCTGACAAATGAAATGTGATCGTTTACAGCTGACCTGAATTAAGATCAGCCCTCTGCAAGATTTCCCCTCCAGACGCTCCATGAAACTTGAGCGCATGGTACAACATTCACAAAGCAGACATGAAAGAGTCAATAGAAACGAAAGTAGAGTTAAGGCTGGGTCGGGTAGCAACGGAAAACGCAACACCAGAGAATGCGGCCGAATACAGAAATACAAGCCCTCGGAACTTACTGTTAGTTTCTTGCTGAATCTTTCCCGTAGCCAACTGACCAGGTGCTAGTCTTCTAATCTCAATTTCCTCACCCCAAAATCCAGCGAAGAACAATCCAGACATTTCGAAACTAGAGGAAACATGTATAGAAGCGCCCTCGAAGACTCGGAACAGAATCGTAAGGCCCTCAGAGTCGAGAACGTCTGCCTCAAAGTCGAGATTGCTTCCTACCAAGACGAAATCAATACCTTGCGCCGCAATAAAAGACGGCTCCTAGAGATAATCAAAAAAGGGATTGCACATGAGCAACCTTATACGATCTCAATTCGAGAAAGTAAGGCTTGAAGACAGATACTACATGCAGAACAACTCTATGGTTCTTGTTGCGATATCTTCGATGGTGGTTCTTCTGATAGCAGTTGGAGAGTTTTGCAAGGCATTTAGGCGCACCATGAGGGTTGTATCACACGCGTCAAGTGCGTGGCAATCAAGTAGTCAACAGCGAATGACGTGGAAGTGTCAATCATCTACGCAGTCAGCGTACCCTGATTGTCCATTCACTGGCAATGAAAAGCTACAAACGCCCTTCAGTACACTATCAAAGACGCTAATTTGGCCGTCAACTGGCTCTTGAGAAGCTGTGCATACATCTAGAGAAATCATACACTGACGAACGCGACCCGTTCCGGAAAGCACGAGTTGGTAGGTATCAAGTAGACCGACGACTGCTCTCACCTTGAAACAGCCACTACGGGCAAGATTTGTCTGTTTTCAGCAGCGGTGATTGACTTGGCAGTGACTCGCTGTTTCACGCAGTCGGCCTTTTACGCTCTTGCGTGGTAGGAAGCAGCGTCATCGCCACTCCCCAGGCCTGTCGCCTCTCTGCATCCGACGGCATGCCTGTAGCCTTAGTTTGATGTTTCTTTTTCTGGGAAAATCTGCGCCCTGTGAGTCATGCCTTGGAAGTATGGCCCGATATCCCGTGTAGTATGCTGAACGATAGGTCTCTCTTACCTGCAGACTGGCAGGGTCTTGTCATGGATAGTCTCCAGAGACAGTGCGATATGGGCATGCAAAGCGCGCAGTGAAACGGTTCTAGTAAGGCATGACGAGAACCTCATTCAGATCGCATGAGCTGAAAGAGAAGGTTAGGATCAGAAACAGGATCGAGCCCACCTCCGTCCTTCAAACTCCTTAAGAAAGGGAAAAGACCAGGATGAGAGTACATCCCAGTGGTGGAAAATCAGCCCTCTGCATGATAGGACCATCTTCAGCCGCGTTACATGGATAAGAGGCTTCTTGCTCTACTCTGAGACAGCGTGCTAGCTAGAAGCCTGTACGATCGGCCAGGGAGGGGGCAGCAATGGTACCAAGATGGGGGCGGCAGGCTTCAGCTGGCGGCAGTGCAGCCTGCCTTCTGTCCAGGGGCAAGCAGAGTACTTAAAGAGCCAGTCTCCCCCACAAGCTTTCTTTAACCATCTCATCTTTTTCTTTCGACGCCCCAACGAGGAGACCCAACTATTTGTATCACCAGAAGTGATGTCACCTCAATTGACATGCCAATCCCGCATCCCCTCCAGTTCTGAACAGGTAAGGAAAGCTTGCTGTGAACGCTCACTGTCGTCACGATCCCTACAAGCAAACCGTCTGTTAACAACCCATCAAAAAGGCAGACCCCAGCAAGGAGCCACGAAACCTCAACGGAATAATAGAAATTCCTGATACCGACGATGAGGAGTACGATAGTGACAGATCGGATAACGTTCTGGGCCAAATTTCTGGAACAGTCGTCCAGTCTCCAGCGCGGACACCGCCGCGGAAATTGCGTCTCAGGAACCAGGTACTTGCGAAGTCACATCTATTTGAACACAACTGACCTTGAATAAGATCAAACCTTCGCAGAAGGACTTCGATCCAGTCTCTTTAAGACGCAATCAAAAGCGCAAGCGTACGCCTGATCATCTAGGAAGAGATATTCGGGACGGAGAAAACAAAAGAACAAAGAAGAACATGTCGGAGTCGCATCTCGTACAGCCAGCCAAGAATACTTCGCAAAATACTGTTAGTCTTCCAGTAAATGTTTCCAGCAATCTACTTACCCGGTGCTAGAATTGCATCAATTGTACCCTCGGAGTAGAGCAGTCATGCTGTCGAGTGGATGCCTGTACGCTCGATAATGTATTCCTACAGTATACAGAGAATCTCCAGCGATACGCGCAGAGGGCAGATCATTACACCGAGAAGTACACGGAGACTCTTCTCGTTTTAATGCAAAAAGATAGGGAAATTGATCGACTTCGGAAGAAGAAGCATAAGCGCGGCATCAAACACAAGAGGGAGATACATGAACACAAGAGGGAAATACATGAACACGAAGAGGAAAAGGTTGAAATGCAGAAGACCATTGATGATCTCCGACAGCAAATCAGATCTCTCAAGCCCTAGCCATGCTTGAGGCGAATACAAGAAAGATAACCCTATTGACGAACTCAACACAGAAAGTATTTGTTTGCATGATTTCGTGATCTTCCTCGAATCCAATTTTCCCACAGCTTTGTGAAAGTATTGTATATATTCTTGTGTAAGATGTGACCCCCACCACGCGACGGCTTCGCGTCGCCTCTGAAGCCATCATATGTCTCACTCACATGGCTTGTGTAACGAGCTGGAGTGGACAATATCGGAGTGTCAATGTCCCATGCGGTTACTGTGCTCCGAACGTCCAGCCATCGGCAGTCGAGAGCCTACCTTAGATTGAAGCACGATCGGGTGATGACATGGAGCCATCTGCTGACGCGCGACAATTTCTATATCTGCCTACGAAAAGATCAATTATGAGGGCATCTTGGGATGAAACTAGTGCTTAGCAAGCATGACCCAGGCGAAATGTGACCTTTGTAGACTCCGAAGTCGAGCCAGGGCCACACTCTCAGGGGCTTTTCCTGCCTGAAAATTCTACCATGATTAGAGTCCAGAAGTCGAACTCAGCAACATGGCTAGCCAGTATCCTACACGATTTGTTGGAGACTATGGGATTCAGATCTTGTTGAGATATTGCTGAACGCACATGAGAGATAACTGCTTGCTCCACGTCGAATCAGCACCTCATTTCGTGACTAAACTTTCGTTACTTGAGTATTGTAAGCCGCTTTCGGTACGGGGCTGTCTACTGCTGCCTTCGCGCGGCCATCCAAACAAGCAATTTCTGTATATCGATTTCATGTCTTTCTGCCTGCACACTTTCCCCACACAATCTGCCAGTGCAATCTGCTTACTCACTCCTAGCTAAGTGTCATCCATCAGCATCATGGAAACCATATCAACCACGCTCTAGCCAAGCGCGTGTCGTCGCTGGTGGCGAAATCGAAGCCGCGTTCCCCAGTCACAGTGCTGTAAGTGCACACCCTTCATGCCCCGCCAGTCACAGGAGGTACTACGTGACGTTCTCCTAACTTCACAGGTACAGCGGCTTCGTTTGCTCCTAGCTACCCTCTGCAGTGGAACTGTCTCAGTAGTCTTGTCTTCTTCGCGAACAGTATGGACGACGCCGACGAAAAGAACCGCTGTTGGCTCTGCGGAAAACATCGATCCGGCAACGCTCTACATGAGCAAGGGTGGGCTGCGCAGATTTGCAGGAGACCAGAATGTGCTAAAAGTACACGCCTGCTCAAACGCCTGCTGCAAAAAATCTTTGAATGCAACGGCAATGCTAGCAGCCTAGCTTTCGAGGTTCATCACTACCACCACTTCAGCCGCCCCAGGGAGGCCGACCAGGATCGAACACACACCTACCGGTCCGAACTCCATGCCGAATCAATTTCCAGAAGCTACGAGGCGTACCCAGTACGCCAAGAACCTTTTTGTGTCGGAGCATTCACTCAACCGGCCAGGGATGTAGGAACATGGCACCTCACTGGAAGTGATTGACAGGCTGCAATAGGGATGTTCTAGTGTAGTCTCAGTCTCTGCAAGTAGATCAACCAAGTCTACACATCATCTCTATCCAGCATGCCGACCGCAACCTCTTTCATCTACAACCCTCTCGCTGTGTCTTATCGAGCGCAGTCCTGATGTCGGTCCGAGGGCAGGTACTATGCGTCAGGTCTAGCTGACGATGTATGCTATTCTGCAGTAGTTCACTAATCATAGATGCTTTTTGGTTGCATAGCATAGCCGTGCAGGGCTGCGTGCAGACACTACATGCACTTCCCTGGATGTTCTGTAAACTGCTGTACGAACCATTCTTATGTACGGCGAGCGATATGTCATACATCAGTTGAGCACACTAAAACACGGTCTTGTTGGTGGGCAGAACGGAAGCAGAGGTAGGTCTGAGCGGGATGGCCGCACTCTCACGAGATTGAACAGCTACACCGCACCCGTCACCAAACGCATGCGGCCATATTGTGTTTAACCATGTCAAAACCAGTCAGACACGTCTGTGGTGTCTGGAATCCCATCCTACAAGAACCAATTCTCTGTCTAGAGGTCGATATCTCCTAGTAGAAACCTCGAGTTTTGCCTCACTTTGTCCTGAAACTGCACTGCAACCCCTCCCTCGATACACCACGCCATCCCCTCTTAGACACGGCTAACTGGAAGTAAGACGTTAGCTCCGACGGGTGGAGGCAGTGACTCTTTGCATGTCTGAGCAAATTCGCAAGCATGTCGTTCGGTTTCTGCTCACGGCTAAGATGGAAAGATAGAAAGCACCACAGTTCACTTCTCGCTCACGACAGCTGGTGTCGTAGGATCAAAACACGCCATTCAAGCTTTTGACGCGCCGCTCGCTCCGACACGGACGCTAGGCTGCGATAGGCTAGGTTGCGATTGGTGTGAAGACATTACTGATGCTCGACGAACTCTGCTGCTGACGGCCTGCCGAAAACCCTCACCAGGCAGCCAAGACGTGCGGGAACGAAACGAACGAAAGAGATCACATAGCACCAAGCCGACGAACACGAGTGTACGTGTACGCTGATTGGCAACTGTTCGCGTCGGCTTACGGAGGCAGCGACTCGGATTGAGCAATGACTATGGTCGCTGACGGGACGATCACGAACCGGAAGACACGCCCCTGTGCTTACAGACGGTTGCTCGAGAGTCGAGAGGAGAACCTGCTCTCTGCTAAGCAACGAGATGATTTTCTAGACTGCACTTTGGTGATCCAGGCGCAGCGAGGTATCCTTTCCAGCCGGGCAAAATCCAAACAGTGTATGCGTTTATAGCCGTCCGTCCTCTGGCTTTTTTGCGCACGCATCTCCGAATCAGCATGCCTGATTACCTCATCCAACTTTGCCAACCGTCGAGTCTCATCGACCAAGTCGTTGAGAAAGTGAAAAAGGTTATACCACGGATATACGCCTACGAGCCGGGCGTAGACGAGGCCTACCTTCCTTCCATCGACGATTTCGTCCTACACGTCACCAGAAGATCCTATGCCACCGTTCAGGAGCTGGTCATGAGCCTCATATATCTATCACGGTTCCATCAGAGACTCTTGCCTCATGGCATCGGTTGCCCGTCTACCCGCCATAGGGTCTTCCTGGCTGCCTTGATGCTCGCGAATAAAGTCTACAACGACGACAGCGCTAGCAACGCTTGCTGGGCGAAGTTTAGCGCTATCCCCGAGTGTGGCTTTGCCGGCTTCTCGAATGGGGAGGTGAACTTTATGGAGAAACAATTTTTAGCAGCGCTCGAATGGGACACACACATCAAGACCCACGATTTCAGCCAAGAGCTCTGCATCACACTTGCTCATCCGTCTCTGTGCCTCCGAAAAGAGCTGCACTGGGTTTGCGAGTGTTGTATCTGCATGGACCGGCGGCCGAATCCAACACGGGGATTGTCGCACTGCTTTGCCTGCCTCACACCAACCTATCCTGAATTCGAAATGCAGAAGAAAGTACTCGAGATCGAACAAACTCACGTGCGGCAAGATTCTGCTATCGAGTACCACACCCGCGTTGCACTTCACCACCAAATGCAGCTGGCCCGTCACGGCGCGCCGAACAAGTGCAAAGCCTCTCCAATGACCGAACCTTTCTGAGTCTTCGCCCCTAGCAGCGAGTAATCACGCAGCGTGTTGGAAGTCGCTTGTTCTACGATACGACTCACGACGTAGGCTTCGAATTTTTTGCCGCGTCGCTTATGCACAGACATCAGTAAGCACGCTGTGGAAGATTGCTACGGTTGAAGTTATGGGGTGTACATAGGGTGAGAGACGTAAGACACGGTCATGCCAGACTGCCGATCGTTTCCCTTCTCAGAGCGATGCGCAACAATCACAGCATAGAAGGCAGAGATTGGACTGCTCCTGGATCATTAGTCTAGAATCTTTTGTCACATCTGCCCTGCCGCGAACGCGAACTCTGTCGCGAACTGTGCCGTTAACTTGCCTGAATATGAACTGAGCTAGGGCACTACAGTCCCCACAACGTGTGCGCCCAACTGCGCAATGATCGCCTATGCTGTGAGCGCCTTCCACACTCCGCTTAGCGTGGGCCTTTCGGCTAGCGCGTGCGGCAAACCGGCTGTACGCAAAGGCGACGGGCAAGCAACGCAAGTTATGCTGTGCACGGGCGGGCCTTTATTGTGACAGTGCAATTTTCCAGAGACTGAGCTAGGCTCGGCGTTGCTGAAGCAAGCTTGCGATTGGCCCGGCAGCCATGCCGTTTCTTGGGCAAAACCCAGTGCCTGCGGCGCATCGTTCAAGACGAGCCGTGCACATTGCGACATCTGGTCGAGCGCAGAGGTTGCCAGTGCTTAGCCGCGCGAGTGACGCATGCGCCTCCAGCTGCGCGCGGGATCTCGACGTTCGGGAACCACACTCTCGGGACGCTTACATGGGCGTCAGCATGCCGGTTCGTGTTCCTGGTATGCGCAGCGCTAGCGAGTCAAGCTTTGTTCCTGACCCGTGCGCGGCGCACGCCTCGCGAGCGTAAGCAGTTTGCTCTGTGGAGTCGGATCCCTGGCGCTTCGCTAGAGGTCATGCAGCAGCGCCTAAACTGCCTCCGTGCGCAACGAACGACCTAGCGGTCCGACGATGGCCAGCGACACCTAGCGGGAGATTGTGACAACTGTTGTCTTTGTGCTCTCCTTGGATTACATGGGCGCAGTGGGTTCATCGTCGCGTAAGGAGGGAGAGTGGCGCTTGCGAGATGTGACCTGTGAACCGTAGCGGAGCAAACGGCGAGGATCCCCATCGAGACATACCCAGCCGTCGGCGTTCACCGGACTTGCCCACGAAACGACCAGGCATTCACATGTACAATCGCAAGGGGAACGAGACGTCGTCTTACGTGTCAAAATTCACTATCCACCGTCTATACAGGCAACCACTAATGCTAAACACATGCGCCGCAATGCACCCTCTCTTTACGAGCGCCAGAGCAAGCTCACTCCCTAACGCGATCACATCTTCGGCTGTGCCGCCAGCTTCGCTAGCAGATCATCCACTTGCTTCTGCAACCTCGCGTTCTCTGCCTCAAGCTGTGCTTTCTCTGCCTCAAGCGGTGCTTTCTCTGCCTCAAGCTGTGCTTTCTCTGCCTCAAGCTGTGCTTTCTCTGCCTCAAGCTGTGTATTCTTTTTCGGCTTTGCTTTGGGTACATGCTCGTTTTCTCCGATCAAGTCGCCCTTGTCGTCAAGCTCCATGCCCTTCTTCTTGAGCGTTTCCTCAACCAAGGGCACCAATTCTTCGAAGCTTTCGGCACGCGGAACATCGTATCTCTCACATACGAGGTGGACGTTTCCTGATTTCCAGTATCTATCGCCGCAGCAAACGACAAGCTTACCGGACGCAGCCCAGAGACCTAACTCAAGCAGGGACACTGGGCTCAAGGTCACGGTATCGAAGAAGAAACAGATGACATCTGCTTGTTCTAGCGCACCTAGCTCCCATACAACTTGTTGTTTGAAGAGTTCGTCCTTGGCTTGCTGCTCAATGCTTTGGTCCCAGGAGCCTTTTCGAGGGTTGCACACGGTGATAGGCAAGTGATGCAGCATGGTTACCATCAAGGGCTGCCAGTTGACTGCAGCACCCATCTCTATGCTGCCAGCCGTGAAGACAGTAAACTTGCGGTATGTAGGTGGATCCGAAGGATTGGAGTGCACAAAATCTTTGTGTGGTGTTGGTACTGGCGATGGCAAAGGCGGAAGCTGATTCATTTTGTCTTCAACCACCTTGTCAATACTCGTCATAACGCGTATTTTCCCCTCATCTTCGGGTAGAGGCTCTTTTGGTAGATGATCCATGTTTTGGGAGTTCTCTGTTGCAAGAGTTATGCAATTGCTAGGTCCGGGTCGAAGAGAGGTCAATTTTGTGATATTCGATAGCTCGCTGCAGTTCTGCCAAAAGTTGAGTTCTGTTGTTGGGTCGGAGCCGTGTAGAGGGTTGTAGGATAGAACTGCGTGGTGACTGCGAACCTGTTGTGCGTTATAAAGAGTAGCGACGCCTGGCGCCTTGGATCCAAGGCTGACGGCAAGGCGCAAATCGACGGGGTAGCGGTTCCGACGCTAACCCGATACCTGTGAACAGGCATCCAAGCCCCGTCACGACGATACAAAATGCCGTGGCTGTGCGCCGACCGACTCGCGGACGTCGTTCGAGAATTTCGTACCCTAGCGAGAGTAGTGGACAGACTGGGCTTCTGTATCTTCCTCGATAGGGTAAGTGGGGCCACTAGCGTCTGGCGTCAGCGCATGATGGTAGCGACTACTGCAACCCATAATCTTTCGGCAACCTGATGACGCGGTGAGCATTTTCCACGTCAAGGGGAAGAATCACGCTGACCGTTGCGGTCATGGCTTTCTCATGGCTTTGATGACCATCGCGACGGGCGAAGAGCACGGGAGACGGAACTCACAGCTGGGTGCAAGCATGCCACACGCATAGCCGCTTCGATTGCCCATGTTGTGTATCGTAAGCAGTGCTCAGACTCAGGCTCGCCGTGGCTCCCAACGCGATGCTGCTGTACAGACCCAACTCCACAGAAGTGTGTCGTCTGGGTCTGAACAGTGCCTTCGTACGTCACCGCGGACACAGATGGCAGACACGGCCGGTATAAAGGCGACGATAGCTCGTTGCTGCAAGATAAAAATCGGCAGATTCATGCCTACACGACCGCAATGCTGTACTTTACGGTATGGCTCGGCCACATCGCGGCAGTTGCTGCCCAGTTTGACTTTACCCATACTCAATACGAAACCAGCCCGCCTGTCTACCCTTCCCGTAAGTGATACTGGAGGCTTCGTCTTCTCTATCTGACGTATCGTTCAGCCTATACTACCGGAGCTGGAGGATGGGACCAAGCCCTGGATATGGCTCGAGATTTTGTCGGCCAACTGACGCTCGAGGAAAAGGCTGGCATGGTCACAGGTAGGGATCGCTTCGTTGCAGGAGGGCAAGCAACTGATCTTGTCTGCAGGTACGGCTGGCCCTTGCGTGGGCAATATAGCACCCGTCAGCCGCCTCAACTTCTCCGGGCTCTGCCTCCAGGATGGGCCACTGGCGATTCGTCAGGCCGTCTTTGCGTCTGTCTTCCCGGCCCAGCTGTCCGTAGCAGCATCTTGGGACCGGTCGCTCGCCCGTCAGCGTGCGTTGTTCATGGGCAAAGAATTTCGTGCCAAAGGCGCCCATGTCTTACTGGGCCCAGTCGCCGGCCCGCTTGGGCGATCTCCCTTTGGCGGGCGTAACTGGGAAGGCTTCAGTCCGGACGCCTACCTCTCAGGAGAACTCGTTGCAGTGACTGTCCAGGGAATCCAGAGCGCGGGCGTCCAAGCTGCGACGAAGCACTTCATCGCCAACGAGCAGGAAATCCAGCGGAATCCTACCTTGAGCGTGAACGGAACGACCATCGAGGCGATCAGCTCCAACGTAGACGACAAGGTAAGTTCTGGGCCACTGCTCGCGGAATGGTGTCGTCACGGCGACTGATCCTGTTCTCCAGACCATGCACGAAACGTACCTCTGGCCGTTTGCCAATGCCGTGCGAGCAGGCACTGCCGCGGTCATGTGCTCCTACCAACGCATCAACGGAAGCTATGGCTGCCAAAACAGCAAGGCGCAGAACGGTCTGCTGAAAGAGGAACTCGCTTTCCAAGGCCTCGTCATGTCCGACTGGTATGCTACGCATGCCGGTGTGCCATCAGCCAATGCCGGTTTGGTACGTCCCCTTCGCGTGTTGTCCTTAGGGCTTCGAGTGCCACCTGTCTGACCACGAACAGGACATGAACATGCCCGGCAGCATCGATTTCTTTGGAGGATCAGCATCGTATTTTGGGGGCAACATTACCATGGCCGTGTAGGCGATGCCAACCAGCAGTACCCCGTACCTGACTGACCTCTTTCTAGTAATAACGGATCGCTTTCGGTCGACCGGCTGGACGACATGATCGCACGCATAATGACGCCGTATTTCCATCTGCAACAACACAGAGACTTCCCACCTGTAGACGGGTTTGTGCCTCCCTCGAGCTTTGGACCTCTGCCCCCGTTCCTACACAACTTCACGCTGGGGCCGATCGTAGATGTCCGTCGCCAAGAGCATACCGATCTCATACGCACACTAGGCGCAGCCGGGACCGTTCTTCTGAAGAATTCTGGAGCTCTTCCATTGTCCCAGCCTAGGAACGTTGGCGTTTTTGGCAACGGTGCTGCAGATTTCACGCAGGGCCAGTACTCGCTGGTCATCGGCAGCGACGGCAGCTTCCAAGGCAACTACGACATTGGCATGCTTCCCGTAGGCGGCGGCAGCGGCACGGGAAGATTCGCATCGGTTGTGTCCCCACTTGAGGCCATCAAGTCGCGCGCTGGGTCGTACGGCGCTCAGGTGCAGTACATCACTGACAACGACGCCATCGTCAGCGGCGGCCTCTTCTCTCTTGCGCCCGTCCCTATGGACGTGTGCCTCGTGTTCCTCAAAACCTGGGCCAGTGAAGGAGACGACCGGACGACCCTGCTCGCTGGGTGGAACTCTACGCTGGTTGTCGAATCGGTCGCCGCCGTATGTCCAAACACTGTGGTAGTGCTGCACGGCGCGGCCCCCAACGTGCTGCCGTGGGCCGACCATCCCAATGTGACCGCTATTCTGGCTGCTCACTTCCCTGGCCAGGAGATAGGCAATGCCATCGTAGACATCCTGTGGGGGGACGTCAATCCGTCCGGGAAGCTGCCCTATACTATCGCCATGACCGAGGACGACTACGCCAAGAACCTGGTCAACGACTCGGCCTTGCACCACACTACGAACCCGTATGCCTGGAGTGCTGACTTTAAAGAAGGCTCTTTCATCGACTATAAGGAATTAGACGCGAAGAACGCTAGCGTGCGCTACGCGTTTGGCTTTGGTCTCAGTTACACTACGTTCGAGCTATCGGCACTCGACGTGAGAGTACCCAACACGACCATACCCCGCACACCGATTGTAGAAGCACGAACTCCTCCAGGGGGGCATGAAGCGCTTTGGGAGACGATCGCTACTGTGAGTGTGACCGTCAAGAACACGGGTGACGTTGGTGGGTCGGCAGTCACACAGCTGTACCTTGCCTTCCCCGAAGAGGCTGCCGCTCCTGTGAAGGTCCTGAGAGGATTCGAAAATGACCTCCTGAGCCCAGGAGAATCTAAGGAAGTGAAGTTTGACCTAAAGCGGCGCGATCTGAGTTATTGGAACACAACCGCACAAACATGGACCTTGCCGGAAGGGTCCTACAACGCTATGCCAGGTTTCAGCTCACGAGATCTCCTACTCAAGAGGGGTTTCGAGCTGTCCCTGTCGCCATGAGAGAGGCGCATATTGTAGGCCGGGCAGAAGGTCGCTGGACGGCGCGCACAGCCGAAGTCTCTTCCCATGACGCTATCGCGGGCTGGCCTGCTCTGTAAATACTAAGCACTTATTCTGTGAATTATAAACGATACCTTCTGACACTGCCACGTTGATAACATAGCTGTGATTTGCTGCTTTCCTCGAGTAGGTAGTCTGCTTCTGTGCTGTGCTCTAGAGATATAGGAATGTGAAGGATGTCGTCCGCATTGGTTCTTGGAAGACAACGGCCGGCTATTGCGTAGGAAGAAAATACTGTCTAGTTCGCGATCGCCACAAAGGAAGTGTCGGGTGGTTGACGCCGGGCCCAGTGGCAACAGCGTTTCCCTCGAGACGTACATCTTGCATGTATCGTCATGTTATGCCCCGCGCTCACTTCAATCATCCCTACCGACACGGATCACGCTAAGCATGAGACATCAAAAGGCATCCGTACAACACTTGTCTTGTACAAGAAGAGAAATGAGCGCCACAGCACTGGACAGCAGATCATTTATACCCGCAAAAACATATGTGTCTGGAAAACAGCGATTCTCATACCAACACCATGATTTGATTCAGCTACATGTCACTTCCGATTGGTTACCCCGTGGCAGATTGATTGCATCCGGAGCGCGGTATCCTCTATGGAAGACTAGAACAGACATTCATCCCACGACCCTTACTGAATCCACCTGAGCGCTAGGTATACCCATACCACCGTTCGCTGCCGAGCGTTCTCAAAAAGACGAATGCGTGTGTAGTGTACATACCCCTGGGTAACCATAGGCCTTGTATTGAGTCAACGCTACGATCTCGAGTCGATCGGCTACATGCTGTAGTAGTCATTTCTCCGATAGGGATAGCTCGAGATGCTCTGTGTCGACTGTGCGTGGCTCTCGGGCGCTTGATGGAAGGGATATTCTCGCGTCGAAACCGATGTGCTTGGGCTGGATGCAGGAAGCAGCCGTCTCTTGCTGACGCGTCCGTGGCCAGGAGTCACTGACGAAAGCTTTGCATGATGATGCCGAGGGGACGGCAGAGCTAGACGCTGAGAAGATTTAGATGTCTTGGTCACGCTTTGGTTCGTGGTGGACAATCTTTCCGCTTCGTCGACGATCTTTCTGATGTCCTCACCCAAAATGCCCCTGTCTAGTATCAGCTCAATCTGAGCGACGTGACACGTGTGATGGGAACATACCTTTTTGCAGATGATATATGCTTTGATACCCATTGATGATTCTCTACGACCTGAATCCAGTCCGGGTAGTGTGGATCCTGAAAGTAGGCTCTGCCAGCGGATGTGTAGCGAATATATTCAAAGTTCACCGGTTGCAACATCTTGCTTAACTGCACATTGATACCGCCAGCCAGGCAGTGGATTCTCGCATCCTCAAATAAGACATTTCTATCATGAGGATTTGCCCCATCAGAATTTGCGGCACAGTTCTCAGCCACCCGCACAAACTACATGCGGTAGGCTGGGCATGATGACCAGCGACGATCGACGACAGTGACCTGGAACGAGCTTGGAATTTCGCTCACGATACTCAGGCCGCACTGTTGTCAGCAGTCAAAGCGTCCATGCGGATCGTGTGCAGCGTCAGCATGTTCAGGGCCGATATTCGCTTATCGTAAGCACTGTCCACCCCGTAAGCAGCTTACCGGAGCTACTAGGGCGGACTGGGGAAGGCTGCTGCCCCACAATATGTACGCGAGCGTAAGCCCACCACGAGGCTGCATGCAAGGGGTAAGTTGGTCTGTTTGATGATGGTTGCTTCGGCAGGACCTCTCTGCTACGGCATGACGAAGATTCTCTCCTACAGCCAAAGTGCTCAATGGCCTCGGCAACGTCAGCGCTGGCGCTCAGCCCTAGTGCTTTCCTGGATATCCACTGACTGGGACAATGCGACGAAAGATGCAGTGTCTTGCGCAGGGATCTGCCTCTAGAGCCAACGCACGTCGAGAAACCTCCTCCATATAACGTTGCACTGCGTTGTTGTGCGGATCTTATCCTACGTACAGACCGTATTAAACATGTGGGTGGTATATCTAGTGGTCGCGACTGGCTTTATGTGCAGCATCGTCACATGGCTACGTCGTTCTCGCCACGACACGATTGGCGTACCCGAGGGCCCGAGGGGCTACCCTATACTAGGCGCGTATCTGCTCTCGTCGAGATGGCTGTGCTGAAATCACTGACGCAGGTGTAGGCTGTTTTAGTTTGTTGCGAAGATATCCCGAACAAACCCTCCATAAATGGGCGCAAGAATACGAATCGCCTAACTCTTTCACCATCGGCAACCAGCGCATCGTCGTGATATCCGATCCAAAGACTGCGAAGACCCTCTTTCTCAAGAACGGATCCATCTGCTCCGATCGCATGGACACCTTTGTCAAAAGTCAGACGATCCTCAAAGGCAGGAGCATCACATCCACCACCTGCGGGCATACTTGGTACGTCTCTTGATTTGCTTCTCCCTGGACAAGGCTGCACTCGCAGACGGTGCTGAAATCGACTCGCAGGCGCAAGCACCGCAAGATAGCAAAGACCGCGCTGGAACCGAGAGATGTCGGCCAGCAGACTGACGTGCTCGACGCGGAAACGACGAAGATGATCAGAGCGCTCTACAGAGACGGTGAGAATGAGAAGCAACTGAACCCCCAAGTCTCTATCGGACGCTGTTCCCTCAACTGCATGGCCGCAATCACGTTCGGCTCTCCCAGAATTTGCGTCCCGGACGCACAAGTCCTCAGCCTTTCGCGCGAGTTCATGAACACGACTGACCCTATGGCTAATCTGGTCGACTTTGTGCCTGTGTGGCTACAGCAAAGCCTGCCGTGGGGAATGAAGCGTCGTGGGAAGCGCCTGCACGCCGCACTGGTGAACACCTACGGCCGCCAAGTCAAGCGCATCGAGCGTGACATGAAGAACAATGTGCATGTCAAGGATTGTTTAGTCAAGACCATGGTTACAAGAAGAGAGGAGGAGCAGTTGGATGATCTCGACATGGCTATGCTAGCCTCCGCTTTCATGGTGGGCGGTGTCGAGACGACTGCGTCAATCATACAGTGGTTTAGCGCGCTGATTCCCTCCCACGGACACATCCAACGCAAGGCTCACGAAGAACTCGACCGCGTCGTCGGCCGCAGCCGCCTCCCTACCCTGGAAGACAAGCCCGATCTACACTATTGCCGAGCTATCATCAAGGAGGTGGAGCGGTGCCACAATCCTTTCTGGCTCGGCACGCCGCACGTAGCCAGTAAAGATCTCGTGTGTAATAACAAGCTCATACCAGCGGGGTCAGTCTTGATACTGAATACGTGGACCATGCACCACGATCGGATCCGATTTCCGGATCCCCTTAGCTTTAACGTAAGCCATCTTCCGCCTCGTGAGAACCTCATCATACGACTAACGACTGGGGGCAGCCTGACCGTCACCTCGACAATAGCCATTCTTCTACCGAGCCCGCGAGGCTAAAAGACTCGCGCCTTCATGACCACTGGACTTTTGGCATCGGTAGGCGCATCTGCCCCGGTATACTCGTTGCACAGCGCGAAATTTGGCTCGCCGTAACGAAGATACTGTGGGCGTTTGTCCTCGCAGAAGTGCCAGGTCATCCTATCGATCTGAACGAGTACGATGGAGTAAGCGGACGGAGCCCTGTTCCATTTAAGATCATGCTTAAGCCCAGGTTCAACGAGGTGGTCGAGGTGATGGCTGAAGCCGAGAAAGCGTGGACCGAGTAGTGTCGTGATCTTTTTGCCGCACCTAGTTAAAAGCAGTTGATAAGCAGAAATATACGCACGCTACACAGTTGCTGTAGCCAACGACTTCGAGGTCAGCAAGGGCTGTGGATCATGACGATGGCGGCAGGAGGGAACCCTACGCGTTTTGTTTCCGCGCGTGGCCACGGTTCCAGACTTGGAGAAGCGATTCCAGCAGTCGTAGCTAGAGCGCATGAAATATATCCTGTGAAGCCTCACCGCTATCGTGATTCACCTGAAATTGCAATGTTGGATACTAGATTCTGTACACTTTCCCCTGCTATCCGCCCGTGTCAGGATGCCAGACCCTCATCCCAAGGGACAAAAGACTGCTGCTCATAGTTGGGCATGCATTTCACCTTCTCCGGTGGCAAAGTAGCCCAGTCAATCGGAGCACCATCGCTTTCGCGCGCAACATGCGACGAGGTGTAGCCTTTGAGAGCCTTGATTCTCGCCGTCGCGTCGTCGCTGTACCCGACATTGACACTCGGAACGACTGCA
The DNA here is from genome assembly GCA_004156035.1 of Alternaria tenuissima. NCBI lineage: Eukaryota > Fungi > Ascomycota > Dothideomycetes > Pleosporales > Pleosporaceae > Alternaria > Alternaria tenuissima. The sequence continues at coordinate 100,138 of PDXC01000014.1, read as the reverse complement.
ATCTTGCCATGGCCACGGAGCCACAAGTCTTTGGCGAACAAGCTCGGCTCGCCCTGGAAGCATTCGCCCTCCTTACGCGCGCGAAACGCAATCGCCCCCTCCATGAACGGCTTGGCAGTAAACGCCGTGACGCCGTTCCAGCACGCGAACACTTGAAATGGTTTCCAGCTGGCCCACCGCGCTTTGGCTTTCTGGTCGTTCCAGAACAGATCCCACGCACGGTCCCAGCTTCCGCTTGCGGGAATCTCGAAGAACGAGTCGCCCGTCATCCCGCGGGCGATCCACACATCGTAGAATGTCGGGTTGTCACCGACATATGTCCAATCCATGGCGCATGTCTGATCGGCGCCCTGCAGCGTACGCTGGTGGATGAGCTCGAGCAGATCTTCCGTACACAGGGCAACGTCGTTGGAGAAGATCACTGTGGTGTTTGGGTCGTAGTGCTCTGGACGTAGGACAAGGTCGCGTAGGGCTAGGTTCCGGAGCTCCGCCAGGCTAGCGATCCGGTCGGTGCCCTCAGCCGTGGGGTCTATGCTGCTCGACGCAAAGTGGTATGATATTCCGAGGCGCCGCATGCTAGGCCGAAGCGCGTCCAACAGTTCAAAAGTGCCGTCGCGGGATCTCCCTTCGACGATCGAGAGTACACAGTTGTGTGGACCGAGGAATCGCATGGCCTCGACTACAGAACCGATCAGACGCGGTAGGAGATCCACGCATTGGTGCAAATCGAGGGCGAAGAAGTAAGCTGGACGCGTCAACTGGTCCGTTGAGCGCTTCAAGTACGCATAGCGGTCGAGGTTCGACTGCGGGCACAAGAGGCGCGGGTAAGACCGATCCCACGGGTCCATGATCGCATGGAGACGTGTTTCGACGAGGCGTGAAATGTTGGAATCACCCTGAGGCGTTGTCGAAACGGCATCTGTGTGAATGGCCACATGCACGTCGCTACCATACGCGCTAGAGGGTAGGGAAAGAGAGACAGGGATTGCGGCGTTCTGAAGGGCGGATGTTTCCTGAGACACGGCGTCTGCATGCCGGGCGGGATAAGTTGCGAGAGTGAAGAGCGTCAAGAGGCACACTGATGCAACGATCTGTAAGAGCACCCGAACAGTGCCCTGCGTCGCCATCAAAGTGCCGCGGTAGCCAAAGACGGGCCAGGCGTGACGAAAACAGCCAAAGGCACAGCGAGATGAAGTCGAGTCAAGGTTCTACCACAAGTGGAACCGGCAGTCGATATGCTGTTCCCAGACAGCTCAACGTTGTCTGAGATGGCGGTCCCAATACTGTCGGCACCGCTCCAACGTGCGTACCGCGCCCGCTCGACCCGCAACGAGCTTATGCGCCGTGTAGCTCGGCTGCTGTCTCCAGCAACATGCTCGGTGCTGCTGACCACCGATGACCGGTGATGCTGCCTCTGCTCGTGAGCATGATGACCTTTCTCATAACCACTCGATGGTGAACACAAGGGAAGGGACATGTACCGACAAACGGTGCAAAGGTACATTGTCCGCCGTTTCCTTCAACTTCCAGCGTAGCTCCACCGCGACCTGCACGCCGTCGTCTGCTAGCTTGGTCCTCTCTGCAGCCCTCCCCAGCACGCCGTCATAGAGTTCTGCGTGTCGTGACCATGGCAGGAGGACGAGCCAACTTGCAAAAGGGTCTGAAGCATGCCATTGCTGTTATGAAGCAAGTCTCTCAGTCCACATCGCGGCCTGCGGTATCTCGCAAACAGGTTCGTGCTTGATTCGACGCTACTGCTGACTGCTGAGGCTCACTAGCGACACACCAGGTTGTCAAGACGCTCTGCCATGCGTTGCGCATAGTACTTCGCTCGCACAGGACTCGTAAAGAGACAGTTCACCCTCGCCGTCGTCGAAGCGAGAGAAGCGTTTCCATATGGTCCAAGGCTAGGCTGCGTGAAGCGTCCAGGCAATGTGGACAGACCGCAACCGTTGCCAGGCGTTCTCACGAGCTCAATCGACGCAAGAGCAGACACCTGCGTAGGCACGAGGGTACACCTTCTGCAGCCGTTGGACCGCCTTCGCTGGTGGTGGGCGAGAGCGCTGGCCAACCCCCGCAGGCCAATGGAGGGTACAAGCGAAGTCTAGCGAGCTTCTTGACTGCCTTTCTGGCGGCGTTTGTGAGCAGTCGGGTGTGAGCCTGCGCACCGTGTCCACGCAGTTAGAACTTCCGTAGATTCCAATGCGTATCTTGATAGAGGCAGAATGCAAATCTCTCACGCCGTAAGCATCATAACGAGCTCGCGCCAGACCTGTCATGATATCTCACAGGCTGATCCGTAAGCCTAAGCCTGGAATCCCAGCACCTTGGATTTCCCCACTATGGAATTCCAGCGCTCAGGAATACCATGAGGTTAGGGGTGGAATACCGGTACGCTGGAATTCCATGTGCTGACCGTGATGCGAAGCTGGTCGGCACGACGGGGCCCAAGATCAATGACAGAACACAAGATGTAGAGCTGGATATCTCAAAAGGTAACGAGCACCTGTCTCAACAGTCTTCTGAAGTCAGTAGGCAGGCTCCAAGCCATCTGCGGAGACAATGCTAGAACGCCGCCGGGAGCAAAACCGCATCTCCCAGCAAAGTTGCCGTACGTTTCAGATTAACGTAGATGATGCAATACTCACACTGCACCAGGTGAGCGTCAGAAGGTACGCAGGACGCAGACGCACAATCGCAGTCCACAGCGCACAACATGGCATGATCACACGGCCGAACAACAACGCCTAGACGAGATAGCACTCGCAAGCGGAACTAATCATGTTGCGCCTGTCGTGCAACCGTCTTCAAGTACGTCGCCGAGCCACTCGCGGGATGCGCCGACGATGGCAGAATACACAAGTCCGTTCGAGGACGGGTATGCACTACTGAAAGGAGGACCTGCATGGGAATGTGCGGAGACGAAGGGGTGACAGAGCACACGCCTCGATGCGATGAAGCTGGTGGTACCGTGAGAACGCGAGAAAAAGACGTATGCGTGATGTTGGGCTGCCAAGACGTGTATGTAGAAGACTGGACAGAAGGTTTTTACTTTTTGTCACTGAGAACTTGCCCCCAACCTACGTGCCACACAAGAGACAGGAGGCAGGGACTATTCACTTTTTCCACAAAGTATGATACTACAGAGCTATCTATTGCTACCTCTCCGTAGCGCAAAGCAAATCCTATTGCCCACGGCCACGTCTTTGACCACGACCGTTGCCTTTTCCATCATGCAGGCTAAAATGAGGGAAAGAAGTGTGACAGACGAGAAGCGTTGCTCACAGTTCCGTGCTGTTATTTTGCGCCCTGGCTCCTCCGGCGTCCGGATGACCCCGAAACCTACTACAATAGGTAGGCCTCGAAAGACTCAGGATACATTATACAGCCGCCCAGCACTGCCGAGTAGGCCAACAGAAGAATCGATCCTTTGAGCAGTTCTAGAAAAGTCAGCTGAGCTGTTGCGCGTTGCGGGTAGGGAACACTTATGTGAGGCAGTTCGTAGCGATAGCCACAATGCGATACCGAAAAAGCACAGCCCCATGCTGATGCAACCGCTCCGAGGATCCAGATCGTGGCCCAGGAGGGCGAACAGCGGCCTAATCAGGAACAACGTTTGCGTCGTAGACTGGAAGAGACTCGCCCACACCCACTCCATGTCCATGCGGTAGGTGGCGCTGATGTATGCGAGATGGTCCACGGCGCTCACGGCAAGCGGAAGGACGGCGAATTCGACCACAGTACCGCTGCCGCTCCCAGTACTGTCTTGGTACACGGCCCATGTAGGACTCTGCATTTGCTTCCAGACGCTGTGCACCAGATGGACGGCTGCTAGTTTGAGCAGTGCTAGGCCAACTAGCAGCATCGCCCATTCACCTTGGCGAGAAGCATCGTGCTCGTCGCTTGGCTCGGCACGAGACCTTCCAGCGTGCCGCAGCCAGAGGTAACAAGTGAGGCAGATGGACAAGACGAGAAGGACGGGAACTCCGCGGGACAGCCACAGGCTGTTCCCAGCAACCGCTGCGAGCATTGACCGCGACTGGAAACCCAGTCGGTACGCGTACAGCATCAGCGAAAGCCAGATCCACAGGAAGAAGTTGGGCACATCGGACGAATGGACAGCCCGCAGCTGCATCTCGGGACCGCCAGTGTACAGGCCATGGAGACCAAGGCATAGTGCGCCTGCCACCAAGGGCTTCACATACACGCATCCAACCAGGAAGGTGTTCGCCGCCGCCGTTGCATGGTCTTCGAGCATCAGCCTGGCGAACTCGAATTCTGAAAGCGGCCCAATGATGAAGGGCATCTGATATACCACCATGGCCGGTATCTGGTTCGATTCCGACAGGCGTGTGAGATGATGCGTGACGATGAAGATGCAGTCCACTACTACGGCCAACTCGACCACTCCCAGTGAGACGGAGAGAAGGGTGTCTGTACGGTCCAGTCTCAGGCACTGTACGACCACGGTCAATACCACCGAGTGGCCGAGGAGAATCAAGTGGCTAGTGGACAGTTCGCAGAGCATGCCTTTCACAGCCCACACTAGATGCCGTACCAGACGATATGCCATTACGTGAGTAGGCGAAGAATCTGCCACCATCGAGGTGGGCGGAGGAGAACCATATGGATATCTTCTTCCCCGATTTCGGAGCGGGTGAGCCATGCTAAGTCTTGCAGTGGAGGGGGTAAGGGATGTGAAAGATTTCAATTGCTGAACGTGCCACGCAGCGGAACAAAAGAGAAGCGACAGAAAGCGGCACGCGCCGGCGACGAGTCTCTTAACAAGGCTGTCGCACGGTCGCAGACATGGGCAGATGCATCTCTACTACGCGAGTTCATCTGGTCAACTTGCTTTCACAGAGCTGACAACTTTGCGGATAGCTAACTGTTCAGCGACGGTTCTACGGGAGGCCAAAAACGCCCTGGCCCACCGGTTCTGCTTACGCATTCCTGAAGGCACACACTGAAGGAACGGGGGGTGAGCTCCATGTATCAGCATTGCACGCCTGTAGCAGAGTCCTGGGCGCGAGCAGAAGGGGCTGGCTAGAACGCAGTATATCGCCTGATGCTGCCCCCATCGATCGTTCCAATTGTTGGACGAACTCGAACTGCTACGTACCAAAACCCTATATGTGTGGCCACTGTGCAGTGGGATGCTGGATTGGCATTGTCTTCGGATACACGCTGCTTCACGCTGTACACACATATGATGCAGGCGATTCCAAGGCGAATTCTTTACCAAGCTTTCCCGTATTGATGACGCAGAACCGAGATCATGGCCGGGCACGAAACAGTTCCAGATAGCCATGAATCGAAGAGAAATTACCCGGGTATCTGCCACGCCTTGATGCATTGTGAGAAACATGCTGGTCAAAATCTCGACCAAACAAAGACTAGAGACATGCACGACAAAGCATTGTTTAACCATAAGCAATTTCATCGTGGTTGCTCTGGCTAATCGACAACGGGCAAGGAGCCGTCACAATTCTACCCCGCCAGAGGCCCCAACTGTTCGCGGCAAGTACCTTGCTCTCGTTCTTTGTGAAGTCTCTGTGACGACTGGGGCCTGCAAGAACTATGGCCATTGTCTGTGCTTACCCCCGCTAGCGTCCCCCAAACCTACGGGACGTTGAGACCCACAACGCCAAACGTCAAGACCCACACCACTTGCAGGTTCACGCATCGCCGCTGGCGTGGCACCGTAGCAGCAATTCAAACTGCTTATGCTCACGGCTCAGCGTGTTCTCGTTGATCAAAATGCTGACCATGCTAGCGTTTGCGGCGCTAACGCTCGAGGCCCACAGCGCTTGTACGTTCCTACAACGCGGCTAGCAGTACGATCTGGACAGAGACTGCTTATGGGTAGGGCTCAGGATGGCTTCAGATTTTAATGTGTTACTTGGTCTGCCATGTAGACAAGTCATAGTTTCTACACGCAGTAACGTTGGGTTACAGTGAGTGATTTTCATCCTGCTCATGGCGAACAAAAAGTACAAAGACCCAGCGGACGCTAAGGAAGCGCGGAGAACGTGCAACAGGTTAGCACAGCGAAAATACAGACGGTATGTATCCAACGTCAGCCGGCCCGTTGTAGCTTGAGTGCCTTCTAACTCCCACACAGCAAACTGAAGGAACTGAAACGAGCTGCACAGCCTTCTCCGTCAGACGGCACATCGCAAAGTGAGATGAACGAAGAAACGCTTACTGCAACTGCTCCTCCGGACGCAAGTGTGCACGAAGTCTCGAATGAAGTAGACAGTGTCGAAGACGAGAGACGGAGACCAGATGCTGCCAGTGCACCGCTCACCCCGCTGGAGCACATCGCTAGCATTGAGCAATCGATCGACGCACTCTTGGCCAGCCTCAACGATCCATGCGTTCAGAAGTCTTTGCAGGGTCCGATCAAGCGCATAGACTCCAAATTCAGGGATTTTGTCCACCGCGTCGAAAAAACCGAGGAGACTCCCGTGCGGCGAGATGCCCGCATCGTCTCGAGTACGCAATACGATCCGCACAAGTGGGACACAGCTTCAAGTATACCATGGGGAATCACGGCGAATGCCACTCAATCTTTCCCCAAACAAGCATACGGATACGGTGCTCAGTGCGCTCCTTCGATGCAGATTAAGCTTCTGAGAACACAGCTGGAAAGTGCGATGCAACACATGCTTGTGAGATGTTAGTCAATCCGTAAAAACTTGTGTAGACATTCAATTGCTAGCAATATATCAAATGCACTGTCCTTTTTGCCTCGCTTGCGTCAGCTGCTCTTTTGCACCGGAACTGACAGACAGAGAGTATCGTGCATGCGCTGACTTCTCCTGTCACAGCGAACCACAGCGAGAAAGCCGCATTCTATATAGTGGTGCTTTCAAAGACCTGATGTATTATTTGTTCGATATCTTCGCGTCTGGTAATCAATGATAAGCGGTCCGCTGACATACTCAGGAAAAGTAAACATACCGTAGCATGGCCGGTCGCGATTGATCAGGCACAGCAGGCTCATAAGTTCGATATGGATAGTCCGGGCGAGGAGGTCTCGTAAGGTAGGATGGTGCGGGGGGTTTCCTTCTTCCTGAGTTGAAAAGCTCTATTATTAGCTTCCTCAATTGCTCATATTGTCTTTTGAACTCTTCATGTTGTTTTTTTGACTCCTCCTCATGTCGTCTTCTTGACTCCTCTATCCACTCCCCTACCCTTTTCAACAGCTCTTCTTTCAAGTCATCTTGTGCTCTCTTGAATTGCTCCGCTCGTCTTTCTGACCGCTCTTCAAACTCCCCTAGCCTTCTCAATAGCTCTTCCTGTCCTCTCTTCAACTCACTCAATTCGCTGTGCGTTTTCTCATTTCCGCGGTGTGTTTTGTCATGGCAGGTCAATGAACCTTGTATCCCTTGTTTCGCTAGTGCTATCATCTCGGAGCTGAAGTGGTCCATGTCTGTGTATAGCGGGTCATTCATTGGCACGTGGCTAAACAATGGTCAGTTACTGTCTCTGACTTGACCCATTCCAAACAGACTGAGAACACGCTGCTGACCTTGGCGGTTGCGATGCGGGATCGTGATTGCCCGTTATCCCGGGCGAAAACCCTACCTGCCCGTTGGCACCGCTGTGGGGAAAATCGTGGTCGAACAACGGGTCATGATACTCCTGGTAATCCATGGTGGCATCTGACAGCAGCGAAGACGATGACTGAACAGCATAAGAGCTGGGTATTTGTGCTGCCACCCTTGTCGCGTCGACTGTGCCATCGCAACGTATCGGGCAGCGTCCTCTGCAACAGGAAATGTTGGGGCACGATGTGGGTACGGCTGCGCGCTCGATAGCGGAACCCCAAGCGACACCAGGAATGGTCTAGAGGAACGAAGCATACAATGTGCATTATGGTCATCTGGATCAGGATCCATTGATGGAAACGCAAGGCAGAGAGCGTAGCATTACGTTTTTTACACAGATATGTGGCCCGTCCGATTATAGAGAAGCGTCAGCATCATGCCAGTGACGCTTCCGGGTGCTGATGCAATGACGGTCACGCATCAGCAGGCTGCTCGAGCACATGCCCAGAGTTCTTTGGCAGTTCGGGAAACACTCCACCGCTAGAATATCAGCCTTTCCAGCACGTGCAGCAGTTCGCCCGCTTCATCACGCAGGGGGCAACAACGCTCGCGCGTACATTGGCAAAAAGCCGAGGCCAAAGCTCCGCGGAAGCTCCCCGGACCACAGCCTTCGCCAGCCTCCGCGACTGTATCGGCAGTCACCGCCTTGAATATGAGTGCTGTGAGCGACGCCCGCGCGGTTAAGTTGCGCGTAATTTCACCCTTACGCTCTGACAGACAGGAGGTGAGGTGGTATGTCTGACGCTTATACGGCGGGTCCCTTGGCTGCGTGGACCCACAACCCTGCACACGCCCGCATGCAAGAATGGTCACGTGAAGTCCTCGTCGAAAAGTGCCGCGCCTTCCATGGGCGTTTGCCGCGTGCAGAGGCTGGCGATCTGCAGATCTCACCCGAACGCCTTGCTTGCGCCACTTCGACGTTGGCCACGACGAACAGCAGTCCACCAGTGATGGACATGTCGGTGTCGAACGAGGAGTACGGTGCTTCCACCGACTTTTTTGCTTGCAGCCCAAGTCTGCCCGTCGATCCTGCTTTCAGGCCTCCAGTAGAGGCGGGCTCAGGCCAGGGCGATGCCTTCTTTGCAGCATCCGGAGCCGCCGTCGTGTCGTCTGCTGCGTCTTTGCGGCGCAGCAGCCTCGTACCATCAAGTAAAGAATGTGAAGGGCCGATCGCAGCGCCCGTATGACGGAAACAACACATGGTTCGGATCCGGATGAACGCTGGTGTAGCACTCGGAAATAGGAACCAATCTGGGTGGGTTGTGGGCAGACCGTGCACGCTACTATCCACAGTGTCGGGATTGCCACTGCTCCGCAATCTTGAAAATCGACCTGCAAGGGCGCGGAACAATTATCTGCATGAATCCTTGGCAACTCTGCCTGACAGGGGTAAGCGTGGCAGCCCGCACCATCGCCTCGAGGTCTGGGGCACGTCACCTCGGCAGTTCCGGGCAACATGTGGTGCGCGACCCATATTTCATTTCCCTTGCGTAGCATAGGACTGGCTGTACTGGCGCGCAGCGCTCTGGCACTTGTCCGTCCTAGACCAAGCGTCGTTGGTCGGCAGAGCAGACGCGCCAGCACGCCAAGACGGTTCCTATCAGCCTCTCGTAAAGCAGGATGATTACCTACGTGATCCTGATCACCATCGGCATCGTCAGGATGCTGCGCCGCATGGCTGCAGGATTTGTGCCAACTTCGGGTCCAGGCCAGTTTCTTCCGCGTTGAATACGCTTACGTCTCACTCACCCGCACGTCAAGATCACAACTGCATTGCCGCGGGCGATTGGACCGCGAGATTTGGAAGGATCGAAGCAGAAATGGCGAGATCGCGAGCGCGGCACGATGAAGGATGAGCAGCAATTCCGCAAACCTGCGAATAGCGCTCACTGTGTGAGCCTGCATTGTTTCGTCGCTCAGGCGAGCCTGTCCTTCTCGACGTAGACAAACAGGTCGACAGACGCCTGCAAGGAGCTCTGTAGCGTCACTTGTGAGCCCTTGTTGCATTCCTGCTTGTGCATTCACCATTCGAGAGCCGGAAGTTGTGAACACTAGAGCATTCCCCACCCGGTTGTGCACCCGTCTGCCCGTTTCCTGGTAGCAATGCACTTGCACGCGAACTGCGCCATCGCTTGCATGATGCAGGTGCTCTTCGGCTTACGAGAACCGAGCTATAGCCAAACCGTCACCAAGCAGCCCGGCGCATGGCGAATACTACCTTCTGAACGAGGAAAAGCCTGCGACTCGCACAGCGAAAATGCTCACTGAGCAGGGTATCTGTCGTGCTCATGCGTCATCCACGATTCGTGAGGACGAACGTCCAAGGTGGGGCCATACGCGCGCATGCGGCGCTGGCCGTGAGCCATCCAGAGTCGCGCCTAGCGTCCATAGCGGCACTGTGACGACCAGCGTGCCTATCGTTGTAGCCTCTCGGAGAGTGAAAGAGCTTGACGAGAGGTACCCGATCGCTGGCCACTGTCGCCTTGTCAGGAAGCCCACTGCTGCTCAATGGTCTGCTTCGAGAGGGAACACAGCGCCCGCAGCGTGCGCCATGTCCGGGCCGTCATGTAAAGGTAGAGGTGTATGTGGTGAATGCCATGCTGTGCGGAGCGTTTGGTCGTCGTGTTCTTCCTGTTGGGTGTGTACGCTCTGTTCCCAGCGGGGAATGGCCGAAATCACCAGTAAGCAGGGTGGCAGAGTGCAGGTGAAAGATAGACGTAGATGTCATCAGCTCGACAGTAAACAGCTGACGCGTGTAGCGATGCTCACACCAGCTATATGAGACTGATGTCTCCCTTGACTGAGCACACCAGCCCTTCCAATCTCTCGTCATGACGTTACCATTTCTTCTGCTCGCTTCTAGCGCTCTGTGGAGTCGCAGTCAAGCCCAATCCGGCAATGCTTCTACCGCGTTCGTTACGCAGCAGTATTGCTTCCCCAAATCAGGGGATCCATTCTCTACGAATAGTCTACTGCCCTCCGTCACGATGATGTATAGTGGAATCACGCTTACTACCGCTCCCTTGACCTTGAACGGGGCGGAACCCACGGGACAGCCTGTCGACAGTCCCAGTGGGCCTGCAAATTCAACCGCTGTGTCGAGCCTCGTAGATGCAGCGCCTGTTTCCGATGCCACAGGAACTCGTGTACAGAGTTCCGCCGGGTCCGTTGGTTCTGCTCCTACACCCAGCGTAGCCGTACCTAGTTCTCTAGCTTCCGCTGGGAGCGATGGGGCTCAGGGCATGAGTTCCATGCTAGAGACCGGCAGCTCCATGCTAGAGACCGGCAGCTCCGCCATGAACGCAGTTCCAACCTCGGTCGTAGATGGCAGTGCGAGCCCACCCATCAGCTCCAGTCAGTTCACCGTAGGTACTAGTGCGGGTATCACAAATGCAAGTGGCCAACCCGCCGCAAGCCCCAGTGTGAGTGGTATAAGTGAAATTGGACAACCCACGACTGGTTCCAGTGCAAGTGACATGAGTGACGCCGATCAGCCGGCCAGTGGTGCTGGCCCTTCCAACTCGCCTGTCAGCCCTCCTGCTAGTATCGGGGAGCCTACCGGTACCGTTGCTACAACCGCTGCTAGCAATGCCCCTGGGGTGAGCAGCTTTGCCGGGCTCTCGCCAAGTGGCGCCACACCCACGCAGACAGATCTCGGTAGTAAGCTCACGCCCACGGCGGGAATGCAAGCCTCTGCTTCTGCAGGACCCTACGGACCCACAGGAGCGTTGCTGGGACCAGGAGCAAGCCAGCAGAATGGCACAGTCAGTCTGTCCCCCTCATCCGTCAGTGCGCTGCAGTTGGCGCTCGTCTTGAAAAACCTTGGTGGCTCGCTATTCAACGAAAGTAGGGTAGTAGAACCGCGACTGCCGAGTGCAAGGGGCGATGCAGAGGGTCTTGCCAGCCTCGTGGCAGAGATCGCTGTGGTGAGTAGCCCTGCTCGTTCGCCGTACTAGAGGACTTCGGCTGACCTGTGCGTTTTTGAACAGCAAGAGGAAACACACTCGCAAATCCTACGCACCATGCTCAATCAGTCGGGGAATGTAGACGTGCCACCCTGTGACTATGATCTGCCTAGCAACGTGACCGAGCTTAGCTTTCTCATGGTCACCTTGAAGTCCATCAACCTCGGCGTCTTCATGTCAATGGCTGAGGCAGCGGACGGGCCAGTCGCCATTTTGTTGTCTAGTATCGCCAGCATAGACGCGAAGCATATTGCGCTTCTTAGTGAGCATACGCACCGCAACGCAAGCGGGCAGTCTTTCGACACGCCTGCGACTCCCGCGTGGGCCTACAACTTTGCGCTCGAGTATGCTCGGCCAGGCTCTTGCAGCGTACAGCTGCCGCTGCCTGTACTGCCAAAGCTCATGATGAACAAGAAGACTTCTGGCTATGTGCGTCCGGGCACGAACGTCAGCATAGAGTGGGACGCCGCTGCTAGGTTTGCCGTTGACCAAGTGGGAGATCGGGTGTTTGTAGCTTGGGTTAACCAGGTCGCCCAGCCCATCTTCACCCCCCTGACACTGTTTGATGAGAGTTCTGGAAGCACGATGGTACCGCCTAGCCTATCGGGCACGGCCTTTGCGGTGCTGACGACGCAGCCAAAACTCACCAGCATCACTGATCTCTCGGCCGCTACGTTAGCAGGCCCTGTCGTGGTCAGCTCCTAGCCGTAGTTAGTTCTGACAGGCGCTGACCGCAGCGTCCCGCGTTCAAAACAAATTCAGTGTGGGATGTTCTTCGTCGTTCGTAGTCTATAGCTGGCCTGCATATCCAGGCGGAAATTGATGATCTGATTGTCGGTTGTATGTAATTCATGTTGTTAATGTGATGTTCGCAAAGCATCAGTACTACTCTCCCACTATCGTGATGAGTGATTAGGCGGGGCTTTCAAAACGTTTGACAGGTCGAGTTGCTCGTACTGGCGTGACTATCAACACTCTGCAGCGCGAAGAAACCAGGGGGCGAGAACGCGAGGACAACCTAAGGTCCCTTCTTGCGTGCCGGAAAACCTCATGTGCAGGAAATAACTAATGAAAGGGTAAGGATATCATCTTTTTAGGCACAGTGCTGTGTTTGATTGGCTGCTTCCGGCACACAGCGATTTCCCGCTCGCAGGGAGAGAGAGACTTTACATTGCTGGTCCGTCCTGATTATCTCCGTTGCGCTATGGATGACATGGTCGGCCGATTTCGACCAATGAGGAACTTTAGTTCTCGCCATTCCGTATCGGATCGCTGCGTTATTTGCTTCGCAGGCACGGAGCTAGAAGCGCTGCAAAAGTGGATGTCGCACAAGCAGCCGGTGGTCTGCGCGCCAACGCCGGCGGGACTAGGCAGGAAGTCAACAGACATGAGCAGTTGACGTGCGAGCATGCAACTGGATCAAACTATCTCTCTATTCCAGGATCTACCTTCCTAGGGCCTCTAGAGACCATTGTGAAAACTGACCTACTTTCAGATTCCTCAGCACAAGGATACGCCTACTGCTTACCACATGATGACCACACTGTCGCGCACCAACTCGATTGCTTTTAGATAGCATACATACCATAGGAATCACCAGATACATACCGCAAAAACTATGTAGAGGAACAGCAAAACCATGCCCATATGCCTGGAGAAGAGGTTAGCTTGCGCTTGTGCAGGTGGCTGCGAACGTACCAATCATCACTGCCTCCCCGCATTGGATATAGAGAAAAGAACAGAGCCAGAGCCAGAATTCCGAGCTGGTATATGTCAAAGAACTCGAGGTTGGATCCAGGAGCAGTGGCCCACCTGGTCAGTACGAACACAGGCAGGGCGAAACAAAGTAGGTGCATTGAAGACAGGACAGATACGAGCAACATCTGGCCGTGATATAAGGCGGACTTGTAGCAGCAGCCATGTAGCTTCACAGCCGTCAGCCCAGCTACACTCGTCGAGAGAGGGAGGAGGATGTAACCTGCGTGCAGTGAAGATCGCCAGCTCTGTGTGTCCACGTCCGCCAGGGTGTCGATAAACTGGATGCAGAGAAAAAGAATCGCTGAGCAAGAGACCAAGAGCGTCAGTACCAAAGCAGCGCTGTCTGAGATCCGTCCTCTATGGGACTTGGAGTTTGTTTCTTCTGAGTCCAGTCGTTCCCTAAGCCACAACTCTTTGTCAGCTCGAAGATGCCAAATCTGAGAGACGCCAATTCTGCCAGAGAAGCTGCTGAATAAAGACTCGCTGTTTCCATAGTCGGCCCTCATATTGTGATCTCTAGGGGATCGCATACTCAGCAAACCTCTAATTGCCAACGGGACGTCGGTGTGCAGGTCGCATATGAAAACAATATGACCTGCGAAATAGAGTAAGAGCAGGACCGCGGTAATGCATAAGACTAGCGGTGTTGTTTCGCTAGCTACCGTCAAACAAGACAAGCGTCTGCGGCTAGCTGATGAGGTGCATTCTTTACCTTCCGACCCTGCATTGGAAATGAGAGCGCAGGCTGACAAGGCCAGGCCTGCAGGCAGCGCACGAGCGTGTATCAATGCCATAAGCGTTGGGTATCTGGTCGATCCGCTGTGATGGCCGCCCTGTATGAAGCATGTTCCGAAGAAAGCTAGTTGATTGACGGTGATTGCGCCTACAAAGAAGGCTGGCCCCAAGGCGGTTTGATTGGTCCAAGCTACTACGACAGCCAGGGCACTTTCCGTCCAGTTGCTAGCTACATGAACGTCGTTTCTCAAGCGCCAGAGAGCCAACACTCACCTCAGAATTGTCTCTAGGACGACAGCGGAAGTAGGGCGCTTGCGTTTCAAGAGGACAACCACCAGCTCTAGCACAATGAATTTTTGCACTGCTGCTGTCATGTTCATAGCGAAAAGAGCGGCCACGAACCGAACCGCGGAGCCAGCAGACATCCAATACAGCAAGGAAGACGTCCCAAAGCTAAGGAACGCTACGAGACAAAGAAACCAGAACAGCATTCGACTCGGTAGTCCCAGGGTTGGCTTGAGCCACACAGGCCATTTGCATCTTCTCTGAATCCTCATGACGGTAGGGCAAGATCCGTGATCTGTTGTGAGCGCCGAAACGAGAGTGCAGGCTGAGCTAGGTTATGGTATCAACATGGTTGTCAGCAAGCTGAGAGGGTCACATTCGGCGTAAGCAGATTGCCCTCCAGCGTTGCGACACCTTGACATATGTATTACGTGGCTTCCAACCCCACCTGCCAGTGAACCAGGCGAGTGCTTCTGTAAGACTGTTAGTGCAATAGCTGTAAGCTGTCTCACATTGTTCGCTCCATGTATGTGCCGTAACGTGCATCCCAAAGCCTACACGCGAGACGCCACGCTCGGGTCAATATCTCTCTCCTGCCTTGGAGGCGCGCTGATTGTGTTTTGAGTCGATTTTGGAAGTTTATGCTTTCCTGTCAAAGATTGGCATGGTGAGTTTGCGTTGTGTCCACCATGAACATGAGTACGGGTAGCTGAAGAGGCAGACTGAAGACACAAAAGAAATGGATCACATAATCTCTAGACAAGATTGTAGTGCTATTCACTCATCTTGATCTATTGTCTACGAAGAAATCAGAATGAGATACCCGTGTCAGATTGCCTGTGCTGATTTATAACCACTCCCGTCCAGTCGGGGCCTCCACAATTCTCACTGGATTGACCTCATGCTAAATTCGAAGCACCAAGATAGTTTTCAAGTTGATAGACGGCTTGCCTCGTCCTCGATGTGGCTGTGTTTGCTGGTGTGGCGCAAAACAGTATCCACTTTGTTTCTGGTACGTTCATCCGTCCTCATTGCAGCGCCTCCTTTTTCGATCATGAGCAACACCATCATAACTAGATCCAGGACATCGCCTCTTCCTAGGAATACTACATACGGCAGCCGTGACGTTCGAACAAGGCGCATCAGCTTCCAGCCCCTGCATTGGTGAGAACGTGGGTTGATACGGACAAATCAAGGCATTCTCGCGTTCGACTTTCTCTCTCATGATATCAATCTGAATTTGGGTCCAAATCGTCAGCTTTCTGTGCGGTTCTACCTCCGGCTGCTCGTCCTGCGCCTCCGACTTGTTCACGCCCTCCATCTGCTGCGCTTGTGGAGTTTGTCCAGCTGTGTCCAATTCTGTAGGAACAAAATGTTGCGTTTCTGCTGCTGTTGCCGGATCGATGCTTTCATCATTATCTAGATGGGCAAATGTTTGTACTGACGATACGTGTTGTGCGGTTGGATCAAGGCAAACCCGGAAGGTAAAAGTGGGCCACTTTTGGCGTCGTTCCCCAAAACAATACACGTTCTCGTTTACAGGAACAGATGGAAACGCAGGGCAGATGGAAGACATCTGCACTTTTGCGCGCGAGGCTACAGAGCTCTCTGCTGTTGGGCCGTACAACCAATCGATTACACTGACCGGACGTCTCTAACGTCATCCATGTAGATGATTTGTACGGAAAGTTGCAGAAGTATACTGCTTGAGTGAATCTGTCACGCACTCTGAAGTGGGTTCCTCAGTCTGGTAGGTCGTTCGCGTAAAAGGAGCTGGAACCCTAGATGGGAAATCTGCTCCCCTCTTCATATTCCTATTCATATGGAGATCAGCAAAGTGCTGACGGGACGCGTTGGCGGCAGGCTACTTTTCTTTTCGAGCATCATTGTAGTAAGCTCTCTGGGAGAAGTCATAGCATCTTCAGAGGCGGTCAATGCTTTAGGGCTTACGATTACACATGAACTGATTACTCTAGACACTCGATCCGTATCAAGAAGACTCTATAGAGGACACATTTCCCCTCTCAGCGCTGTGTACACGCTGTCCACCCCCAAGCGACTGAGCATTGAGCCATCGTGATTGGGGCCAAAGAATCTTCCTACGTATCCTCAAGTGTCCACCTAACGCCTTATATCATCATGAAACCTACACTTGTTCTCTGTCCTCTACTGATCGCAATTGCTCATGCAGAACGCAACTCTCGTGCTGAAGATATGCCTAAGGAGCTAGAGATGCTGGAATCTCTTATCGAGTCTGTGGAGTTGGAGGCGAGTTCCGTAGTTAACAACATCCACTCTGCTTATAGCCTGGCAGCCACTGCCATCCCAACAGCTCTGCCGACAGGTATCTACGGGCTGTTACCAGCCCAGACAGGCGCTTCAAACGCCGCAGTCGACGGTGCTATATCAGGCCAGGCATCTTACTTCACCCTGGCTATCGCTTTCGCGGTCGTAGCCGTTGTATGTTGCGCGCTTGGCTAGTTTGGGACGTAACATGGTGATCATTCGCCTTCATTGGGATACGACATAGAAGTTTGTGTTGCAGAATCACCGGGCACAATCGACACTGTTGACCGAATAAGAGAGGGGGAGGGGGGGGGGGGTTTGTTCATTCAAAGCCGTTTGCCTGAAACAGTCGTCGTTCCAACTATAAAGTATCCTTCGTGATTAAGAGGTGTCTTATCTCTTGCAATTTTGTACTCGAAGCTTCGCGATGTAAATTTAATACATTCTATGCAAGGCCAACCCATTCTACTTATGCAACTGCTCAAGTGTTTTGAATCTTCCAGAGATGCCCTCTCGCGTTACGGGACCAGAAAACCCCAGTGTTGAAGTTTACTACCTACTTACCTGGCTATACGATTTTCTCTTGTGAATAAGCACCACCGACGGCAGTGACTAGTGCCTCAGCAGTAGGAAAGTATACAGCCAATTCTTTGCGAAAGATATCCTTGCTCCATGACAGGCTGTCTTCATGCTTTGCTTTCTCCTCATATTTCGCCTTTTGTTTCTCATATTCCGCATCCACTTTCTCACGCGCCCGTGATATTTCTGTGCTGCCGAGCACTTGCCGTTCTGATAGGGTGTTGATCAAGCTCGAGATCAGACCAAATTCATCTGCCGCGTTGGGACCACCAATAAGTAGCAGTATATGTCTGAATGAACGCATTTCAAGAAAATTTCTAGGCTCTTTTTCGTTGAAACACGCACAATTTTCGAGACCGGCTTTTATCGTTAGTGTCGTCTAGCATAGAGCTCCCGTATTCTTACCAATTTGGAAAGAGATCTGATCCCCACGACAGACAAGCAATATATCCTGCTCTGAAAACGAGCCCCTCTGCAGTCTTTTTTCGTGCAGACTAGATATGCCTTCGATGATCTGCAATCGTTAGCGTTGTGTACGAGCAGCGAGCATCGGAGAAAGAAGACCGCTCACATCGTTTACCAAGATCGTGACGTGCCGTTGTTCAAGCGGCTTAAAGTCTCGTAATGTCAAGACATCTGCCAGACTGATTATCCGATCGAAGCAAGGAATGAAGGCGACGTTCTTCCAAATATCGAAGGTGAAGAGTGTGCTAGCGTTCTTGACCCCGTCAAGCTTCTCTGCAATCTTTTGGTCGATCTTCTTGGGAACAATTACACCACGTTTGTAAGAGTCACTGTCCACAAGAAAGACCTTCAGGTCTCGGAATGTATGACTTGCAAGAGCATACGTAACATTTCCAGTCGTCTTGAAGGTTCCGTCGGCCAGGTCTTGGATGTTGGCATTGTTGTTATACTGGTAGTTCTCGATTCTTTTGAGGAGCTGCAGTTTCTTGGGAACCATTTTTTGATTGATGCCCTGCCTGACTACAGAAGCTCGACAAACAGGAGACAGTTATGAATGGGCGTCAAATATGTAGGTGCTTAGTGTTGACTGAAAACGGGTGGGTCACAGCGGAAATAGCTGACGATGCTCACACGTCAGCATGAGAGTGCGTGTTCGATCAAGCATCCTGTCCACAATCCTGATTTAACTTGGATCATGTCAAAGCAAGGGCAAAGGAAGCATTCACGAAACAAAATATGCCGTCTACTCAATTCAGTACTATTCACGATCGTTATCTTGGACATGGCATTGTCGCCTTGTCTCAGCTACCCAAAGCCTCGGAAGACGATCTCGTCATTCACAAAAAAGAGCTCAAGGAGCTAAAGGGACGGCTGGAGGGTCAGACATGGAAACCATGGCAGAAGGAAAGCCACCTGAAAGCCGAGATCTCGTGCCGATACTGGAATGATGAATCCGTCGGAGAGAAGAAGAGACTGGATGGAGTTGATTTCCCTCAGCTACAATTCAGAGAAGGCGCGGACATCCGAATGATAGAAAGCATGGCCTTGTTGGAAGTCATCAGGTCGTCCGAGAGTTCACGCTATGAGCGACGTATCAACAACCACGAGCGACGATGTGTCGTCGAATTTCTTCGCAAAGGTAATATAGTGTAGTCATTCTCGTGGAGTTTCGGCATGAAAACACAATAGTCAAGAAATAGGGTTCGCTGGCATCGACCTACCACTACTAACATTTTATCAACTAGACGGCTCCAACAGTAGGGAATGGGCCATAGAGAGCTGTCACGAAGCTATTTGCGAGTTCTTTGGCGCCCCTACGTTCGGGCTAGAAACATTGCACTCGGCGAAGAACCCCCCCCCAGCCCATATCCTACAGGCTGCACGTCTCATCAGCGAGACTCCTGGTGTTGCAGGTGCTTTCCGCGAGCTCAGCCGGCTTCCCAGTATGTGGGTAACGAATTCGTTCAATTTTTTGACGGACGTGCGCAAATGTTTTTGTAGTGAAGTAAGTATGCCTATTTCTCTGATTGAAACCGTTCTCACAACCAATTTCGAGCAGGAAATTCAGAACTATATCCGGGCCATTACCGATCAATGGAAAAAGATTACGCTGGGATGGAACGATGAGGTGGTGCCACATATCAACGTCAAGTCTATAGAGCGACTGCAATCTCTGGCCCCGCGCTATTCCGAGGACGAACGAGACTCTGTTAAGAGAAAATTCCAGCAAAATTTGATATTCCCTGGACTCAAAGATTCTGAACTTCGAGAACAGGTGGAGATGGTTATCTGTAGTCAAGGTCCGATCCTAACACTGAGCACTTTTGCAGAAGCCGTACGATTGTTGCAGTCGAAGGTGCGCGAGCCTCTGACGAAACTTCTAAACGGTATGGACAGGAAAAAGGACACATTACGAAAAAGAATCGTAGAAATTCTCGGATACGAGTTTGACAATCTTTCGCGCTCTGGTGGTCTTCTGCCGGCCTCTGACGAACAGAAGAAAGAAGCCGTCGAGCGTTGTTACCGACACATATTCCTCCACGCAATCCGCAATTCACTTTCCAGAGGGTCCATCGCTGAAGCAGAGCTGAGTATGGTCATGAAGCAAGAGTTCAGTTCTTTGGGTTTCTTAGGTGCGTCATACATCATCGAGAGTGAGGAGTGTATAGCGATAAGAGCACCGGTCTCATCAGATATGGCTGAGCCTAAGCACATCAAGGTTGATGAAAGACACGGCGTTGAACTTTTCAACAAAAAATCAGCTGTGCAGCACCTATACAGCGATAATATAAGGGAAAATCAGACTCCAAGGAACGGCATATCTCCATCATTTATGGCTCAGCATATTGTTCGCGTCTTTCTGTTCGGGGAGACGGGTCCTGAGAGGATACAAGTGGCCTCGTTGAACTTTTCGCAACAAAGCGTACGACCTGTGCGACCAATCGCAGCCAAAGTAGTTTCCACGGCTGGCAGCCCCACAGAGTCCTGTCCCATTGTCGACTCTACTGACTCTACTGACTCTACCGCCTCTGTCTCAGTACCGCCGTTGTTGCAGGCAGTGCGTCAGCCGACACCAGAGGACACGCGGGCTCGCAAGCCTTATCCACCTACCGAGAGACTCGTTTTACAAGAAGCCCTTCGCTCCAAGGCTGCTTCATTGATTGAAGTAGGATCATCACCTAAGATGTCAACGGGCTCACCACGCGTTTCAGTAAAGCGATCCTCGCCCGTTTTCGTGCATCAAGATTGCCCCAGAACACCTAAGCGGCCGCGACTGAGTTTGCAGAGCTTCCAAACGGGAGACGCTACAATGTTCTCAAAAAAGATTGCAGTTCCATCAACAGAAACAGGCAGCAGAGTGAGCACGAATGTCAGCGATGATCGTAACGTCGTCAATATCACGCTAGCAGACCAGTCTGCTCGAATGGCTGGTTCAAGTAGACCTAGCACGCGCTACCGTACTAATTATAGTCCTGGAAGCAGCAGTGTGGATGGGACGTTAGCTTCTATAGCGACATACGCAAAGTTTTCCACGAACCCGTTCTCGGATGAAGTGGTTCGATGGCTGGATCAACTACCGGCCGACAATACCAAGTACACAAGCAGCAAACCGGTCCGCAATGTTAAGTACATAGGCAAAAAACCGGGCATGGTTTATGTTGCCACAACAGATCCACAATTGACTGTAAACTTCTACAGAAACCAAATGGAACTTTGGATGTTTTCAAGATTCAGTTACGCGTGCAGAGACGCGTGCACAGATAGAACAGTAAAAAAATTCGCCACCAGCGCGATACAACTGCAAGAAGCCATCAAAAGACACGATTTGACGGAGGTGTTCGTTGACTCGATGAAGCTTGCGAGCACCGATCACCCTGTGATCAATAAATGATTTCATACCGGTTGAACTGTCTCTCGACCGACAGCATATAACGATCCAAAGTCGGTGGCGCAGCGGCTAGGCACTGTACATTTGTTACAGAGTTGGTTTGATGCTGAGCAAACGACATCCAGTCACCGCTTTCGAAG
Organism: Alternaria tenuissima; assembly: GCA_004156035.1. Classification (NCBI taxonomy): domain Eukaryota; kingdom Fungi; phylum Ascomycota; class Dothideomycetes; order Pleosporales; family Pleosporaceae; genus Alternaria; species Alternaria tenuissima. The sequence continues at coordinate 78,921 of PDXC01000014.1, read as the reverse complement.
GGTTGAAAGGCGAAGGAAAAGGACAAGTTCAGCACACGACATTGAGACCTTCGCAAGATTGCGGATGGTTCCAGGAACAGCCGCGGCGAAAACGCTGTGTGTGGAAGCAACAGCGGAGCTGGTCATGGTGGCGATGAACACATGATTGGATGGCAGTAGGCTGCGTAGCCTGTGACAACGTTCCGAAAGTACCTCTGACACGACTGCGTAACATCTAGAATTTTTCAATCAGCTCAATGAGAGGTTAGAGCTTGAATGTTCGTTGTAATTCTTGATGATTCGCCTGGTTTGATTGGAGGCTGGGGCTTGAAGTTGGATTGGTAGCTTGTTTGGCTTGTTGTTATACGACTCAGTAGGGAATCATATGTACTTGTCTCCGTGATGTCGAACGCACAATCGATATATAGCGTCGATGCCAGCATCAGTTCCAGTGGTCGTGTCGGCGCTACTGCCATGATCGTAACTAGCTCTATGCTACCACGGTGCGCAACATATAGCAGCTGATGAAGGCAGTGAGATCTGTTGTTTGTTAAGCGAGATAAGAGGACCGTACAAGATCATCTATTGTCGCACGGATGGATTTAGATATTGTTGACAGATTAGCTAGCGGAGAGCGTATAGGTTGTTATTGGTCGTAGCACCGTAGCTGAGTTGATACGCAGATCATCGCACGGCGTGATTAGTAACAGAGTTTCCGACAACGCTTGGCTTGCAACATACATAGAAAGAAGCTCTGGACAAGGAAAGGCGAAACCTATATAGTCGCTGTCTCGACTGCAGCTTGCCCAACGTGGATTGGATGTGATCTAACTGATCCCAAATCTTTGTACTAGTCGCTGTCGCTAAGACACAAACCTGGGCTGACCATACTCGTGATTGTGGATATGATGCGCTTCGCCAGAAGGCTACGAAGCAGCGCTGCAGAAGCAAGCGGACAATCTTTCGAATTGGGGAGTTGTAGATTGTGCGGCTGCTTGTGAGCGCGGATGCAGGACTAGATTAGCGAAAGTATACTCATGTAATGTCATCTGTCCACGTCGATGATGCGAGGGCGAGTAGATTCGATGGTTATGGAGCTCCCGGTGTCACAATAGGATGACATTAAGGTACGTACGTAGTATCGCTAGTACCTGTATGAGTAGTACCTGACCCAGAGCCAAACCACAGAAGTCTGTACCTGATCGCCAGACATCATGATAAAAGAAGTTACGAGCTGTTGTAAGACAACAGCGCCTGGGTACTCCAACCGTTCTAGAGCCTCATAGTCTGTCACCCAGCCTCGGACTCCAAGTGAAATGGAGAATTCGATGCACAGATAGTCTGAATGGTACTATACCATGTCTTTGCCGCCGATGAGCCGTCCCAACATAAAATCAACGTCATGGAGATGAGACTATACTGTGATACATGAGTGCGATTGTTGTGAGATTCTCCACTTTGTTGGAATGCATAGATATGCAGAGGTTTCCGTCTACTTGTAGCATGTCCTCAATGGACGCATTGACCGTACTCGAACCTGTTTTTATGACCAGAGACTGCCGTGTCGGGAAGCAGAGCCTCGCTTGATCTCTTGCAGCGGAAAGCAGAGTTCACCGTCTGATAGGTTCGATTAATCTCCTACTACAAAAGTAACTAAGTTCGATTGTCTGATATCAACTCTAGCTGCGCTCCACTGTGCTTTACCCTGAATTCAGTCACTGCATGGAAAACGAGTTGTAGCGAACCAGAGGGGCCAGAACCATGAGAACTGTTTGCCCAGCCGATCAAGCCCCCAGAACCATCACGCTTGACCGCGACAGCTTGCACTTCATCTTGATACTGCTTTAGGTCCAACTTTCCATCTACCAGAGAGTTGATGATAGCGATGACTGTTCTGGTGCGTACAAGATCAGGGTTCAGCATCCAGTACGCAGCTCGGTCCTCATCAACATCGGCTACATCAATTAGGTTGATCGTGAAGTTGAGGCCATGGTTCCAAGCATATTGCAGTAGAAGTGTAACCTCCACAACATCAGTGACATTGTTGAAAAGTTCCATCGTCTTGCCGATGTGTGTACGAAGGAAGACGCTATTATACAGGTTGAACGTATCGAAGACGATGGTACGCACAAACGCAGCTTGCGACCCCAAGGCGTGAAGGAACTTCAACAATGCGCTGATGAAGCAGGGTTTGATCAAGGACGCAAACCTGGTTCTTCGGCTGAGTACAAATACGTTTTCCATATAGAACACGGACGATGCTTCCTCGTTGAGTTGCCTACATGTCAAGAAAAGGTCTACAGGTATCGCAGTGTCTCGAGGGTAAGGAACCACGGGCTCCGGTATGTCACTGTCCGGATCTTGATAGAAATCTAGGCGTATAGGCGCGCTGCTATGGCATAAACAGGTATAGATTTTGTTGCGAATCTCCGCCGGCAACGCTAGCAACGCTGGTACCCGAGCGACGATTTGTCCACGCTTGTGAATCATGTCGAAATTTGGCTACGTGAGTGTCCACGTGTACAAAGGGGCAAGCAGCTGGGGCTATCGAGGAGACATGAGAGCGTGCGTATTCAGCTTCGTTGGTTGAAAATTGTTATCTGTACTATTACGACTACGACGCGGATCAGATGCACTCCCAAGATACACACTCCAAAAGTGTGCAGCTCACCCGCCAATGGTCGCGACCCGGAAGTCATACGTAAGTGTGTTCACGATGCCTACATTATACCGTATTTGGAGCGCAATGTCAATGAAGCCATGCGTCCCACGCAGGAATGATTCATGTTGAGCTTACCTGGGTGATGCGTCAACATTCAGATGCCCGACAGCTTGTCAACCATGTCACCGAGATGCATAAGCCAAGATTGTGTTGTGCAAATTCCAGCGTAGATGCACACCTTTGTCATACTGATCACTGTGTGGTACAGTCAGATGGGTGCGTTACCCACGAACGATCGCTGCACCGTCATTGATGTAATAGCACAGCCGGCACAATGGACCAGTCATCCTACCTCACGGTCAGAACAGAACAGTACATAAATCACCATGGTTTCGTTGTCGCGTCATCGTATGGCCAATCGGTGCGACGATCGATGCTCGGATTGGTCACGAGGGATAGCGCTTGGACTCGCCCAGGTGGTACACTGTCTTTCTGTCCAACGCGGTTTATATGTACTGTCCTTGGCGATCAAGGCTCTATCTCTAAACTCAGTGTTCAACAGATCTCGTGGTCGTCAGATGGACTATTTTGCAACCAGCATCTAGCGCTAGGCCGTGCATGGAGGGTGAGACTGTCGGATCGGAATGCACAGCTGAGTGTAGATATGAGGTAGCAACGACCACTAAACGATCGCGATTTCAGTTCTCCATGGAAGACAGAATTGTCTAGACACGATGCAGAGGTAACATCGACCCTGTTCCAGTAAAACATATGTAGCCTAGTTGTACCAGTGACACCGAGAAAAGGACTATGTACGGACCAGGAAGACTGTTCAGATCTGATCTTTGTAGCCCTGTACTGTCGCGACGGGACGACCTTGCACGTCCTAGAAGGCTTATATGGTGAATTGCAGATTGGAGCGGCTCCACTAGATCAATACGATCAGCACGAGTAATGTGGGAGACTATCTTTTAGGCATCCATTTATGTTATACTGATGACTCGAGCAACGGATGTGGAAACAAACATTCTTTGACCTTCGTGAGAGCAGCTTACTTGAATCTCAGATCCTTGACAAGCAAGGTACAAAAGGATTATAAAATAACCAGGGCCGTCTTGCTGTCAAGTCCATTTTAGCGACGTTACCACTCCGCATAGCATGACGGATACTACGACAGAGCGCAGCTTTCCCGTTCAATGGCCACGCAACGTTTTGATTCTAAAGGGAAACGTAGTGACTGAGGCACTGAAACTACTTGACGAGCTGATGAGGAGAATAGGCGAACAGATTGGTCAGAAACCAGAACCCTGGCACCTGTTCTCGTTCATCTGCGCCAGCGGAGCCTCAGGGTGAGTTTCTCCGACGACCTTGGTCCTCTATCGGCCACCGCTGACCACATGCAGCCCACTGGCTGTTTTCCTTGGGCCTGGTCAGCAAACAACGACCGACTATCGTGATTTCCTCTCCATTCTAGGGAAAAAGAGTGACATGTTGAGCGAATATCCGTCAAACATGGCGTCGAGGAAAGCATGGCTCGATGTAAAAGGAAGATTGCCAGAACGTTTCCTCGAAAAATCTCGGGAAGAGCACCGCTGTGAAGCGTAAGCTCACTGTCTTGTCCACCCATTGGGTAAACCATCAACTGAGCCTCATCAGATACATTTGGAATTTCTGCTACTCAGATCAATCCCCGAATCATGTTGAAACAAAAAATCCAGACGAGACTCTTGAAGAATCGTTCTTCAGAGCCGGCAATGTCGAAGAATATCCACAGTGCGGCCCAAACACCAGATTTCCATTGCATGGCTTGATCGAAGCTGCTAAGACGAACAGGCAACACCACAACGAGTCCTGTTACGTCAGTATCAGGGAATGTGCCAAAGACGAACACGAATTGGAAAACGAAAACGAGGATCTGAAATCCTTGAGCCCCCATTTTGCGTTTGTCATCCAGGGTTCGCAGAAATTTAACTTTCACACTCATGAGGACATGCTCAAAGCCACAGCTGTTGAGCTTGTTAAGTGGCTTAATAGTGATGAGCGACTCAACAATGGCCAGGCGAACATCCTGTGCGCTTCGCCGGAACGTATGGAGCGAAATACGTAATCCGGCCTCACCTATAGATTGAAGGAAAACTTTTTTTCGTGTCAGTAGTTCTGGAAATTACGAAACCCACCAAGCGTCGTACATGACAAGTCGCTGGAATCGCGGCGGAACACTATAATGAGAGCCAAAGGATGATATTCGCATCTCCTAGATCTATCATTGTTTTTTGGATAGAAACTCATCCGTTCTGTAAATGATGCATCTTGATCCGCATTCTGAAATGATCCTGGAGCTAGACTGCCAGCCAAAACCACGGTAGAAGGTCGCCAAAAGAAGGAAAAGATGCTATACATAGTAAGCCGTGGATTAAGATGCATTCCGTCGTAGAGAGATGCAATTTTATCACACGAAGGTAACGCTCGAGGATGTTTCGAAGCACAGCCTGCTGCTTGCATAACGCCGGGAATGAGAAGTCATTCGTTCATCGCTAGTTAGGCTTTGGTGTACCTACCCGCTGCCTTAAGATCTGAGATAGATTGGGATTCTCAAAATAGAATGGGACTTGACGCGGCAGTCGACATCGAGTTCCACCAGTATCAAATATGGCCCCGGAGAGCTGACGATTTGATGATTTCAATCTCGCAGCTTGTGAGCACACACACGCGTGACTGTTATCCTTTCGCGTCAGCACAAAGTGAGATGTATGTCAGATCGGGAAGGCACACTACGTGACAAGAAAGGATAGTGTACCAGATGTGTAGGCAGAGGCTGACCAGAGATGACTATGCTGGATTGTATAGTCAACGATCTGAGCAGTCTGACTTCTAGACCTGTTCGAGAAGATGCATTAGGTGAGAAGATCAACGGATGCGAGCAGCGACACACCCTTGCAGCATTCGTTTTGCACACGCGACTCCCTCGTTATCTCGCACGGAACGTTGATACGTCCAGTATACAATGGCTCTCAAAAGCCTTAGCATCTGTAGATGTGTCAGTTTGGCTGGCCTGATCATAGAGGAAAGGCCTGAACCATGGTATTGCTGACAAAGACCAGCTCTGTCGAAGCAAGGGTACGAGGAACGATGAAGGCTTACTACGAGACCGGAAGTTGCCTGATTACAGAAACCAGAAACTGAGAATGCATAAGAGTGTACAGCTTTGAGTAAATTGAGAGTACATCGGCTTTCTCGCAACTAACGAACGGTAGGTAAAGCCTGCAGTCCTCATCAGAGGAAACGAACTGAAAAGACAGAGTCGTTGCTGCTGGCGAGCAAAATCTTACCGCAAAGTCCCAATGGAAGACGACGTTGCCGATGTAGACACAATGTGGCCACTGCAAGACGATAGCTTTCTCACATTAGATGCTACCTCATACGTCGACGACTACCTCCAAGCTATTGAGTCTGAACTATGTTCTGATAGCGCTCTCCTTTGCGCCGACGCACCCTTTCCTGACCTGTACGGAGCGACAGTGAATTGGGAGCCAATGATTCAGCGCAAGTATGCACCAGCAACGCAGACAGAACAGATGAGCAGCTCACCCTATGCGTATACCGCTCCTGCTGCGGTGGGTATGTTTCGACCTCCCGTCCGTACAGACTGCATAAACTAACCTCCACCGAGCCGATCAGTTCTGTCTTTCAGTTGCCGACACAGGACCGGCTGGGCGCCACGCTCCTTGGACAGATGGGAAGGCGAATGCCACCAACGGCAGTCTGTCAACTACCGCTGGCACATTGTCTCTATGCGGAAACATACCGGAACCGCGTTTCGAGACTCCCGACTGCCTCGCTTCGCTGTCGCAGTGGACTAGTGAAGAACTCTCTGACAAAGCTGGCAACGAGAGAGAAGTCTGGATATCGCCGCAAGACTTGGTTCTTTCTAATAGGGCGAACCCAGGATCGATGCAGGCTCGAGAAAAGCATGGAAAAGACGTGCTAAGAAGGTACGCACGAGCGGAGCAGGAGATTGCGTCTCTGTCCAGGAGAGCTCTCCACAGCACGGTCAGCACCACGGGGCGCAGGAGAAATGCAAGGAGGAAGCATGTGAGGGTGAATCATCGAGATTGTCGTATACGGTAGCGGTGCACCATAGTTGTGAGGCTTGTGTGGTCGGGCAGATAGCAATCCATCCAGATTTCTCCCAGACGTGTCTCTTGATGCCTGTCTCGAAGAGATCCTTTTGCACAAGGAAGACATACTTTGCGCACCGTGTACGGTACAGTGTCCCATCTGAGAGCAGAGAGATTCGATCATTACCCAAGTACCGATCTGACCTACAAGATGACCACGCCAGAGATGCGAAGTGGATCCAACACATAGTCGAGATTTTGATACAAGAATGCATAGTGGCCGTGGCTATGTCTTGCATAGAAAATGGCTTACATGAGGCCACTGGATCACAGCTTGAGATGAACTGGCTTTCTTGCACCGCCTACACTCACTCTGCGCTATAATGCTACCACTGTGAACACCCGTGTCGAGTGGCTATCGTCAAAGAGACACTGCCCGCAATAAAGGCCAGGTTCTTTGCTAGCAGATTTGATCAGTGCAGCGAGGGGTACAGGCGATAGGGAAGTACTACGTAGGCAAGAGAGGTGTAGTGCACACGAGAAGCTTATGTCTTACGCTCTGTCCCCAGTCGTAAGCAGAGGTAGACTTACATTCTTACCCTGATCGTTCACTCTTTCCAGGGAACACAGTGAGTAGAGGTCTTTACATATCATCTCTGAATCCGTCCCCCGCATGCATTCCAACGAGATAGATTTCTGCCGATTCGCAAATGGATCTCGAAACCCACTCGAGAAAGCGCACGCTATCTGCTATAGAGCCAACGAGCTCGCCTAGCCGAAAGAGAGCCAAAGGTTCGCCTACAAAGCTCAGCAAACCCCTCCTACGCGTGGATTGCGCAGTAGCACCACAACGTCCAAAACCGCAACCTTTTTTATCACCACTGCCCTTTTCAATCGACTCCAGCACGACGTTCACGAGTTCTGCACAGTCTTCCCATACCTCAGCCAGATTCTACCACCATCCGTCCTCTAGTCAAGTATACGACTGCCATCAAACATACAACTACCAGCCACAGAGCTACGCGCAACCTCCCAGTAGATCACCTGCAGCTCCCTACTGGCCAGGATTCTCAGGTTATCAGCCAGCCTGGACCCCAACCCGCGAGGCATATGGCGGCTACAGCTTTGCGGAAATGTGCCAGACGAGTGTTACTTATTCCCAATACTCTGCGCACTCCAGCCGTAGTGAATATGTAGGCGGCTTTACGGGTACTGCACATACAAACGGACCTACAGCACTACCCAACCAATCTGGAGACGCTCGCGACACCTTCATCAATGCTGCCGTGTCACGCCTCCGCGAAGTGGAAGACACACTAGCCACACAACAAGGTTTTATACATGAAATGCTTCAGATGGCAGCTCTGCTGGGTATTCGCCACTGAGATGGGTGTTGGGAACGGTAGTGCGTGTTGTACTCGGTTTTTAGTCGATGGCAGGTTTGGAAACAGATTTGAATACAGCAGGCGTATGAGGATTAGGAACATGAGTTTGCTAGATGAGATTACGGTTTCTTCATTATGATTCAATCTCTGTTCCTTGTGACGATGATGCACAGGTGGACGGTATGCGCTTGCAGCCATCGCCTTGACACAGAAACGCGCAGCTACCGCTCTAGTATATCTCAAGCCACAGAGGAAGGTTGCGAGCTGATGTTTCAACGAGTGAAGCGGCACGATCGAAGCCAAGTGGCGTCAGTGCCGGCATATAGTTCACGATATCTTAGTAGTAGCTACCTTCACCATAAACAATCGTGTTCATCGCAACAGTAGTTTACGAAACTTCTAACTATGCGGGATGTAAGTTGCTGACTGTGAGCGAGCTTCCTTTGATCTACCAGTGCGAGCTGACGACCTTCTAATTTACGACGAGGAGACGTAGCTTTCTATAACAAAGACTGAGGTTTGTTGTGGAGTACCTCGTACCTGAGCGTCTACCTTGTAAGGCGTGCCTCGCCCCGCAGAGAGAGGACAAGAAGTATTATGCTTACTCCACATACCTAGAGTAGTATTTCACAGGCTACTCCTGACGGCCTTCGTAAAGTGAAGCAAATACTGTTGCCTACAGTCACGCCTTTCAAACGCTCCTCCCCAGCTGACCTGTCGCTTCGCGCTGCTTACGCCGTCGCAGAACCAGCGATGATCTGTCAGCATAATCATTAGAAAAGCTATATGAAGGCGCATGCTCAGTACATGTCGAGAATTCAGTACGTAGCTTTACCGACGTTCTGTAGGATACAAAAGTTAGCTCCCTCAACACTCACTACATCATCTCGTAGACAGGAACCAGCAAATACCCCCAACATGGGCAAGGGATATCGTGTCAATCCTATGGCTAGGAACTCACCGCGCACCAGACACAACGTTCACAAGAATCGAAACCGTCACAGCATTCCTAAGCAGACACTTAGGAAGCAGGGTGGAAGAGCTAAGCGCCCACCGTTCCAGCGCGGCCTCGGCGCGTACGATCTTCGAAAGCGGCCTCTATATGCTACCATCAACTAAACGTGATTAGCCAAGACTGTCCACAGGAAACGATGCAACTACGGACGCAGCAGCCACCTTCGCTTCCTATCGAGAAATGTCTGTAGTGGGATCGTGTGCCCTTTCATCCCATATTGATTCCTCTCTCCTGCCTTTCTCAATTCGTCCTGTCTTGCTGCACTCAGATCGCGCCTCAGGTCGCCAACCAATTTCCAACGTAGAACCAGAGCATACTTTCTCTGGCCTGTTGCCACGGAGACCAACGGTTCGAACCACGGTCACGGACATAGTTGGGAAGTAGACAATACAGCAATACCAAAAGAAATTACGCATTATGGTCTTAAAGACCCAATGACAACTGCGACATTCGTGAATTTAACAATATGAAGTATGCTAAGGTGCGTCCCTAGGTGAAGAGACACACTATGTAACGAGACACTTTTTCGTCCGGGCCTTCGGAATCGTGCCACAGAACTAGTGAAAGCTCAAACTTAATGCAATGCAGTTCTGTAGCTATAGTCCTTCTACCATGGTGGCTTCCGATCAAATAGAGCGTGGTGTTGGACGTCCTGCCGGTCGTTCTGTTGATAGCGTTCATCAACCCTCTGCTAGTACCCCCCTGTTCGTTTTCGATAGTACATCTCATTCAGGTATTCGGAGGAGCCGAAAGGAAGCCTAAATGTCAGAGGCTGAGATCGCAGGCTCTAAAGGTCAACTTATTGTAGAGGACATGCACTCCGGCAGTTTCTCCGAGTGGGAAACATTATCGCCAAGACACTCTCTGCGGGTGGAAAGCTCTAGCCTTTCTTGGCACGCAGCAGGCTGCAGTAGCGTGCTCAGATGTGTCTGTGGCTGTGGCGCGCAGCAGCGGCCAGCTAATCAATGCGGTCGCTTAGGTTCTAGCCCCACCCTGGGTGGGCTGTCCTCCACACTCTGCGCCGACTGACTTACAGCTGCTGTAGCCAGTGCGTGCCGGCCGCTTCCTAGCGGCGGCAAGATAACATGAATCAAATCATATCTCGGAGACGCTGATCGCTCAAGAGCGACGGTCGCATCAACACTAAGTACGCGGGAGCAAGCGGTGGTATATTCGGCATGACGAAGCGGCAGACGCAGACGTAGACTGGAACAAAACAGAAGGTTGCATCGGTCACACAATTCGCACCTCAGACCCCAATCTCTCCACACAACCAGTTCTCACCTTTCCAACTCCAACCCTTCTGTACTCGCCATCTTTTCTTGTGGGCACAACGACCAGAATGTAGTATCTTTGCGCGACGCGGTAGTTCTCTGTCCTTCCAACCACGACACAATGATTCTCTGAGCCTTCTGCACCGCTTTCAATATCATATCGTATCCACCCTGCCTCGTTGTTTGTAGAGATGTCGAGAATAATGTGGCGATCGCCCTTAGGTTTAATTGTGTAATGCCGGAACTTTCCCACATCAGCGATCAACGCAGCAGAGTCGCGCTCGGCATCGAAAGCCAGAGCTTCAACCCAGCTCACGGTGCCGATTGCAACCTCCATAAATTCGATGCCTCCGCCGCATGCCATCCATGACCACGATGGCACTTCCTGGTTGTTGCTATACGCGATACGCTCTATCTGCTTTTCTGACGCCTGCCACAGGAGATTCCTATGAAGATGCGTCTCGAAGATACCATGTTTGCTCTTACAGTATAGTGCGCCAGCGATACGGGCCTCCAATCCAGTTGCTGCGACCCGTCTGTCTGTGGGCTCAGTAAGTCCACGATTCGAGTAGTCCTGGAACAGAAAGTGGATAAATTCCGCAGTACGGCTTCTACCTGATTTGAGGAGACGGTTTGGAAAGCTTGGGTCTAGTAGGAAATAATTCTTTCGAGGTGAACTAATGACAAGAAGATCAAATCAGTCGTGAGTTAACTCAAATAGAGCAGACTTCTTACCTTTTCATCTTTATAAGGTTTTCGCAGTGCACTCCCTCTCCACACTCCCAGTAGGTCTGATTAGCGCTAAAGTGGATAGTCCGTTTTGCCAAGACCCTCTCTTGCATGACCCATGCTCGCTTGTTGAGCTCAGCTTCTTGTACATCCTTCTCGAAGTCATCCACATGGGTGCAGATACAGACTTGATGACCTGTGGTGTCTTGTACACGCATGTACTCAGTTCTTGCATTTCGGGCGAGAAACCCTGCGTTCGAATCGACAGCGGACGTTGCAGCGATCGTACAGTAGGCCGAGGCGAAGACGTCTTCCATACGACCAGCTTCGCGCTTCCAATCTTCCGGGTTCCACTGGATGATGCACAGTGAGTCAATCCAGAGATACTCGATGCCCAGCTCCCGGGTCACTCGAACTGCATCTCGAAACGTCTTTGGTAGCTCAGAGAGACTGAAACTATTCAGTCGTGCAGCGATGTTGCCGTCAGTGGTGCAGTATCGAGGATTGTCCCTCGATGGGGGATCGTTGCCCCAGCGGTGAGACAACGCAGTATACTTGACACCTTCATTATCTTGGGGGACGTAGAGAAGTAGAACTTCTGGATCGACATGTCCAAGGTAGATCAGCCTAGTTGGCGATGCTCCTTGGGATCTGGCATTCTGTTGGTTGCAAGCGTGGTTTGTGTCACACCATTCCAGCCAGCCTCGAAGGAGCGTGAAGCGTGTAGCACTTTCAGGCTCGGGTAGAACTGGGAAGCCAATTGGGATGTCATTTCTGTCGGGGAGCGGGGACTCTGTATCCAAGACAAGTGGTAAGCAATGAGTGATTTTAGCACACTAGAGAGGCTAGGGACACTAACCCGCGTCAGAACACAGCCTCAGCATACGCGGACCTTCACGGCCGAGTCGTAGTGCCGCGCCATATCGAACAACGCTAAGATCCACGTTCTCGTTCTCGTGAAAGCGTTCAGCGGTCTGGACGAGTAGTTTGCAGAGCGCACAGCTCCTCGAGGCGACACGTATCTCGGGGAGGCGAGCTTCAGTACGCTGATACGCAGTTACATGATCTACCAAGACACTGCAACAGGCGCAGGCGCGAACGGTGCTAGAGTAGTCCCCTAGTGTACGCTCGGGCAATGCCCTGCGCAATTTTCTAGCGAAGTCGTTGTCGAAAGTGAATGACCAGTCCGGCTATTCCAGGGTTATTGTGATTTGCACTAGCTATAAGCGCTGCACTAAAAGAGGCTTACCATCTAGAGCACCAGACACGCCAAGGTTAGCAGCCGCCGCCCGCGTCCACGTTCGCAGGTCAACTTACTGGCTACACCACCAGACACGCCAAGGTTAGCAGCCGCCTCGCGCATCCACGTTCGGAGGTCAACTTACATCCTACACCACCAGACACACTAAGGTTAGCAGTTGCCTCGCGCATCCACGTTCGCAGGTCGACTTACCAGCTACACCACCAGACACACCAAGGTTAGCAGCCGCCTCGCGCATCCACGTTCGCAGGTCGACTTACCAGCTACACCACCAGACACACTAGGGTTAGCAGTTGCCTCGCGCATCCACGTTCGCAGGTCAACTTACATCCTACACCACCAGACACGTCAGCGTTAGCATATGCTCTGTGCCTTAACTTCTGTAAGCTTGCTCACCTCCTACACCTATGTTAGTTACCCTTAACTTGTAGAATGCTCACCAGCCTAGTTACCCTCTACATGTGTACCATTAGCTATAGTTCGAAGTGTGCTCATGTTCTAGGCATACCACAAACGAGTTTTCGTTCCATGTTTTCTTAGACATTGCAACAATTCCAGCCGTAATAAGTCAACAGAGACAATATCAAGAGACTTGCTCATCAGACCTACTGTTTGCGGAAGCGGGGTAGTTTAATCGGCTGGTGCCTACTGTAAATTATTGCGGGACAGCGGGGCAACAGGTAGACTTATGTGCTTACAGGCAGCACAGTTAGTGGGACCAACAAAGCGTGCTCGGTAGCCGCTGTCGACACTTCTAGACTCCAGCCATTGTGTACGACAGACACAGCCACAGACATATCTGAGCACGCTACTGCAGCCTGCTGCATGCCAAGAGAGGCTAGGGCTTATCATCTCGTAGAGCGAGTCTTGGCAATTCCGTCCTCTTCACGGAGAAACTGCCGGAATGCCTATTCCCTACTTTAAGTTAATCTTTAAAGCTTCCTATCTTAGCCATTGGTATCTCAGCTTCCTTTGATCCTCCCCGAAGGCTTGATACAGATGCGCTATCGTGGACGAACATGGGGGTACTAGCAGAGAGTTGATAAACGCTGTGAACAGAACGACCAGCAGGACGTCCAATACCAGGCTCTCCCTAATCGGAAGCCACCATGGTAGAAGGACTATAGCTACAGAACTGCGTTGCATTAAGTTTGAGCTTTTATAGGTCCTGTGGCGCGATTCCGAAGGCCCGGACGAAAAAGTGTCTCGTTACATAGTGTGTCTCTTCACCTAGGGACGCACCTTACATACAACATTGCATCCTAATAGAATCTGATCTGGTGACACCTGATCTGGATGTTTGCCGAACTTCCTGAATCATCAAGTTTCCTCCCGGTAACTTACTACGAATGACCCAGTGAGCCGATGTTGGCCAATGAGACTTAATGTCAATCCAAGCGTGCCGGGACGCACGGTGTAACGGGACACTTTTTCTTCCGGACCCTCGGAATGCCCCCAGCGCTCTTGAATACAGACAAGTGCAATGCGCGTCTATTCTGCAGCTCTCGTTCTCTTAGCAAGTCAGTCTCCGACGCTAAAAAATGTGTTGTTAGCTGTGCTGTCGCTCGTTCTATTGACGCAGTCTCCTGACCCTCTTCTAACACTCCCCTGTTTGTTTGTGGCTGCACATATCTAAGGAGAGACCGGTGGGCTGGGAAGCAAGCTAAAATACTAGAGATTAAGACTGCACTCTTGAAAGTTCGATTGAAGCTAACGAGGATACGTCCAGCAGTTTCTCCGCGCGGATGGCAAATTTGGGGGAACGCGTCGAAGAGGCCGTGCGTCTTTAGCGGCTCGTGGCATACAGTAGCCTGTAGTAGCGTGCTGGGATATCTACGTGCTCGTCCCGCGTGCTGTGGCTGAGAAGCTAAGCTCATCGCCTCAAGCAGCTCTTACTTCCGGACAGCGGCTGCAGCACCCAACTTTACGATTCACAGATCACGGCAATATAATAAAGTTGTCTCCTAAGAATTTACTTACACTCTGCTCGCCAGCTACTTAGGATGTCAAGCGACAACCGTGTATCAGGGTGTTGCTTGCCAAGAACCTGCTCACGCAGCTGGAAGCATCTTTCCATCAGTGCAAGAGCTTCTTCGTGACGGGCTTGTGACTGCAACGCGAAGGCGAGATTGTGCATGCTGTTCAGCGTGTCAGGATGCTCGTCGCTAAGCACTCTCTTCCTCGTCTGCATCACTTGCATCTGCAGCTCTTCGGCCTCGTTCCACCGCCCTTGGTTCCAGTACGTCAATGCTAGGTTGGCCATGCTGGTCAGCGTGTCAGGATGCTCGTCGCTAAGCACTCTCTTCCTCGTCTGCATCACTTGCATCTGCAGCTCTTCGGCCTCGTTCCACCGCCCTTGGTTCCAGTACGTCAATGCTAGGTTGGCCATGCTGGTCAGCGTGTCAGGATGCTCGTCGCTAAGCACTCTCTTCATTGTCTCCATTACTTGCATCTCTAGCTCTTCGGCCTCCTTCCACCGCCCTTGATTCCTGTACGTCGACGCTAGGTTGCCCATGCTGGTCAGCGTGTCAGGATGCTCGTCGCTAAGCACTCTCTTCCTCGTCTGCATCACTTGCATCTGCAGCTCTTCGGCCTCGTTCCACCGCCCTTGGTTCCAGTACGTCAATGCTAGGTTGCCCATGCTGGTCAGCATGTCAGGATGCTCGTCGCTAAGCACTCTCTTCCTCGTCTGCATCACTTGCATCTGCAGCTCTTCGGCCTCCTTCCATCGCCCTTGGTTACAGTACGTCAATGCTAGGTTGGCCATGCTGGTCAGCGTGTCAGGATGCTCGTCGCTAAGCACTCTCTTCCTCGTCTGCATCACTTGCATCTGCAGCTCTTCGGCCTCGTTCCACCGCCCTTGGTTCCAGTACGTCAATGCTAGGTTGGCCATGCTGGTCAGCGTGTCAGGATGCTCGTCGCTAAGCACTCTCTTCATTGTCTCCATTACTTGCATCTCTAGCTCTTCGGCCTCCTTCCACCGCCCTTGATTCCTGTACGTCGACGCTAGGTTGCCCATGCTGATCAGCGTGTCAGGATGCTCGTCGCTAAGCACTCTCTTCCTTGTCTCCATTACTTGCATCTCTAGCTCTTCGGCCTTCTTCCACCGCCCTTGGTTCCAGTACGTCGACGCTAGGTTGCCCATGCTGGTCAGCATGTCAGGATGCTCGTCGCTAAGCACTCTCTTCCTCGTCTGCATCACTTGCATCTGCAGCTCTTCGGCCTCCTTCCATCGCCCTTGGTTACAGTACGTCAATGCTAGGTTGCCCATGCTGGTCAGCGTGTCAGGATGCTCGTCGCTAAGCACTCTCTTCCTCGTCTCCATCACTTGCACCTCCAGCTCTTCGGCCTCCTCATATCGACCGTCGCTATACAGAGCTATAGCACACTTCGATGCAAGTTCTAATCTCTCTTCGTCATCATCATCCGTCGGACTATGTGACAGAGCATACTGGGCATGCGGAAGCAGTCGTCTCCACTTGCTTCTGTTACTGTGATCGTCGTCGGGGAACACCCAGAGTAGTCGTGTGATAGCGCGTCGAGTCCACTGTATAAGCCGTCCCTGCAATTGCAGCCGCTTGTGTAGAGCTTGATGAACGAGTCGATGAATATCGAGCGCAGACTCAGCAGGTCGCCTAGTGATGAGCGCATACTTATCAAGTATCCCAATAGCATCTTCTCTTGCTTGCGTTGAGGATGCTTCTACAAGATCAAACAAAATATCTTTCCGATCTACGCATGCAGCAAGAAAAAGACAGTCTGCGGCAAACGCATTGTCACAACTGATCTCATTCATGGAGAGAAACAGTGCAGCATCGACAGGGTCTTGCACACCAGGATCTTGTAGTCTACTCCCAGACGAGTCACCGCTGTGCTCGATAGCTAGTTCTTTATGACCATCTAGTCGTGATCGGTACTCTTGCACCGTTATATCACTAGCCTTTATACAGGCCGCTGCTTGCATGACTGCTAGAGGGAGGTACGATAGCTCTCTCAACATGTGCTCGGCCTCCTGCTGCTCAGCATTTGCGAGTGGCCTCGCCAAGCGGACTTGCAGCATCCTCAGCGCCGTGTCTAGTGTTAACTCTTGTAGCGCTATGATGTTCTGTGGAGCGAGCGCCAGAGCTGTGTTCGTGTTCGTTGTTGTGAAGACAACAGAACATAGCTTAGACTGCGGCAGACAGTCGGCTAAGTCTGCGGCTTCTGTCGTGAACGAGCCGCCAGATCGCAGAGTAGTGTTCTCTGTGTTGTCAAAGATCAGCAAGCATTGTCGCGCACTTATCTCTACTACACAGCGCTTTGCAAGCTGCTTCATGTCAGCCTGGTCGTCGTCCCAGCCTAGAACGCTAAGCTTCTGCGCAACACTTGCATACGACTGGTAGAGACTATCTTTGTCGCTTGCGTCCATCCAAAAGACCGAGCAGTTCTTGTTGTCCTGCCTTGCTCTGTGCGCAACCTCGAGCGCAAGCTGCGACTTGCCTGTTCCGCCGGGTCCAACGATCGCTAGCGTAGTAGTGGTCTGTTCGTTGCTGAAGAGTTTCGCTTCTAGCTCGGCGAGCTGCAACTCTCGGCCTACGAAGCGGGGATTTCGTGAGAAGGGAATAATCGACGGTGCGTCGCTAGCTCCCTCCAGTTCAGCCTGCAGCCTGCTTCGTGCGCTCTCTTCTCCTTCACCATACGCGGTGGGCATAGAGACGCCGAGAATCCCGAGCAGGCAGTATACAATGTCTTCTTCCTCTTTTGTTCTGCGGTTTTCAGCCCATCTCTCTCGCTCAGATGTAGTGAACTCGTCCAAAAGGCAGTTGCGCAATGCTCGGAGCGGGATGCCAGTGGTCTCGTGGACAAGCTGGTCGAGCGATGTTTTGTCGCCTATGCGCTGTCCTTCACACGAGAAAAATTCGACTGACGCTGGTGCAATCAGCTCTTGGAGCGTCCACCCTCGAGTGAACCATGCGCTTGCACGGAATAACGCTTCCCAGTCACTGCGTTGGACCGGCTCTGTCTCAGTCGACACCGAGACGTCTAGCAAGAAAACGTAGCACCGCGCCGCGCTCTTGTACCACTGGAACATCGAGTTGATCGCTTTGGAGCGCTCGTTGTTATTCCACCTGTCGATGCAGCATGTATCGATCCAGAAGTACTGCAGCTCGTCCTGGGCCGCCTGTTCAGCGCAAAACTGGAGCTTTCGATAGCCTTCTTCCTTCTCCTTGTAGGTTTCGTTCGATATGTCTTCGATGAGGATCTCGGAGTCGCTCCATCTGTGCGACAGAATGGCGTAGGGCGGGGTCGATCTGCCGCGGAAGTCTGTTAAGACAAGCCTTCCCAGCGCGTTATAGTGGAGAAGCCGCATGGCGTTTGCACTCTTAGCTTAGTCTAGAGACAGCGAGGCGCGAATGACTTTAGGGATGTCGAGAGTAGAAAGGCATAGTCGCGACAGAGTAAAGCAGGCAAAGGAAGCTTACGCTGGGCTGCTGTAAAGGCTGCCTGTAGAGGCAGTGCATGCGACGAGGCTGAGCGGATGCCGCGCACATCGAGCATACTCAAAGCTGCAGTTCTCAGCCACAGCGCGCGGGGCAAGCACATAAATATTTGAGCACGCTACCACACGCTACTGCATGCCAAGCACCGCCGTTCGCGCACGTCCTGTGCGATGCTTTTTCATGAATTCGCCGTCTGCGCGGAGAAACTGCCGGGATGTATCCACGCTACCCTAAATCGACCTTTTGAGACTGCGATCCTGATCTCTGCTAGCTTGGCTTCCTTCCTAGCCCACCGAGCTTTTTACAGATAAGTGTTGTCTCGAATGAAAAGGGGAGTGTTAGAGGAGGGTTAGGAGACTGCGTCAATAGAACGAGCGACAGCACAGCTAACAACACATTTTTTAGCGTCGGAGACTGACTTGCTAAGAGAACGAGAGCTGCAGAATAGACGCGCATTGCACTTGTCTGTATTCAAGAGCGCTGGGGGCATTCCGAGGGTCCGGAAGAAAAAGTGTCCCGTTACACCGTGCGTCCCGGCACGCTTGGATTGACATTAATTTGACATGTGGTCGTGATAATCGAATCTAGGCGACAGTTTTGTTCAGCAGTGCGTCATGAAGTCGACCGTGAAGCCCGTAATCGTGTCCTCCAATTAGTGCTCGTGGCTGCCTCGATAGAGACCCCGACTGATGCTTTGGACAGAGGCAGCTGACTAGTCAAATTACCCAGTTACCATTTAAAGCACCAGCGCTAATATTGGTAGTTCAACGACTCTCGCCAGATCTTTTGTGATGCACGATGAACATTTGTACATTTAGAACGCGTCAATCGAATCTCTACACGGATGTCGGGTAGGGGCCGTAAGACTGAGTCTGGCATAAGGTGGTCGATAGCTATCCAAAGAGCACTCGTCGGATGATTTTCTTGCAAATCATGTAAGGGGCTGTTATTCGATACGTCCAAACTATCACGGAACAATCACTGCCCCACATGCCTTGCGCCCATGCCACCAACGCCGAAGTTCCTTCAATTCGTACCATGCACGCTTCCCAAAAGCCAGATCGCCATCAGTTTGGTGGTCATCATTTTTTTTCCACACGTGCCATGTTCTTGCGCGACCCTCGTTTTCTTCTCCACAAAGACGAGGTAAGCCTGTTTTCTTCTCATACCACACCGTGAATCCATGAAGCAAGAGACAATCACCTTCACAAACAGCTGCCTCGTTTCCAACTGTAGCATTACCGAAGACTGATTGCTCTCCGTTCACATTCAGAGTCAATCCCTCCACCGCGATGGGAGGCAGGTCCCTCCTGGATAAGTCTGAAATCCGCGGAGTGTTGTCATTGATCGCGACTACGATACCCAGTACGTTGACGGCCTCGGAACGTCCCTGGAACTCGTAGAGAGAATCGTGACAGGTATATGTGAGTTCATTAAACTTACGTTGACCGCCGGACTCGCCAGTTTGGATGTCAGTTGACTCCTTTAGTCAGAAATCTGATTTCTCTTGTTTGCTAACTGTCTTGGCGTTTGTGGGATCCATCTTGAAGTCGAACTTATCGGAGGGAGGCTGAAACTTCAACCCATTTTCGTTTGATGGAGCAGGTTTATTCCTTGTAGCTCTATCCTTTGTAGCTTTCGCCTTTGCAGCTCTATCCTTTGCAGCTTCTGCTCCCTTTGCAGCTTGCTTAAGTGGCAACAGAACGGTCTGAGTGGGTTGTACATTGCGTTGATCATCATGTTTTCGCCGCTTGTAAAAGTATGATTCGTAGGTCTCTGCCGAATCCTTTTCTGCCTCAGCATTTCCCCGCTTCTTAGACTCTGGAGATGCCAAAGGTGTAGCCGACAGAAGATCGTTAGAGAGAATATCTGCGACTGTCTGCGGTTGGGAGGTAGGTGGATATTGAGACAAATCGCCGGTGTTTGTGAGGGAACACAGTTCGTGGTCATCATCATCATGATATCCTATTGTATCGGACGGGCCGCTCATGCAGCCATGAACAGTATCCATTCTATCCAGATGTGGTGTTCGGGTGGTATTTGTCGGTCTAGATGACTTTAGCTTTTTGATCTTGTCCCGGGCGTCATTAAGCTGTTTGACTAGCTCGTCATTTCTCTCGTGCTGTACCGTCAGTTCTGCCTGTAGATGAGAGCAAGAATCTTTAGCCTTTTTTTTTGCTCGACTGCAATCACTTTGGTGCTTCTCTTCCGCATTTTCCATTTCGAGCAATCGATCGTTGCAATCTTGAAGGATCTTTTCCTGCAAACTCAGCTTCTCTTCCAACTTCTCGATCTGTTTTTGTGAGTGAGTAGTATCCAGGAGGTGTCACAAAGTGCAGACAAACCTCCTTTTTGCGATTCTCAGTTTCTGTTTCCAAGCCATAGACATCATGTTCTCGATCTGCTATTATTCCCTCTGTTTTCTCCAGCTTTTCTGTCAGATATTGCACTTGTTTTCCTCTCTCGCTCAGTGTTTCTGTCAAGTGCACTAATTCTGCTTCCATGTTCTTCACCATCGCTATGAAGCCATCTGCGTCGGCTCTACTCTTTGTTGCATAGTCTGCCATGATCTGACTGACAGATTCACGCATAGAAGAACTGTACATTGTTATCGTACGCTTCTCGTGCCGAAATGTGTGGTCATACCTTTTTTGCGACGCGCTCTGATACAGGTCGCCGGCCATGTTGAGTTTGCCAGAAACAGTATCGATACAATCTCTTGAACACCTCTGTCTTGCTTTTGTTAACATGAAGCCCACTAGAGTCCATGTCCTTTATTACAAATTAGGTCCATGATTCCCGAAGGCTAAGCAGCTTACATATGACGTGAAGTGACCTTTTAATGCTTGAAAATAATTATTCAAGCATGAGCTTTAGCAAAAAATGCTAGCATAATAAGCTACACCTCATGACCGCGTCATGTACAACTTGTCGTACGCTCGTGCAGGGTTGGCGCTCAGTAGATTGGAGCGTCAGGCTTACTTTGTCATCGCCCAGCAACTCGTTGACAGCAGATGCACGTAAGAAAAATGAGCGCCAAACGATGACAAATGTTTGAGGACCTATATTCCTTAATACCGAGTCTGCTTGAGCTACGTAGCACAGAGATGTCAAGCCAGCCGCACAAAGACCATGGGAACAGTATCACAAACCGTGACATCGACAACAGATATGTTTTGTCAAACAATCAGAGATTTTCCCTCAACTCAGGACGCGACCCCATCTGTCAGACGAATATGACTCCGGCGCGCTTTATTCTTGCCAGAAAGATTCCGTTCTACACGCAAAGTGTGCACGATTCGTCTTATCGACAGCTGCAACACCGTATATGGTGTTTGATCAAAACAGAAAAGGATGAATACAGATATGAGTTACTTTCGGAGTGTCAAAGAAATAAGAAAGCGGGAAAAGTCACATACCACGATATGGATTGGGGAAAGGGGCTACATCCATCTGCAGACCAGGCATGGCTTCACGAGTTAAGATCCAAGGGTGCTTGGTCTGACAATGTTTATGACGTGATAGCCAAGGTCCGTCTTGGCAGAAAAAATCATTACACTGTCATATTGTCTGTGAAAGGAGAAGGAAAAAGTATTCTGGAGAAGGTCAGAAAGGATTGCAACTATGTTTCCGATGACCTTGTACGATTGTCTCTCAGTACGTTTAGAAGAGCGAGAAACGGATGATATGAGCCAACAATGTGTAGGCTCTGCGATTGTCTTCCATGTTGTCAAACTATCCCTCTAAACTACCGATCTGTGATGTTTGGAAAGTCCACTTCCTGTGCAGTCCATGATACTCGCTGAACCTCCTAGAAGAGAGTCACTTGTTTCATTGTGTCGAATCTTTGCCCGCGAGTGACATACCCTGGACAAGATTGTAATTTTGGTCTAAGACGTAGTTATGGGAATAGGCATACATCCAGATATGGACAAGGCCTGGGTGCATACGCTGAAATCACAGAGAAAATGGCCCCCACGTAAAGAGCAAGTACAACACGTAGTTTATCTTCGGGAAAAAAACCACACCACCGTCCTGTTGTCCGCCGTAGTGACTGAAGAGAAGAATCCGCAGGTGGGCAAACAAAAGGACCATCCCACTTTCGAGGAGCTGAAACGAGTGCCTCTAAGTATGTTCCCTCGAAGGCTTCAGCTTAGATACCGCAAAGATATCAAGGGTGAAACGCTCAAGCATCAGGTAGTGGGCAATAATAAAGGACGACCTCCTTGTCGTGATGAGTCTTAGAGTATCGCGGAAGTGACAAAGGAAAACGAGGTCAATTGGTCGATCATTGTTAGTAGGGACTGTAGTACAGGTGGGAAATACCAAACGCTTGAGTAGTACAGCCAAGTTTTTCCACGCTCTCGTCCTCTCAGATACTGTCCTGAATCTCTCGTACAATTTGTAATTAGATAAGCAAAATGTTATCGTATATAGAGTTGGCAATTGCTGAAAATGTTGTGTTATGTGCCATGGTTCAGAACACGCTCTTCAACAGAATAATTATTCCATTAGAGATCATGAAACAAAGCGACGTCACCGTCCTGTTCGTGTGTGACGTCAGAAACGATAAGGACAGATCAGCAACTCCTTTGTGCAACACAAACAACGTGTCTTCCTTGCATATGTGGCAATAGTTTGAAGCTCAACTTCTGAATGATGTGAGAGCTTACTGTAAGAGATTCCATCAGATGCGCGAATCGAAGAAGTACAAAATCTGAGTCGCGACACAAGATGGCTATCCCGTGTGTTCAAGACGATGGCTCACAGAGGCGCTATAGAAGCTTGTTGAGACTTTCGCGCTGTCGACACCGATCCAGTAAGCATTTCCATTTGTCCTTCTCGAAATCTTTCCTGTTCGAGATTATGGGGATGACCTTGGATGGGATCACGCTGGTCGAAATGCGTAAGTGATGAACACCTCTGTCTTAGTCAAACACGCGATGCGCTGCTATCCGTAGTCATTACGTCTTTCTGGAGCAGAGTGCCACTAGATGTGGTAGGCAGGAGTGGACCGAAGAGATACTTCTTGGTAGCCTCAGCACTTTCACAGAACGCAAGCATCTGGAAGTCATGGCACTTGTCGATATTTTCATCACTCAATTTCCCGCTGGACCACGCCGTCATAGCTTGCTACGTGCTCCCGTAGGAAGATATGACGGTAAGTGTCAGAGCTCAGTCCTGCATCCAGCCGTTGGGCAGCCAAAAACGTACGCATGATCAGTGAGCCTCTGGCATTGTAAGATCGTGGAGATCGTCAGTCAGACATGACAGTAAGCATAATGACTGCAGTGTATTGATCTGAGCCCTGGTCAGCATTACACTAGTTCCCCACGCCTAGTGTGTCGAGTTGCATCAACCAGACATCGCGAGTCCGAAGCCTTTCCCCAGGACAGTAAGCAATGTTGCATGAGATGTAACAAGGGGCATCCTGCAGCCGGATGCCAGCTTATGCTAAGCGTCTCAGGTTGATGCACCAGTCTGACATGTTGAACGTAAGCCTATACTCGCTTTCCCAACGCCACAAGTTATGACGGCCATTTATAAAACAGGGCGGCGAAAGAAACAGTCAAGTGTTCGTGCACTAGCAACGATGGTTACCTGCAGGCGTGCAGCTCCTACTCAGAACATTCATAGCGTGTCTGAAACAGCAGAGTTCAGTACCCAAGTTCAGGACCGTTACGACTTAAGGCCTACCGGCCCCGTTAAATATGGGGAAGATTCTACTGATGACATTACGTCGAACGATTATCCAAGCGAGTCTGCCAGTGAAGGCGTCGGCCGTAGAATGAGCAGCACCAGCAATAGCACATACGACTCCGAGTGGACGACCGATGATGACGAGAGCGGATACGGCCATGACTCATTCGTAGCAAGTGATTCTGGTGAATCAATTGATTCGAACAGTTCCTTTGCTCCTAGTGACCTAACAGGGGACTATAGTTCAAGCGATGGTTTCTCTGAGATTAATGTTGATTCCCCACACAGTCCATCCGTGGCAGGCTCGGATTACTGGGCTTCTGTGTTGCCCGAAAAAGATCCGATTCCAGGCAATGGAGAAAGAGAGAGCAGCGCCGAACCAAGCAGCTGTGATGATTTCTATATCGTTTCAGATGATCCGGGAAACGGTATTTCAGACGACTCATCTGATGAGGATCTGGATTGCGAATTCCCTGTGCATCGTCTCAAGTAACAAATCTCAGACAGCCAGTGAACGCAATGCAGCCACAAATTGGTCTCGAGAACTGCGCATCTATTGACTCTAGTGGCAGTCTACTCACTTCGATGAAGCCAACAGAGGCGTGAGATCTCTCGAGAAGCGCAATGGAATGAATCGACAGTTAGCCGATATGGGATTGTGGAGTGCTGGCAAACACTTTCCCTTCAAAAGTGGGCGGCGATACGGAGACAGGGTCACCATGCGGGCCAAGTTCCTGGAGTCATGCGCACTGCTGTGTTTCTAGGCTGAATTCAACTAGTTTCTTATCATATCAAAATTGTGAGAACCGCTTTTGAGGAACCTTGGTGCTCATTCGTACGTCATGGGTTTTTTTCCGCGAATTCACCACTGACAGGAGCGTCACATTCAGGAATGGTAATACAACCGGTAGAGATTTCAGTCACCTCGCCTCTGATGTAGCTATCGATTGAACATTTCTGTCTGCGTAATTTAGCGCTAGAGAGAGGTCCACTCTCTTCACCAACGGTTGCACGATGAAAGATGGTTCTGATAGCGGGAAAGGCAGATAGCATCCACCACTGCGTGACAGGACAACCTACATGTCGGGGCCGGCCAGCCAGCTTATTCAGATCACAGACTTCTGTCCAAAATCTGGAACCTGATTGGCCGGTCCCGACACGCAGGCTGTCCTGTTACGCAAGGACGGATGTTATTCAGCATGCTCCAGGAACTTGTAACAGCCAATGTCCTATGCGATCATTGGCAAGACGCCATAGTCTGCCATAACTCCAGAATCAAGATACATCCTGTCAGTTCGTGGTGCCCACTGTCAAATCATTTCACTTGTCAAGATACTGGGTGCACTGAAGCAGATAGGTACGACGTATATTCCGTAGTCAGACTCAAGACGAACCGCTATCAAGCCATGATAGCATTCCGTGTGTATGTATACCTCCCTGCTTAGTGTTTCGGCCCGGAAGGGACCGGGAGGGCCCAGTAGGCCCTGGGGGTGGGGTGCCCGGCCTGACATCCACTGGTTCACTATCTGACAATTATCAAAGCATACCTGCTCGAGGCCTCTCTCTTTCAAAGCTGATCTTCAACTTCCATTCCTACGCAACGAGTAATTTGGTGGGCGGATATCAGGCAATAACACATTGGCTCAGGTTGGGACATCGGTTATTCGTGCCCTCTCGTTGCCTGATAAAAAGACATGGTCGCTATTTCATGGATAGGACGTATCAGTGGTAGTAGTGCTTTGCCTCATATGAGCACCAGCATCATCTTGGGTAGTGATCTTGTATTTCTCCGCAAGGAATCCAAGATGTTCATGGTAAATGCTCATGAGCTGTCCGAGTTGGGTCTCGTACTCTTGCACATATTTGGAGATTTTCGCTTCACCTTCCTGTTGAACACGCTGAACCGCTTGTTCACAGGACCGGAGTGAAATCTCTACCGCGGTGGTACAATCCTGTACATGTTTGCGTATCTTCGCATCTTGTTCTTGTTCGAGCTCTTGAAGCCTTCGTTTACAGGCACCCCCTGCATTTGCTACTGTGGCGTTATGAAATACATCCAACCGGTGCTGCTCATCAGTGCGATCAGAAGGACTGCTGTTCATGTCGGACACAGACCGGCTACTTTGGCAGCTCAGAAGTACAGGTGAGTCTTGCCTCACGGCTGAATTTGTGTCCAGCTGGAGCTCATTGAGTTTGCTTCTTCCGGAGGGTACACATTCCCTAGTTTTTGGATCGATAGACAATCTTTCGACAGGACCCTCGCTCCTGTCATCGCTCTTATTCTTCTTCTCCCCCTTCTTCTCCCCCTTCTTCTCCCCCTTCTTCTCCCCCTTCTTCTCCCCCTTCTTCTCCCCCTTCTTCTCCCCCTTCTTCTCCCCCTTCTTCTCCCCCTTCTTCTCCCCCTTCTTCTTCTTCTTCTTTTCGCGAAGCTTACCTGATTGTAAAGTTTCTGATCTATCGTCTTCGCTCAGCGATGAAGGCATCTTTGCTTCGAAAACAGACACTATAAGCTCGTAAACCGCTTCTTGTAACTTTGACGGATGCTTCTCTGTGATCAACGAGCAGGTGTGTACTTGTTGACTATAAGCTAAAGGCGTCTCACACCGTCTGACATGTCATCGCTCTAAACGACCACTACATCGCGTTTTCAGCTTATTTCTAAACACGCTAAGACGGTATCAAAAGTTCTACTTCTGACGGGGCTTGGATATCAATCTAGTAAGCAGATGACAGGGCTGACAATGGGCGTGGTGAAAATGCGCTGGGAAGACATCGCTTATAGGGAGACCGTTATTGCGTCGTCAGCTTCCTCACCTGATGACAACAGATATTTAGTCTTTTTCGCGCCTCTTCGCCATAGCGCCAAGACTCTCATCCACCATGCTGCTGATCCAGCCTGCTTCGCTGGGAGTTGCCTGCGCAACATTTGCCAGTACGCTCGCACACGTGATGATGGAGAGTCCTGTCCCTTACGGCAGAGCTACGCTGAATAACTCCCCTCTGGACGGCACTGGTATAGACTTCCCGTGCAAGCTCCGGCCTGGGGTGTACGACGTGACGCACATGAACTACTGGACGGCCGGCGAAGCGCAGACGGTTCGCTTCCTAGGTTCCGCGGTTCATGGCGGCGGCTCCTGCCAATTCTCAGTATCTCGGGATCTGCAACCCACCAAGTCCAGCAGATGGAAGGTGGTGTACAGCGTAGTCGGAGGGTGCCCAGCTCGTGCGGAGGGCAACTTGCCGGGAGGCCCTACGAGCCGCGTCCCAGACACCTTCGAAGTTGTGCTGCCCAAAGAGCTGCCGAGCGGCGAGTACACCTTCGCCTGGACATGGTTCAATAGACAAGGCAACCGTGAGATGTACATGAACTGTGCTCCGATCACTGTACACGGTGGGGGCAGCGATCCTGAATTCTTTGCCTCCCTTCCCGACATGTTCGTCGCGAACCTGCCGAGCTCAGCTTGTTCCACAGTTGAGAATTTCGACTACGAATTTGCAGACCCTGGGAGCGCCGTGCTGACTGACAGTCAGGCAAAACCTACCACGGGGCTCGTGGGTGATGGATGCGCTTCCATGACCGTACTCGGCAGCGGATCGGGGACGGATGATCCTGCAAATGCGTTCTCGAACGGCTCATCTGAACAGCAAAGCGCACATACGACTCTGCGCGAACAGCCGGCGACCGCAGCTTTCGAGACTACTCCCTCTAATCGGTTCAGCATTGCAGTAGTGAAAGCTCTCGTCGCCGGGGAGGTGACGTCTTCCGACGCTCAGGCTCCTGCGGCTCAAGCTACGCAGGCATCATCCCAAGGGTCAACAACACTCACAGATGTAGTACCAAGCGCGCAAGTTGCGTCCGAGGCCTGTGTGCCATGCGATTTAGCGAACGAGGTGATTTGCATAGACAGCTATCACTACGGCCTTTGTGATCTTGGCTGTGCACGTTCGCAATTGCTGGCCCCCGGGACAGTCTGCACAGATGGGCAAATCCTAAGACGCGCTATCTAATTAGCGATAACAGCTGTCTATCTAGAAGAAGAATGAATTCTGTAGCCATACGAGTGGATCTAATGTTTCCTTCTTGTTCATCGGTCTTGACCCTCGTGTAGCAATTCAATTTGGCGTTATTATCTTCCAGGTATCAAATCGATATCTATTTCCTAGCGTACTCCATCTGAGTGGCTCGACTTTTGCTCGTTGGCATTTGAGACTCGAATAGAGTACTACTGGTAGCGAAAGGTGTGTACGACGAATGTCGCGCTATCATCTGTACATCGTTTGCTTTCTGGCAACCGCGCAGGACTGTTTGGAGCAGCAAAGTCAACTGCAGACCCAGTAAGTTTGTTAGGAAGGCCAGCTGATTGCAAACGTTTTCCAGCATCTCCATCACCAGCAAGACTCTGGAAACTCGTCATGTGTCATATTTGCATCATCATATAGACTATCCTTGTTTCAGGATTGGGGTTGCATGTGAGATATCATTCTGCTCGAAGCATAGATGCTTCTTTCTGCTCGTCGGTACTTGCAGCTGCTACAGCTCGTCTTTGTTTTTCTATGTGCTCATCGTTATATATCAGGGCCCTGTGGATCTTCATAATAAATGATTGCCATTCCATCCTACGGGCACGCGTTCATCTCCACGGGGAACTTGTTCAAAGACCTGTATTCTTTTTTTTCCGGATCATTTAGCCGACCAGAGAACGTTGGAGAGACCATTGGATCACGATAGTATTCGTTATGTGGAGTTTGGGAGGCTTCTGTAGCAATCGTCTGGCGCACAGGGCGAGTCTTGTGCAAGAGAAAGAACAAAAGGCCCGCGCACAGCGCAAGGAAGAGGATTGCCCCAATGGTGATTCCCACAATAGCTGCTGTGGAAAGCGCCGGTGGAGAACGATCAGCCGATGCGAGGTCTCCGGCTGAGCTGGCCGCTGTTGGGGAGGCAACTGTCGAAGACGCTTCATTAGGAACGGGATCACCAGGTGCTAGCTGGAAGTCGGCCCTGGCTGCAGCCAGCACCTGTTCATGCAGCGTTTGTGTTTCATTTGGATTGATGACGCCGACCATCTGCTTTCCTTTGCACGAGTCGGGGGCAGCACAGTAGTAGAAGATCGGCTCTGTGCTGTTGATGGTCAAGTTCCAATAGGTGATCTGGCTCCATTAGCCAGCAGCCTCAAACTTCCGAAACTGTCTGGAATGCTCACATCGTTGGGCGTCTTCACCCACTGCGTTTCCGACCAAAACCCTATCCTGTCCCTCCCAGTGTACTCGTAAGGAACGCATGCGCTTCCATACTCGGCTCGGGCCACGGAATGGTCTGGGGGATAGAACTCGAAAGTGACGACGTCTCCAACGGAGACATTGGTGAGCTCTGCGGGTTCGAAATGGAAGCCGCCCGCGCCAGCTTTGACCACGTGAACCCGAACTTCGGAGGCGCTAGTCTGTGTCGCGACGGACGAGGTTGAAGAGGCGATGCTTGGAGCTGGGACAGTCGCTGTGGCGGAAGACGCTACACTCGTCCGGCTGTTGGTCGTCGCTTGTGTAGGACCTTGTGCCAGAACAGCGACCAGCATGAGTGTGAGTGCTGCGGCCCGGGCCAGTGGTGTAGACATGGTCGATTCTTGCGTATTGCGGTTCAGATTCTGTAGCGGAGCGTAACGCAAAACCGTTCATGGTAATCGTGGGAGTGGCCAGAGAGTAACAACGGCTACAAACCTGCCACAAATATTTGACCTTTCCTGTGATCTAGATCCGCCAAGGTATTTCCGTAGATCACTTACATGCTGACTCGTTTCTGCACGGCATCTGGCTGGAGCATCAAGATGCTGTGAACAGGTTCGATTTGCCCGCTAATCTAGCCCATCCACTATGACACATGATCGGAGCAAACACGAGGCATCAGGGAGGGGTGTACACGCGGGTGTATTACCGCGATGATCCCCACGTCTTACTACGTCTCATCGTGAACCGCTCGCAACGATGCCAACGTGGTAGAGCAGCATCTTCACCAGCAGACAGAACACCTATCTAGGGGATAAGACGAACTCACTGTAAGCATTATCGGTGAATTGTTGGAAGCACATGCAATGTGCGTAATCTGCTTACTTGTCAGAACAATGTCTACTCAACTGCGCTGTGCTCACGCTCTGCTTCTGTATCCGCCGTGAAATTGCGGGATGCACGTCCTCATGCCTACCAATCGTTCTCTCCGCTCATCGGCTCTGAACAGCGGTCAAGAGAAACAGACGGAAACACCATGAAGAGCTACGCGTGATCCTCTCGTGGTTTCTTGGCGACCGCTGCGTCGTGTGCACCTTGCACTTGGCCCTCTATGTCACTCTGCGCGCTGAGTGCGGAACTACTGCTATGTGTGACGTCGAATTTGCAAAAGCAAGACCTCCTGAATCTCTCCCTTACGTGCAAGCATCTGCGGCACGCCTCGGAGCCGGAGCTATTCCGGGAATATACCAACATTTCTCGACGCGGCCACTCCTTTCTGCCTTTTCTCAGACGAATCATCCTCCAACCCGATCTGAGCAAGCATGTCCGAAAGCTGCACCTCAGAGCTTGGACGACACTCCTCATCGTCACAGACAACGGCCTCACGTCGGAAGGTATCTTACGCCAGTACTCAAAGCAGCGGGATATCAGAGGCGTTCGTGGCACACAGATGACCGAAGCAGATCGCGTGCTGCTCATTCAGGCTGCAAGGAACGCAGGGGTGATCGAAGAGCTTGCATCGCTCGACTGCGGTTCATGTCATCCTGGTGGAGTTCACAATGCTACATGTGCTATCCCCCTCTCGCCAATCCTGAGAGGCGCATCTGCGTCCGATCGCACGTTTTGCGAACGGCTGCGAGCAGGCTGCGAGGACCCATTGGTTTCGCTTCTCATCGCTCTGCTTCCGAATGTGAGAGACATTGTGCTCGATGGTGTGCCGAGCGACATCCATGCCCTGATCTGGCAGCCCAAGCACGGCTTTTCCAGCATTACGGACGCTTACAGCCTGTGCAGCTGAGGGCGCGCTACAGTGGCCTCTGGATTTCTTCCAACCGCTGCTAGCTTGGGGCAAACTTCGTATCCTCAAGGCTTCGCATGCCACCTCGGGGCGTCTACAGCTCACCAGGCGCGAGTCGATGACTCCGGAGGTTCCGCCGCTTGTTCTGTTGCCTGAGAAGCTAGCCCTAGAGCGAGTGGAATTGGAGAACTGCTGTCTTCGAGCATCGGATCTTCAACCGTTGTTGCGAAGCTGTAGCGGCTTGAGGAACTTCCTGTACACGAGCAGAAGACGTGAGGCTGGACCTTTCAGCCCCTCACCTGCAGAGTTTGTCGAGCTTCTGAAACCTCTCCAGAACACATTAGAGGGTCTGATACTCGATGTGGAAGTCCACCGAAACGAAGGCAAGACTGACGATAAGCTTGCGCTTATACATTCGCTGGCGCACATGACAGCGCTCAAGGTTCTTGTGACCACGCCAGAGATGTGGCGCTCGGGTACAGTTGAGGATGCCACGACAAACAACCACAAGGACGGATCGGGAGAGCAACGCCTGTCTGTGCGCATTCCTCCGAATGTGGAGACACTGGTGTTTGGTATGTCCGAGGCGGAGAAGACCACATCCCCAAGTCAGCTTAGCGATCTCGTTCGCACGCGTACAGCCATGCTCCCTAACCTTACCAATCTCTCCGTTGGGGGCATAGACTCAGCGTACGTGCAAGCGATAAAGCAGCTCTATTTGGACCTGGATTCGTTCGCGTCCGCTGGACCGCGTAAACTGCACGCTGAGATAGGGCCTATCTATGTCAGATCAGTCTTTGACACTACGCAGCTTTCTCATACTGGGAACGAAGTGAGATGGACCGAGAGAATGTATACGACATCTCCGACTGAGGACTCTCTCTTCGCGCGGGCGTACGAGAGAATCCGCAGGGGACTCCCTCGCTGAGATTGTTTCTTGTCAATGCCAGAAAGGCGCTTGAAACAGGCACTGGGCCAGCGTTTAGATGCCGCATGTCCGCGTACTCTGTGGAGGAACGCCTTCTTGGGCGCATGGCAGAAACGGTAAGTTCAGAGATGGTGGAGTTTTATATAGCTTGCGCCATCTGTGAGAAAGGAAGAGATCGAGGGGCGAGAGGAGAGTCAACAGCGGCCTTCCTTAACTTCAACCCTCAATTTTGTAGTCTTCGTCAGCGCTGCGAGAGAGCTAAAAGGCGGTTGGTGCGTGCTGTTCGTAACATAACGTAAGACTCTCGCAGTCTGGCAGGAATTATGTACGCCTAATGTTACGAGACCACAATGGATAGCGACGTGCGAGACAGCATGTTTTTGTATCGCAGTTCCTCCCGGCATCGTTGTATATCGACTTGACGTGTTCATGCTGTAATCAGAAACATGTTGAACATTCAGGTTGTACAACAATTTGATGGAGAGCGGAATTGCTTGAAATTTATACTGTCGACTCTGTCGCAACGACGAAACAAATGAAGTACCTCGCATCGGGATCATGACACGGAGCCTTCGTCGCGGATATCTTGATGTAGGCGATTTTCTTGAAAGAGAATCCCGTCGCTGCCATGAAACTCGATCCCTCTAGTATGATATCGAATGTTAGGCTTCGAAAACAAAACCATGCTCGTCATCTCCTCGCAGGCGATCGACTTTGATGTCTTCACTTGGGAGGAGGGGGGGGAGGCTTAGGCGTTCCACTCGTGTCGTAAGCACCGCGGCCAAGGTTATCAGATTCCGATTCTATGAACATCATGGTAGTGATACGTATATATTGTCTGTCTCGCGTCAGTATAATATCGCATGTCAATGTTCTTTCATGCTTCGCAGACACTGTATGCCACATACGAGCTGGAAAAAGAAGACCGCTTACGAAAGTAGCTAGGTCAGTGCCGTGAGTGGGTAAATAGAAAAAAGAGGTTGTTTGAGAAACTGCATGCGAGACAAAATAGGCCAGACGTTGTTGTATGCTGATGAACTTCTGCGGTAATGACTGAGAAAACGATTGATGATGGATTGAATGACAGTCAGCAGCTGTTTGGAAGAATAATCGGAGGTACCGTCAATCTTAAGTACTCTCACGAGAGACAAGGATCTAAAGCCACACGGCAAGGTTCTCTTCGTTACAGTATGAGACCAGAGCAGTGGAGACAGTGGCACTCACTATGCTCAACAGGTCTCGGGCTCCGACCATCCTGCTGTGTACGAAGCCCCTGAATGCCCAGCCTCAACACATGCACAGACGACAAGGATATGGCTTTGTGGAACAAGATATTGATGTAGTGCAGTGGCCCTGTTGTCCATAATCAGACGCATCAGCCGAGATCAAGGCCGTGTTTGTGATTTGATTGGCACAGGACAGGTTAAGGTTGCAGCTGCCGTGTAGATGCAGGATCATCAACTGGTCGCGTACGCGCTATCTCATGTACCGAGCACTGCACGGCTTGTCGTGCCCTAGTAGTGGAACTACATAGTAGAGAGATGAGGGCTGAAAGCTACTGCGACAATGAGTGATTGGACAGCAAATTCGTGAACGTCCAGCCTGCTGCTTGTTCTTCCTTTGGCTGCATCACCAGGCAGCGTCACCCCCAAAGCAATGCACCTCATGACGCCTGTTTCCAAAGACCGGTCATAAGTATAGAGCGTCCCGTGATCTATTCCCAGCTGCAGGTAAATGTTTGGAAGAATTCATCTATGAAGTTGTGTCCACAATCTTGTTGCAAAGGACGTTGCAGCACATAACATGCTTCCAAGGGTCATTAGGAGGTAGCAAGGTGAAGTTACTACGAAGCACGGCGCTTCGTATAAAGTCGATCTCTTCCACAGGCGTAGTAGCAGCTAAGCATAGGTGATTGGATCTTTAGTGTCCTCGGAAGTAGTCGATAACTTCCAACTATCCGAACGAGTGTGATCACGCTATGGCTGGTATTGTGGTCGAGCCGAAATTGGGAGATGGTTAACACTCCATCGACAGACACTCTTTGCCGGGATGTTACATTGCTCTGAACGTAGTGCTGGGTCCATTTTTCCGTCCTGCACCAGGGCGGTTTATACATAAAACATGCGCAGTGAAGTTTTCGGATGATCGACGCGAGCTCTTTGGGCGAATGGTAGTCGTGGGTCGAGTTGACCTCTCCAACTCAAGTTATGATCATGGAACCTCTCAATGCTGTATACTCGTACGTGGCTGATTCCGTGGTTTTGTGCGCTGTGATAGTATATCGGGGTTAGAAGTCTACATTTTCGTATGCTGCGCAAACAGGCCTAGACGGCCTGTTGACCGAACCGCAGGATGGCAGTACACCACGGCTTCTGCATGTGTCTGACCGTCGTAGTCACAACAGCACGTTACTAACCTATCGTCATACCAGCTGATCGCATTTAAAACCCCAGATACTGGCGATGGCTGCCTTGGTACGTGGTTGCTCATCGTCATTGTTAAATCGTCTTTGGTGAGAGGCGCGTGTGACACATTGCGCGCACGAGCAAGGAAAACCACGAATGTGTGTTGTTGCCTCGCCGCGTTGCACTCGAACGACCTGCGGAAGAATGACGAATTCGCCTGATAAGGGGCAAGAATCGTGAGATGTGTTTGGAGGAATTGCCGTTGTTATCGATGATCTCGACGCATCCCACAAGGGTCATTCATTCACCTCAACAAGACAAATGCCATTGTGCCTGCAAAGAGAACGAGGTTGTCATTGCACACCGACCTTTGCCGCTACCAACAAGCACCAGCTCACTACGATGTCCGTAGCACCAGGTTTGGGAGCCAGACTGCAGAGAGGGATGGTTCCGAGACGCCGGCGCACGGTTGGCGAGAAAGAGGACTGATTGAAAGCGCGGTGAAGTGTGTAACGGCAGATCGTAGGCAACCACACGCCACGACAGAGCAGGAACATGTGTTGAGCTCGAATGATCTCCATGCAGGAGGGGCCGTTTATGTGCAACCTATCCAGCTTTACTTGCTGGCGATTCGACGTCGAGCGAGTTCGGCTGTTCATTTAATGCGGCTTCCATAAGATTTACGCCACACTGCGAGGGAGGTCTTGTCACTCTCGTGGCAGATCAAACATTGTAACGGTATGCAAGAAGCCATCAACACCGCCATTTCGTGCAAAACACTCGAACTTGTTACCATGGTTGGCTTTCGTGATAATGCATATTGTGCGCATGAATGCTGTTGCTTGCTTTCCGTGGTCTGTGGTGACTGTCAGCAGAAACACTCTCACCTGGCACCGTCAGCGCTTGTCAGCATTTCTTGAGCTGCTGATTCTCAACGTTTCCGGAACAAGCAAAGTCCTTGCTTGCAGCCTTCTGATGATGCGCATGCGCAGTTGGGAATCAACAGGTGCCGAATGAAAGATGTGGAATATGCAAGAAGCAGATTGACAATCGTGTCACACACACGAGCATCTGTTGGCACGAGGGCCGTGCTTTACCAGTGTAATGCGATATGGCGATCGCATTGGAATCTTATCGCGATTGGTTCTCGTCGAGTTGCTTTCTTTAGGGTGTCAGTTGGTGTAAAGATAGAAAAATGGCAATCGCAGTCAGTTGTGCATGGTAGCATTCTAGTCGGGCTCACGCAACCTGTTCCTGGTCGCCACACTTACCCGTTGAGTCGAAAACAGGCACTGTCTCTCCTACAGCGAGGCTGTTTAACTCGGCAATTTTTGGTATCACACACGATGGAGATGACGGTCCACGTGTTGATGCTCATGCTGACCGCGCAAAGATGGCAGCCCACACAGTTGCGGCCTGGAACCCTTTGCATGTAGTCCAGTTACCAAAACACGAACATCCGTGGTGATGAGATGAAATAGGTTTAACAAGTACCACCATACTACTCCTCTCAAGGTATCGTCTATGACTTCTGCCTTGATCCCGAGCTCTTGCCCTCACGAAAGCGCACCTCATCCGGAAGACCCGATCCCGCCTACTGCAACCACGAAGCTAGGGTTGACTGGCTTCAAAAACGTCGCGAATTCAGAATGGATGTGCTAAGGCTCCCAGTACGGATGTACTGTGCCTTTAGACCGGAGCTATGTCGCGCCACATCGCTGTTCATACCGAACTACCCAAAAAGCTGTACCCATCCGCGCACATCATGGTGATTACTATCTCGCTGATCGTCATCCGCTTTCGCAGTTCAAAGTCGAAGCAGAGATGCCTAGCCGCTGCTTTGAAGATTATACCTTCTGATCAGCTGCTAATGATGCATGTATCCGCCGAGGGTGGAAGCAACAAAGCTTGTGAGCTTGCAAAGGCCTTTGAGGTGGGAGAAAACGTCCATCTGTCAGTGAAGACGTTATGCTTGGATAGTATCCCCGGTAAGCCAAATGATCGCCGACTCTGCAAGACTTTTAGCAAAGCACTCCCGCCCTCGTCTGTGGTAGCGCCTGTCGGACTTGTGGATGGTGGCATCGTTCTGAGCTGCAAGTGGGTCTTTTATGGTCAAAACAAGAGACTCAAGCACAACGTGGTTAGCAACACATGGAACCGGCTACTCGACAAATCCTTGTGGGATCTTGCAAGGCCACGGTGTGATCTGTTTTCCGAAAGGAACGACTTCATTTGCTCCAATCACGTAGAAGACCACGCTGCAGTGCTCAGAAGTTTGGATATACAAATCGAAAATGTCGACTTTAAGACGGGTGGACACCTACAGCATGCAAAACATGATCCATGAGAATACAAATCGTCAATCTCCAACACTTGGAAGGTCAGTCCATCTCAAGGAAACACGACGAGTCGTTCATCTGGAAAACTGTCATCATACTAGCAGCATAGCTGTGTATCGTTGGCTTGAAATGCTTGATCTTGATCGCGACAGTAATGACTGCACATATACCTCTCGGCATCACCTTACTTCCCAACCTATCACCAAAATTGTGTCTTGTCAAAACATGGCAGCACGCCAGCACTCACTTCATGCAAGATCGCAGCACCAAATACCCGCATACAGCGCACATCCGATACGCGTGTAATCCGTCGATGTCAGGATCTCTGCGTGGCCCGTCTGCCCGTTGTAGTTCCAGCCTGCCGACTGACTTGCGCAGGTGTTGCCTAATCCGGGAAGATTGGGTATCTCGCAGAGCCATCCACCTACGAAGACATGTTCAAAGGTTTCCAGCTTGCCGGGAGCCATCACTTGGGCTAAGGTACCGGGGTGAAATTTATGGGTCAGGGCGCCGTTTCCGGCCACAGTGGTGTTCAGGGCGTTGTCTGCGAGCTCGGGGGCATATATGAGAGCGTGCATGCCTAATTTGGTGCGCCATCCGTTAACGACGCCCAGATATACATCGTCAGGAATCGCAGAATACGCAGTGTGTGTTGGCATCGTGTATGTAGATGTCAGCGTAGTCGTCCTTGTGGAGATGGGACGAGGTCCATTGATACTGTTGGAGGTGCCAGGCTGATCATGGTAGACACTTCTCGATGCTTCAGATAGGCTAGATAGAGTAGAAAGCGTACCGCCTCCATGAGTTTGGCTCGAACAGGCTGTGTGCAGCGTGCTCTGAAGTGGAGGGGACGCAGGCACGTGGTCAGACGCAAAGACAGTGGCCAGAAGAGGGGCAACGAAACTAGATATCGCTGCGATGCGAAGAGCAGCGGCAAGCATTGTGGGAATCACCTCGAGATCACAGAAACGACGTTAGTGTAGAGTGACAAATTAGAGTTATCGCACGATAACACAGGTGGCCTCAAAATTAGAAGGGCGTTGCGTCGGTACTGTATAAAATGTGACAGAGCGGACCGTTATGCTTACGCAGGCTGCTGTCTGTCTTACGCATGCCCCAGTAAGCGATGACAGGATTGGCAGAATGATGCGCTCAGACGCTTGTGCGCTAGTATGACCACTCGTGGTGCCCGCCATCTAGCGACCAACCCCAAAACGCATCTTTGACCGATTGTTGCAATGGATTTTGTCGTAGGGTAAAGGGTCGCAATGGAAGCGTCACTTGGTACAGAAGCAAGACATCGTCCTGACCCACGTACCGTAAGCGGGAATCTTGGTGTCCAGAGATGATGGACGTACCTCTAGCTTCGAAAGCCGGGGACAGCTCCTTTGTTTCTAGGTTGCAGATGCCCTCGACTGTATACTGGGTGCCTAGAAGTTGCATGTTGCACAAGACCGCGATTGGCACCCTACCATCTTCCGTGTCCTTGATGAACGACTTGGTTGCTGTAGATCCGGGGCTACGTCTGTGTCGATATCGGTGTTTAGGCGGAAGATTGGGTCACCATTACGCAGCACCCAAACAGCCATAATTTCCGTGTAGCACAGTTCGAATGCAATCCCTCCTCGTAGCTGTTTGGGCTCACTTTCGCTCTTAGCCACTGCGCCTTGGAGACTCAATCGCACCTCGTCTCCGACGGCGACGTCAGCCATGGCTAGGGTCAGAGCGCCGGCGCCGGTAAAGCGAACTTTAACCTGTCCGTTTGCACGGCGAAGTCGAAGGCTGGGCTCCGCAAGGATCAGAGCCATCTCATGTCGTGCAGATGAGTAGGGCCATTTTACCATGACAATCGTACTGATGCACCCTGGTTGAATGTTGTCCCGGCAGAGATCCGCGATGAGTATGGGATGCATTTGTTGCAGGCCGTGGAGACTTGGGATATCGATGGGAAGATGCTGTCTAGTCTGCGCATATTGGACGCTTTTTCCATATGGTGCATTCCATGCATGGTGCTTACGATCACCGTGACTGGTCTAGTCAGACGTAGAGACCCCGGCATTAGCCTTTGGAGCTGACAAAATAATGACCGTATCCGTCTCTCCGGGTGATGTAGAGCAGAATGCCTGGCCCAATGATCCATAAGCATGTTCTCATGCTCCAACGCATGCTGGTACGAGACCGTATAGTGGCTGATGACTCGAAAGGATCAACGAATCTACAACACGCACAACCATCGGTCCGCACACAGGAAGTCTGCCTCGCCAATCTGCTCGAACAAAAGCTCTTCTCCTGCGTCATACAGCCCACTGCGGCCGTAGGGCCCCTTGCTACTATGGACTGCTTCTGGCGACCAGTGCCCTGCTGAGCGTCTCTTCATCTCCGAGAAGTCGCCGTGCACCTTTTCGAAGCCCGGCTCGAAGATAAATCCGGCGAAGAAGATCTCGACGTAGAGACGACCTTGGACTGCGCCTCGCGAGCAGCGCTCTATTAAGCCCCGCGCTTGGTAAAGTAATTCTCGAAGGGCTTCTGTGGTGCCTTGCGTCCAGCGGCTGCCCTCGTGCTCGCAGATGTGGAATGCGCGTACCTGCAGAGTACCGGATAACCGACCCAAATCTCCAGAGAAAAAGTCTGCACATACTGTCGGCAGCGACACAGACAGAGTTTCCAGCCGACAAAGTCTCCGGAACATCTCACAGTAGTGCTGACTCGCACCTGAAGGAGACCCCGGATGTGAATGCCAGAACCCATCTCGCGATCGCGGACTGTACTCTAGAACCCGCAGCGTTGCGGGTGCTGCCTCAGCCACGGCTACTACACTATCGATTGAGGTCGAAGAGTTGCAGGTCAGATGAAATTCCTGGAGATTGGTGGCGGTGCTGGCGATCGCGAGTACATCGCTGTCTGTGACGGGCATGAGCGTCGTGTTGCCGAAGATCTTGAGGCGGCGCAGGCAGCTAAAGTCCACCGCGGCCAAGGGGTCGAGATTGTTCCCATTCGCCGAGTCGGCAATCTCCTGGGTCGTCGGCTCGACGCACTGTAGCTCGAGGGATTCCAATCGCTCGCTGCGACCCGTCAATAACGCCTGCCACGACTCGTGGCTCAGGTACCGAATGGCCGTCCATGGACACGACAGAGATGTAAGTCTGTCGCATGCTTTGAGCATCTCGTACACAAGTGGGACTGCTTCGGCAGTATAGAAACCACGGACGCATACGCGCTTGATCCGGCACGCAAACCCGGGAACCGCCCTGCAGACAATGGCTGTCTTTCGCAGGGCGGTAAAGGAATCGCGGTAGACGGCAGTGCCTGTCGGACGGTCGATAAGTTCATAGAGGAGGTAGAACTGGCGACGGAGGGATAGGTCAATCCATCGCTTCGCAGTCAGCGTCAGACAGAGAACTATGTGCTACAGAGTGACATTGGCCTACTTACCTCTGCACCTCTCTCCTGCCGGAAGTAGAGCTCGCGTAGTGCGTAGGTCAAGGCCCACTCGTGCCACTTCCTGCACACACATCGCAGTACAGAACTGACGTCCCATTTCAGCTGATCCGAGGGGAGCGGTCCTCTCACATAGCGGTGTAATTTTGTGAGAGACAACGGCAGTGATGCACCTGATAGCCCATAGGTGAACGTAGGACTATCGCGTATGTTGGCCTCGACGACCTCTTCCAAGATCTGACAAAGAAGCTCGTAGGGTAAATTGTGCATGCTCGTCGTCGGTGACTGCTTTGGTAGCTAGGAGCGGTATCAGCGTACTAAAAGGCGGCGTGCATGAACGGTTGGATGTCGAAAGTCATGAGCGGCGTGATCTATGCGGTATGGCACAGCGTGTACAAGTATGTGCGATGTTGTACCAGTCTCTCAACAAGAGCAAATCATACATCACACAAGAAGGTGTTCGCCCCTGTGATGGAGTTACGATTGAAGCGGTTCCTGTCATCGCCGCGTCATTCTATCGAATCACTGAGTATTCCCGACCACGCATGCACTTCTACACTCTCCAATAGCCTACGCAACAGCATATTCTGGCGATGCCGCAAGCCTCAGAATAGTAATGGGAGTGGGGGATGGCTGACGGTGTAAGCGATTGCAGAAACGCTTGGGTCGATACCAAAGCGAGTCATACGTAAGCTCTTGGCATAGCGCTGGGCCAACGGCCTTACTTTGCGGATTTGGTGTACATGAGATATCTGGTTTTGGAAAGCACAGCAGCGCAGCCAGGTGGGAGTCAACCGTCGAACCGATGTGCTCAATACGTGCTGGCTGTTGTATTCCTCGGAGCCCCGGTTCGTGATATCTGGCGGCTGTGTCTACTATAGTCTGGTCATTACGCTCATTTCCTGTTCTCCGATACGCTTGAGTCGTCACCGACTACGACGATCGCCGGCGCAGGACCAGCCTCAGCATCAACCTCCCCAGTCTTCTTGTTCCTGGTGAACAAGCCCTTGATCTTGCGACAGCCCTTGCAACACCACCTGTAGACCACGACGACAGGCTTGCCGACGACGCGCGCGATGACAGCGAACCACTCATCAGGGAAATACCTGATCAGGACTGCCCATGGGATGCAAACGAAACCAGTGATGATACTGATAGCCCATTGCGTGCCATCGATACCACCGGGCTTGATCTGGAATGCGCGGCCACCGACGAACACGATGAGAACCTGGAGTCCAATGATCATGACGACGATGCCAATGAAAACCAGTTGCGGAGTATACCCTCAAGCACGTTAAGCTTGTTGTCGAGACGCCTGTTGTTGAAGATGTTGAAGATCTGCATCCAAACGAAGCTGTTGAAGATGACAGTGTCGAGCTCGAGTTGCTTATTGGGGTCCGATAGATCGTAGCCGAGGATGTCGCCACCAGCGAAATATAACACAAAGATGGCTGTGATCTTGTAGATGTTCTGACCGGTGATCTGCTTCCACATGGTTGTCGTGATGAGAGGGCCCTTGCCCTGTGGTGGCCGATCAAGGATCTTCTCGGTCGGTGGGTCGGTAGCGAGCGCGAGCGCAGCAAAGGTATCCATGATCAAA
Organism: Alternaria tenuissima; assembly: GCA_004156035.1. Classification (NCBI taxonomy): domain Eukaryota; kingdom Fungi; phylum Ascomycota; class Dothideomycetes; order Pleosporales; family Pleosporaceae; genus Alternaria; species Alternaria tenuissima. The sequence goes on along the minus strand of PDXC01000014.1, from coordinate 37,593 downwards.
TTGACCCAGAGGAGCTGAACAGCTCGTAGCACGGGCTTCATTTCGTCATCGTACACCGCGGTCACAAACGCGAGAACAACTGCGGTGATGTTGACGGTGATTTGGAACTATTCTTGTTAGCAGGGGAAATTGGAAAGGTATATTGAGTGCAACTTACTTGGAGGAACTTTTGCACAGCATCATTGACAGCTCGTCCCCACATCAAAGCAGTGATGATCGATGAGAAGTTGTCGTCCATGAGAATGATCGAAGATGCTTCCTTGGCGACCTCAGTGCCGGATACCATGGAGAATCCAACGTTGGCAGCCTTGAGTGCTGGAGCATCGTTCGTACCGTCACCAGTAACAGCAACAATCTCACCAAGGGCCTTCAGTCGAGTGACCAGGATACGCTTGTCCTCGGGCGAAGAACGGGCCAATACCTGCAAGCGGGGCAGCATCTCGTCAAGCTGTTCGGTAGGAAGGCGGCGGAAGTCGGGTCCTTCCATCACCAAGCCACCTTCAGTGTAGATGAGGCATTCAGTAGCAATCGCTCGTGCAGTTTGCATGTTGTCACCAGTAACCATGCGCACTGTAACACCAGCCTTCTGTGCCTTGCGAACTGCCTCAGGCACACCGGGGCGCACAGGGTCCTGGATTCCGACGAGGCCGAAGAATGTAAGATCGCGCAGTAGGGAGACGAAGTCGACACTGCTACCATCGGGGAGCGTCTCCTTATCCGGTGGCCATTCTGTGAAGTCACGGTAGACTAAGCCGATGGTTCTGAGGGACCTGTTTCCGTACGCCTTGATTGTATCGGTCAATACCTGGCGATGTTCTTCGGAAAAGCAGCTGCGCCTCAAGGGTCTCGAAATCCGCGATGTTGGATGCACGGTCAAGAAGGGTCTCGGACGCTCCTTTGACGACAAGGCGGTACCGGCCGTTCAGAAGCTTGACTACAGCGCCCATACACTTTTTCGCCGAATCAAAAGGAAAACTTTGTGCAACATTTTCGTTACTACGAGTCTCTGATAGAGAGACGAGTCCAAGGTGGTCTTTGGCGAGCTCAAGCAGCGCAGTCTCGGTCTTGGAACCAACGAAGACTGGCTTACCATCCTCTTGGCCTTCGAATGCAGTCGAGTTGATCGCGATGGATTGGATGAGAAGCTGCTTCGCAGCCAATGAAACTCGCGATGCCCATGCTGAAATGGTTTGGTCCTTGTCCGAATTGGCGGAGTCAGCGCGGTCGAACCTGGTAGTACCAAATGTGCCGGCGACGACAGTCATTCGGTTGGTTGTCTGAAGATGTTAGTCTGTATTCGTATCGAGCTTTTGTGTAGCACTTACCAAAGTACCAGTCTTGTCAGAGCAGATAGCCGTGGCATTTCCCATGGTCTCACATGCCCGTAGGATTCTGACCAGGTTGTTCTCCTTCAACATCTTGGTTGTAGCAAAAGCCAGTGCCAATGTTACAGCTAATGGAAGACCTTCAGGCACTGCAACCACAATGATGGTAACAGCGACGATGAGGATATCCATGAAGGCTGAGCCCTTTGCCGACGCGCTGCGGGTGTCGCCAGAGATTCCAATAACAAAGCGAAACAAAAGGGCGAAGAACAATATCCCTGCAGCTGTGGTTCCGAGATAGGCAATAGCCATAGCGAGCTTACCTAGCTTCTCTTGGAGTGGTGTAGCCTCGATCTCTACGCGGACAGACATCATGATCTGGCCAAAACTGCTGTGCTCTCCAACCGAAGTTGCCATGAAGGTACCGACGCCTTCAAGCACCTTTGCACCAGAGATGACAAAAGGATCGAGGTTCTTTGCCGGCTGTCCGGATTCTAGCGCCTTCATGACGGCAGCACCTGGAGTCTTTCGCATGGCATCCGATTCTCCCGTAGCAGAGGACTCATCGCACTTGACGTCGGAGCCGTCTACGAAGATACCGTCGACGGGAATGATGTCTCCAGGCTCCATGTGAATGATATCTCCTGCCAGAACATCATAGATGCTGATCATTTCCGTCCTTCCAGATCGAGTGACTTTGATATCGCGTTGTTCCTTCTTTGCATTGAGCTTTGCAAACGCTGCTTCCTTCTGCCAGTCATTAACAGCTGTGACGAGCACGACAATAACGATTGCCACGACAATCGCGCAACCCTCGACCCAGTCAACAGGTGTTGGGGCGCCTGGTTCGTGCTCTGCACCGAAGGTCTCGTACAGTCCGAGGGCCAAGGATATCGCCGCTGCAACGGTAAGAACGATCAATACCGTATCGTTGTAAGCATTCCAGATCAGTCTCCATAGAGGAGTGACTTTCTTCGGTGGCAGCACGTTTCGTCCGTGGATGCGGATTCGATCCTCGAATGGCTTTCCATTGCTTGGCGGTCGACTTGACTCTTTCTCTTTGGTCGGTGTCTGGGGATTCGTTGCTTCGTCGAAGGAAATATGCCAGGGAACAGTTGATTCGTCGGCACTGAGACCAGTGTGAATGTTTGTTTGTAGACCGGCTGCGATGCCATGAATGCCGCCGAGAGCCTGGTAAACAGCAAGTGACTTGGGGTTCAGAAGCTTGCTGAGTTGTGATGGGGTGAACGCGAACGGGTTGTTGCTGTCTGCTGCGGCTTCAGCGCGCAACTCCTGTTGCAACGCTGCGTCGTAGCCTCCCCCTACAGTAGATACACCGCTTGTGGATGCATTACTCGGCGATATCGGCGTCCGGAATGGGTCTGATGTTTGCGAAGTGACTGTATCGGCCTGACTCAGCGCACGCTGTCTCGTGTTGATTTGGAGTGTCGGAGGGGCAAGTTTGCCGGACTCCATGACGATGAAACAATGATGCTACGATGTGAAAGCAAGAGGAATATAGTCAAGAGTGCTATTTTAGATATCTCGAACTATGCGATAGGAAAAATTCTGGATTTGGGACAGGTAAAGGGTGCATCGCAAGCTACCATATACACACGGAATGGGCTGTGCAGTAGCAGGCTATGCCCGATCCGGTTAGTTGTCTGTTGAGCGATGTGGATCCGACTGCCTTGCGTTTGTTCGGACACAGCCTCGCCAAGCAGTCACTACTCTTGCCGGGCAGCTACCATCCTAGCCAGGCAACCTTCAGCCTCGTGAGGCTGCACGATATCATGGCTCTCTCCTCTTGGCTTGCGCCTGTTCCCTTGTATAGCTCCTCCAGCTGGCCAGCCAGAAGTTTCATGTCATCTCCTGTCTATGCATCGAGCCGGACGGCTTGTAGTCGTCCCAGACCATATCTTGGGAACTGGCCTTTCCTGGCAGCCTGGTGTTCGGCACCTCTACTGCCTTGCCTCACCCGGCGTCTGTCGACTTCGGTCGACCAGCATCGAGTGGATCAATCGCTGCCAAAAGAGAGCTATGGCTGAAGGAATAGTCTCTCAGGCAGATTGTGTAGATTGGGCACAAACTTTCGACCATCGACATCGACATCTGTGCCTCGGGCAGCGTCCTGACACGGTCGAGACTTGCTAGAAAACATAGTAATGCCTTGCCGCTCTCAATTACGGGTCGTTTCGAGCCAAGGCGTGTGTGATGGATTTGTTCTCCAGCTTCCTCCTTGCGGCCAAGCTTGAGCGCCACAAGATTGGAAATTGCCAACAGCCCGCGTTTGGACGGATTGAGGTGCACGAGTCTTGTAGCGTGCCCCCGTAATCGACTGCAAAGACCACCCTGCCGACGACTCCTGCTAGGCGGCCTCACGGAACGTCGGGTTCCTGTGGGGTATTCTGTTCATGGCTGACCGGTCTCTTTGCATGTTAGTCAAAGACTCCACCCGACGGCCCGCTAGGGGTCCAGCGCTATGGTGCATCGCCGGGCTAGAATGCCTAGCGGGTAGTATTTGTGTTCCTCTAGCTAGAGCTGGTTGCATGGATCCAAGGACGTAAGTAATGCAGGTACCAGGTGCCAGAGTGTGTGGCTTCTCGGTTCTATCATGCACGTATCCGCTGTCTTGGCGCAAGAAGATGTCGATGGCCTATCGGTAGGTAAGGGGCGCTGGTAGGAAAGCGAAGCCACTCGCTGAGGCGAAGGGTCAGGCTGTATCAGGCGGGCTGTGATTTTGGTTCAATCGTAGGCAAGTTGTGGAGAGCTCAGGAGAGAGCTCAGGAAAGAGATCGGAGGACGACGGTGATGCAAGCGGCTGAAGAGTGGCTGGGCTGACAGATATCAGCATCGTGTGGCTGCGTAGGCGCATACAGAAGCCGAATCGAACAACGTCGAAGGTGATCTGGACCGTGATGCCGCTACCGGTGGCGAGCGGAATGCCCGACTTGCTGCTGTACGGTGACAGTGGACATGCGCACTGGATAGCGTTGCGAGAGACACAAGGCCCATTGCTGATAACAGGACAGCATCCAGCCTGATGGACCGCCTCATCAAGCAGAGCTACCATCAAACCTCCCCTCTACCCCGGCCAGCGCTCGCAGGCGTTGACAGTGTAAACTCCTTACCACCCTGAGAGGTCAATCCGAAGCCCATCTCTTACGCCTTGGTAGTTGCAGTGCCCATGCATAGAGCTATCTGTTGTTAAGCTGCGAGACAGCTATACTCCAAGGACATGCAGACCCTTCCACCCTGGTACCTGCTTGCACCCACGGCGTTCTTGCAGTAACACCTAGTTCGGAACTGACTTCACTCAAGCAAATATATGCTTCGACAGCTTTTTGGTACACCGCACGGTTCACAACACCTTACGCAGAATCTACCAGAACGTTCCTGGTGTTCTCAACTTTTTCAGGCCTTGACGCCGCAGAGACGTCTTCCTTTTGTCCCAGGTCACTGCCCTCCACGAGTGAAAGCGCTGCTGCATCACAAGGATGCGGAACAGTTCTCGGACTTGTTCTGGTAGTGACGACAAGAAAGAGCCTAGACCGTCTTTTCCGCCGACACGTCTGTCGCTGCGTTCCGATAGTTCGTGTATAGTCTCAAGCAGGTCCGTCTCCGTGTCACCAAGGGCGAAGGTTGTTGCATCGTGGAAGAGCAATCTATGTTGGATGCCCCATAGAAGTGAAGTGTACCAGCCGCGCACAGGATATCGATGGAGGGATGAGTGGCTATACGGGTAAGCATAGAGGGTACTGGTGTCTTCCGAAGGTAGGGTGAGTCGACAAATTTCAGGATGAAGGGCACTGAATGCCACGGCGGGTTGCTTGTGAGATGCTCAAGAACGAAATCGAGCAAGAAGGCAGATTTACTAGACTTCTTTTGTCCTACCAGTGCCACTGCCAATGCTGTAGTCAACAACAAGTTTTAGTTTGTTGTGCCAGCTGTGTATCCACTCATGACAGTGATTTTCGGTGTCTTCTTCGTCCTTTTGTACGGCGCAGAGATCTTGAGATGTTGGTAGAGGTGTGCGGCGAGTCGCTCAGTGAAGATGTGCTTGGAGCTGTACCCATAGAGTCAGATGTCGTATCCTCCTTCTAGCTCGAAGATTCATTGGCTGTATGCACGGTCGGACTATCGAAGTAGAGGTTCTCTTTGAGATCGATGCCGATTTTGGTATGTTTGTGTCGCTTGGAAGCTTTCATCGTGTTTGAGTAGGCTCTGCGCAGAGAGGGTGTTGCTGGAGGTCTTGGTGCCGCCGGGACGATCTTGCCAAAGGTACTGCTCATGCGGAAACAGCCCAGCTGGGAGTGTAGGCGAGCGCCGCTTTCTCCGTCGTCCTACTTTCCCTGACCCCTTTGGTCGATATCTTCCATGCTTCGAGGATGTCTCTGGTACAGGAACCTCATTTTGTACTGCTCCCTCTCCACCTTGTCCAGTGTCGTCTGCGTCTTTCTATAAGATATATTCGGCAAGGTCTTCCTCATCCAAGGCATCCTCGTCTCTCTCATCGCCATGTAGTGCGCGTCCCAGTACAGGTCGGTAGCTTTTCTTCGCGTGCTGCGATCGGCGTTGCGAACAATGGCGGATGTGCCATTCCGCGAGTCTCGTTTTGCGGACTCTTTAGGGGTTTCGAAGGTCGAGTTTTGGTTGGACTTGGGCGTCGCAGTGTCTCCTCAGGCCGATCTTCTTCAATACGAACTGTGCTGTCTTATGATCGTTCAAGTGTTGTGCTCGCCCCTTCTTGAACAGTTTCTGCGTTTCGGGCGGTTCGGGCGGTTCCAGCTCATCGGGAGCGCCTTCTGCGAATTGCGCGCGTAACATCTGCGGCCCTCCTCATCGGCTTCATCTTCGTCATGTTTGCGCTTTGTGCTGACCGTGTTCTGTTCGTTGAGCGGATGTTTAGGCAAGACGGGGCGACGTGTGTTGCGCGATTTGCGTCTTGGCATGACGGCTGAGACTCGCCTTAGTCCCTGATCGTTATCTGCGAGGGACAACTAGGGCCCGATTGGTCATACTGCAGATTCATTGCTGCTATCTTTCTCGTTTGTCTGCACCCTCGCGAACTATGTGAGACTTGGCATTCACGGCACAGAGTTATGGCGATGTCGACAGGTGAATTGTATAGAATTGGGACTCGTGCTGAGATCTAATCGTGGGCCTAGCAAGCGGCGTGCAGCGAGTGATATCTGGCTGCAGCCACCCACCCGTCCTTTTGAGAGGCGCACAACCTTGGCATTCATACATACTGACTTCAACGAACTGAAAATTGTTGGTCCAGGCTATGTGCACGCGAGACAGAGAATGGAGGAGCTAGACATGGCCATGCACGATCACGTCAAGCGGTCTTATGAATCGTGCTAGTCCAGTCCTAGCCCGGTCGTGGAGGCAAAGAAGGATGTACGCAGCTCGCTCGTAAGCGGATACTTGGTGCTTCTGGCCGTAGCAGTCACGCCGTGAAGCGACATCGCTGGGTTCATCCGGTGCGTTCGTCTGAACCGAACATGCTGGATTGGGGAGTCAAAGAAGGCCAACGTCAGCGCTATGCCGTAAATCTACTACCACTACAAGCTTGTGCGACGCTTTTAGAACACAGGGTGCTTCACTGGGGCACGTTGTACAGGCCGATTGGTGGGAGAAACCACCCTCTCGACAGGCAACCAGGGCACGGAGGCCGGCTTGCCGCCATGGGAGAGTTCGCTCTGCACACCCCTAGTCATTCGCATGGAAAAGAATGCTAAGGTTATGAGGCTGAGACACGCTAACTGTTATGTTTTTTCGATCAGGAGATGTACAGGGTCACTCTCCTGGTAGCGTGTAATGTTTGCAGTAGGAAGAAGCGTGTGAGTTGCTAGCAGCGGCCGTACCATCCATTTCTTGGTGTCCTCACCTTGTAGTTGCATGAACAAGAACCTGTCTTTACTTCATACCTTGCACACTCTTTCGATAGTCATCCAAGCGCAATTGTACGACTTACACTCCTCGACTCTTGGCACCTTGTGGCGTTACTGGGGTTATGATTGGAACGTAACTGGTATTTCGTGCCTATATTTCGCGAGACCAGTAGAGGACAGACGGGTCATGCAGCCTTTTTGAATATATCCCTTGCAGAAGCGCGCGGGGTCCGCCCCACTCAGTCCCATCGCATGGACCATCATACATGCTACGTACATCCATGAGTGCCTTTCCAAACCACGCCGTAGGAATTGGATGCGCTGGCTAGATCACAAATGGACAATGGTAAGAGTCCTAGCATCGACAGTTTTCTGTCCATTTCCTCTAGCGGCAGTATGGAGGGACTACCTAGAGGACGTGCGTAAAGCCATTGCCGTTGTGACCTGCACGAGAAGGTTTTTCATCACATCTGTTCATTCCGTGCGCCTTTCGCACCTTTGTGCTGACACGAAATCTTTCTGTTCGTGTTGTAAAATCGTCACAGGATGGTCTCAAGACGGAGCTTTCTTGGTTGGCACGTCAAGTGTCTCTTTCTCTTGAACACATGCGCATTTTGAGAGCATCTCTGTATTGCAAGAATCATACAGGATACTAGAACAACTCCAGCATTGTACTTCTTTCCACGTGGACTGTGCAGTCGGCACCGCCATACGTAGGTTTAAGCTGATTTGTACCCGCATGTCGATATGCAGTGCAGGACGTAAAAGGAGGTCCATCTATATGGCGGAGATGCGTCTGTCTCTGCCTCGACCTTTGCACACGAAGGGTTTGCAGCCACAGGCCGCCAAATGCATGCAGGGGCCAAACTCGAGCTGGAACACGACCAACAGGCCGTGCGTGGTCATCGGAAAAGTAGCGTGTCCACCGCTTGCGCCGCGTCATGACTGCAGCCGCATTCCGGTGAGAAACTGCGGCTGAAAAGTCCTGCTAGGATATTTCATTCCAACGTCTTCAACTTGCGCAACACTTTTTGCACCTTTCTCTTACACCATTCGGGCTCCAACAACTGTGCACATCGATAAATAGCCTCTTGCGATCTTGCCCAACTTGCAAACGTAGACGGTGATACGCGGTTGCGTTCATCCCCCACAGAACATCAACGGAGACACGAACTCATGCTTACGACTGCTACCATGGATCAGCCCCAATCCGCGACACCACTTTACCCGATCATGGCCCTCCTCAACTACATACATGCTCCCACTGTAGGTTTTTACTATATGGGGTCTTGTGCGTTCAGCCTATGCATCTTACAAAAGGCGCGATTGGTATCACAAAAGAGACGGCGAAGCATACTTATTTCCATGCTCACAATTTTGGTCGCGTACATCACAGAGGTACTCTACTACTTCAGTCGGTCAATGGGCGATTGGGACTATGAGCCACCACAGCCTGCAGCGATCCGCTGCTTAGGATCGATATTGGTCTGGAGTACATTGGCGTATATGCTTTGGTCGAGCAAGGCGCTACGGTGGCATGCGTACTTTGGCGCATTTGTTCTACAATCTGCTTTGGAAACTACAACGTGTCTAATAACGGTTTCTTCCATCCCTGAGAAGAGTCAGCAGAAGAATGCGCCATTCGTGATTGACTGCGTTAGGGCTATTGCGTCTCTCATTCTACTGTTAGATGCGTTTGTGATTTTGGTCACTAAGCAGGCTGAGATCAGCACGGACAAGGAGCGCCAATCTTTACTAGGGAAGCAAGCGAACGGATTAGCGACGGCTAACGGTGATGCTGGGTACGGTACCATCCCTACAGAATCCGCAAGCGACGACGAAGAAGCAACGCCAAAAGACGAAGACAAAGATATCAAAGCCCAACAAGCGAAGCGTCTCGAGGAAGAAGGTGGTTGGTTTGGGTATCTCAAAGGCTTTGCTGTTTTCCTGCCCTACCTGTTCCCTAAAGACGACTGGAAAGTCATGGCTTGCCTGGGTCTGCGACTCGTTCATATGCTGCACGAGCGCGTCCTCAACTTGCTTACGCCTCGACAGCTTGGCATTATTACGGACAAATTACAGCATTCTTACGAAACTCGGAGTGGCATCATGCCCTGGAAAGATATCGGCTTGTGGGTGTTGTTCTCGTACATCAACAGCTATGCCGGTTTTGGTGTTGTCGACAGCATTGCGAACTTGGTCATCTCCAACAGCGCATATCATCGTATCACATTGTTAGCTTACGAACACGTGCTGGGTCTCTCTATGGACTTTCACACCTCGAAAGACTCAGGCGAAGTTCTGAAAGCTGTCGAACAAGCCTCATCCCTGAATTCGCTCATCGAAATGGTTCTATTCGACATTGCACCAATTCTGCTTGATCTTGTCGTGGCCATGTACTACGTCACTCACCTTTTCGATGCATACATGGCTTTCATTATTCTCTTCATGGGCGCAGCATACATTGCTATCGGGTTCTACTTCACGACTCTGTCACAACCCAAGCGAAGAGACTATGTCGAGAAGCAGCGTACCGAAAGCTCAACAGTCAACGAGACGGTCCACAACTGGCAGACAGTTGCTTACTTTAACCGTTTGGTGTTCGAACATAAACGCTATGCGGAGAATATTCTCGCTACCATCTCAGCTCAGTATTCGTACTACTTCCGGTCGATGGGTGGCCATGCAGCACAGGATCTCTTGACAACTTTCGGATTCGCAGGTGCTTGCGTCTTCGGTATGTCGCAGATTGTGACTGGGCGTAAGCCAGTTGGTAATCTGGTCATACTGATCATGTACTGGCATACGATGACATCGCCACTTTACGTGCTTTCTTACAGCTACCGACACATCTCTAGTTCACTCATCGATGCCGAACGCTTACTTCAGCTAGTCAATACTAAACCTTCAGTTGCTGACCAAGATGGTGCTAGAGATATTGTAGTCTCTGCCGGAGAGGTCGAGTTCAAGGATGTAGACTTTCACTACGACGAGCGGAAACCCATCATCAAGGGCGTTAACCTGAAAGCCGAGGGCGGACAGACCATCGCTTTTGTAGGCGAGACAGGAGGAGGCAAGTCAACGATGCTGAAACTACTCTTCCGGTTTTACGACGTCACTGGAGGCTCCATCATGATCGACGGCCAAGATCTACGTTCAGTCACGCAAGCCAGTCTTCGCGATGCCATAGGTCTCGTCCCACAAGACCCCGTCCTCTTCAACCAGACCATCCGCAAAAATATTCGCTATGCCAAACTCGACGCTTCAGATAGCGAGATTGAGGATGCATGCCGTGCGGCCGCCATTCACGACGATATCGTCGGTTTCCCTGACGGCTATAACTCCAAAGTGGGCGAACGCGGTGTGCGTCTTTCTGGGGGTCAGCTTCAACGCATAGCCATCGCTCGCGTACTACTCAAGAACCCTAAGATTGTCATGCTAGATGAAGCTACATCAGCAATCGACTCTTCGATCGAAGCACTTATTCAACAAGCTTTCCATAAATTGAGCCATGGCCGGACCACCTTCGTGATTGCGCATCGTCTGAGCACGATTGCAGATGCGGATCAGATTTTGGTGGTGGAGAAGGGTGAGATTATCGAGAGGGGAAGGCATCAGGAATTGTTGATGAAGGAGGGCGGGAAATATGCAGAGCTTTGGTCCAAGCAGACCGCGGCAAATCTGCCCAAAAAACCGTGCGAGGAGGACGTCACGAAAGAAGTAGATGCGGTCGGGAATGATATATCAATGGGCGAGACCACAGCCAAGGCCGTGAATCCGTATGATGATAGTGACCATACCCTGGTGCCCAGCTCGTTCTCAAGGGACAAAACAATAGTGAATGACGCTGCTACAATTTAAGGGAGAGGATTTACTGTAATATACCCTTGAGTTATGTCGATATGCCGATAGGAGGTACAGAGTACAAAACGGCAGCTGATGTTATGGTCGGGATGCGTCTGTCTTCGCCTTGGCCTTTGACATCCTTCTTCGATCTCTTATATAGCAATGAAAGGCACTCTTACATGTCACTGGAATAGCATGAAGGTAGATATCGATGTAGCTGACTATATCTTTATAGTTCCTAAGATCGAGAATGGTGATTGAGCTGTGGCTGAAGTGATGAAGTGCACAGACTGCCCTTGCGACTTCATTTAGAAAGGAGATATTCTAACCGCTCGAGATGTTCACAGCACGTTTGATGATACATGTGTACTTGAACTTACACAAATGTACCAATGGTACTCCTTCCTGTCTGCAGAAATACCGGGCGGTTGACGCTCGTACTTCCCAGATCGCGACCACCCTAACCTTGGGGACTTCGTGCACTCAATACGGGTAGGCAACGCTTTCCTATTCGTAACGAAGTGGCTTAGCGTTATCAATACTTGATACGCTTCTGTTGGAAGTGTTCGTAGTTCAGTAATTGTAAGGCGGTTTTGGTGCGAAGACTGGACATGCATTTGGATTTTCAAAAGCTACACCACGCTCCCAAATCTAACTTGGCCCTGGAGACAACCCCTACGCAGATTCCATTGTTTTTCCCATCGTAGGACCGAAGAGACATTACCGAAAGATAGGTAGCGAGGCGTATTCTCTTGAACCAGCCCCCATGCGGCTTTCCAGTGCATTCGCATGCGAGTTGAGAAGCGACATACTCGGCTGACCCACGGCTGGCCACAATTGTTGTGATTTAGGCCTCTCGTAAACGTCAGGTGTCGTAGAAATGCTCCTGGCAGCCGAGCTAGATGAATGCGAATGTGTTTCAGAGTCGTATAGGGACATGTCGTCCACATGCGTAGTAGACACATTGCCCATGGGATATTGGATGGTATTGTAAGGAGGTTGGGCATCAAGGCCGAGCGTGCCTGCGGGAACCGTCTGGGGGAGGGTCAGTGACCGGGGAAGCGGAAGGTTGGGTAGGACTTCGGAGAGCTTTGCGATGAGAAGAGGAAGGTATCGAGTCTGTCCACCACGAAGGGTCGATATGAGAGTGAGGAAGCGCGACACATAGTCGCGAGGGCCCAAAGCAAATGCATCAGGCGAAAAGGATGTGCATGCAACGACATCAGTCAGACAGCAAGCAATGTCGAATAGCTTCTCGATCTGCAGCGCTGTTAGCTAACGTTTGGCATGACAGATAGGGCAAAACGTGGTAGGGGTGTATGTGGAGAGACGGACCAACCAGTTTGGCTAGTCAGGGCATGGACGTCAGAGAAAGACGTTGCCTAGTGGGGCGCTAATGCGATCGAAATACAACAGAGATAGTTCCAGCGAGAGATGGAGGGGCTCGAACGGAGACAATCTCCAGCTTTGGGGCTGACGAGCAAAACAGTGAGAAACTGCTTACCAGTCCTACGCCGTGCATTTCCATGGCTTGTTGGGAAAATTGGTGCGAAATAGTGAGAAGATCCCTGGCGATTTCGATGGGGTATTTGAATGTGAGGGGGATGTCATTTGACACGCTGCTCACAAGGCCCTGGCAAACACTTAGTTGCCATGCCTGTGATCGCAGCCATTGTTGTGTGATGCGGATTTGAACTTCTTGGACTTCTGTGCACTCAAAATATGTGGGAACGGCCTCTGAAAGTTGGGTATGGACTTGCGTAATCCATGCCGCGCTTGCATGTGTGTTGTGAACCCGATTCCAGAGGTTGATGAATGTGTCGTCTATGACCTTGAACATGTTGATCATAAGTTCCAGTCCAACGGCAATGGGTCGATCGGAAGGAACCTCGTCTAGCGAAGGCGGGTGGATGGTTGGATGTAGGGTAATTGGGCGATGTTTGTGTAACGCATATGTCCTACAAACAGTTAGTTGCGCGCACTGAGAAGATATCTTGACTTGTAGTTGTACCTTTCAGCTATGAAGAGCAGCCAGTACAGAACTCGTTTGCGTGATATATCGAGAGGGTCGTGTTTGTAGGTCTCCTCGTCATGCATACCAAGTAGCTGCGCTTGTGTAGTAGCATCCCGGAGGTATGTCCATGCCGTGTTCTCGCGCGCCAGTCCAAAGTAGCAGCCACTGTAGAACCATGATGTGAGCACGCTGTAGTGGGTGGGATTCTCGCGGTGATCGTAGCCTTGTCGTACACGAACCGACTCTTCCAGCAGGACATGGCCGATGCCGACATTTGACACGTGGGCCATTTCTGGTCGTGGTAGTACGCTGACGGGTGGCTTGTGGTTGGCCTGAATCATGACGTAGGCGCATAGTGCAACCACCATACAGTATGCCTCTGTCGAGCGGTCCATACCGACTGCGGCTTCTTGCGCTCTTTGGCGATGCAAGACAGGCTCTGAGGGGTAGACATGGGCGAAGAAGTATTCTATGCAACTCTCAACGAGAGCGGGGGGCATAAGGCCCGGTGTGCGAGCAAATGTCGAGGATAGTGTCCGGCCATCGAATCCAAGATCGGTTGGGAATCCGGCAGCAAGTTGGGCATTGCGTTGAGTTTCGCGAAGTTCAGAGAGGATTTTGGCGCGGCTGCCTTTAGGGCCTTTCTTCTGTGGGATGTTATTGTATGTGCATGCAAGGTCATCAGAGATGCACCTCTTGCAAGGGGCCGTGCCTTCAACAATGCACTTGACCTTTCTTTGGTGACAGCTACAAGAAAGAGTGAGTGTTGTGGTATGTGAATGTGTACGGACGATACATACCAATCGCATGCTATTTTGGCGCGGACTTTGACTGCCATGACAAAGGCAAGTGAATGTGGAAGATCGTGTTGCTCTACCTCGTGGAGACTTTGGACGTTAGCAGATCAGATGGTCTCTGCAGATATATCATAAATTCTTTGATCAGGGGTCATCTCCGTGGCTGTTGGTTGAGTTCTTGTGCCTGCATGAGCACTCTTCCGCGCCCGTCGAATCGTCATACTGAACATGGAACGAGCACAGAGACGCGAAGAACAGGCCACGATATGGCTAGTGTGTGGATCCAACAGCCCTGGCATGCAGATACGGCCTGGCACTCCGGCTCGACACGCGGAAGAAGGGGCCCATATGTCACGCAAAGTCAATAAGCCACGCCATCCAATCTCTCTCAAAGACATTGCCTAATTGTCATATCAGCGCTACTTTCCACGGTATCACGTCTACAGGTGTGCACTATGGTATTTGACAAGACCTCATGAGACGTCTAATCACACCTTGATTTCTGTCTTGGCCTGGGCTTTGGTCTTTGCTGATCAGACAGGGGTTGACACAAGAGAAAGACTGTCCGCGGCCTCGCCTGAGTAAGCAAAGCATGGTCATTGATCGGGATTGTCGCCCCTATGGGATACTCTACATGGTGGATGCCCAGAGGCCTCCATTGTGGAGCCACCAGCGTTCATCGAAAACGATGGAGAGTAACATTTCTCGTTTCAACCCATAGACTGCCGCAAGAGTGTGCGCATATAGACCCAGACATGACTATTTATATATGTTATCCCTGCTACAAGACGTCGCTCAGCAAACGCACATCCACTCATCCTACAACTTCCAGAGACTTCCTTGGACAAAGCACGCCGCTAGTAACTTCACGGTACGAATGTGAGAGCTATCTGTGACTAAATCGCTTCGAAAAGGCACGTGAGCAGTGTGAAAGAGCGGCAGGACGGGTGAACAGCGTTGAGCACGGCGTTCCATGCACAGGCACAACTCGACGAGTCGAGATCGCCCCCACGCCGCCCATCGCCCAAAAGTTGTGACCACTATATCGTATGCAGGTCCGCAACAATTTCCCTGCTCGCTAGCACAGGCCATCATGCTGTAGCAATCGAGTGGCGGCTCGGCTACTAGCGTGCATACAGTTTCAAAGCAGATCCATGTACTCCGTGGCGCTGATCGAAGGTTCGCTAGCCCTGTTTTAGGGTTGCGTTATCATGGAAGGCCCCATGGCGAGACAGCTATACGTACGCCTGGACGCGACCCAACAGAGGGGTCAGCTGAGAGATCAGCACTGTCCAGCTTCCATTGTGATTGGATGACCCGTAGATTCGTGAGCAGCAAGGCTGTTTTTTCCCCACTCAGCTAGTTAGGGACGGTTGACGTGTGCCAGAGCTCTCCGCTACGAGTTGACAGCCGAGCCATTCACTCTAGCTTTCTCCTCAACAGTTGGAACCGAGGTGCGCTATCACTGTCTGAGCCGCGACAGGATTCCAAACGTACTCTGTTGGATTTGAAATAGCAACACGCCCACACATGCACATGGTGGAAGGCTAACGATAACAACTTGGCATGCACAGACGTCGGCTAGTTGTTGCCGATTGACGGAGAGCTGCAGGTTGAAGCTACGCATGGGTTCTCTGGCCACACAGACTTGTTCACAATCCACGGGACCTAATCTCCGGCACGGAATGTCAGTCAGTCATGCAAAGCTGCTTGAGAGTAACGTTGCTGCCACAAGGCAGGGGAAGATGGCGGGGTAGGATATGCTGAAAATTAGGCTTTAGAAATATGAGCTCTGCTAGCAGTCACGATTGTCGCTTTCCGGGCGAACGTCGAGGGTGGGGAACGGGAAGTCAAAGCAGCCTTCGGACTATGCCTTCCACGACTTGGTGCAAGCCCATCGTACCGGGCTTCTTGGGCCGTGTTGTTTCTTGGTATAAATCCATCAGCCGTTTCCCCTGTACTCTGTCGAGCACAGATACACAGCATCTATACGTTTCCTGCAATCCTATATAAGTCAATTCCAAATGAACCACGAGCACCAACACAGCCACCACCGCCAGCAACCTCTCGATGATCATCATTCTGGATGGCATGGGGATAACGGATACAACCCACACCACCAGTCTCCGGTCCAAGATTACAATGGCTTCAACAATTTTGCGCCGCTGCCAATGGAACCCATCTACAGGACCGGCATGCATCCACCACACCAAACGCACTCGATACCGAGGACTACACATCCACAGCTTCAGCCGTTGATCATGCCACAGATGCCACAATGGCCAAGCATGCTCACCAGCCAATCTACTTATCAAGCTTCACTGTTTCCTTCAGCCCCACTACCGATAACGCCGGCATCAGCAACTCCAGTCTCAGCAAGCTTAACGCACTCCCGTACTTCATCACTACCACGGAAAACCCTTACCGACTCAGACCGGAGGCGTATGTGCCAATACCACGAGGAGAATCCTACTGTCAAGCAAACGGAAATTGGAGGTATGCCACTATGCTGCATCTAGCCACACGGATCGTTCACTAACGCAACTCTAGCCATGTTCGGGGTAGAACGAAGGTACCACCGCATATGCATCATGTCCCTTTTCGTGCTGACTTTTGAGTAGTACCGTTTCGAAGGTGTTGCGCCAGAAGGAGAAGTACCTGTCCCAGGACGACGGCAGCCGATCACCCATAAAAAGATCGAAAGGCAAATTCCCAGATATCGAACGAGCCCTATCCAACTGGGCAAGGAACCACCAAAGACAAGGACTACCACTGTCAGATGCCATTATTCGAGAGCAGGCCCGCTCTTTCGCTCAGACTGTTGGGAACTCCGAGAGTCATCTCAAGGCGAATAGTACGAGCTGGCTGGAAAAGTTCAAGCAAAAGAATCATCTCATGGGAGCAAGGGGAAGAAAAGGCTCGTTAGCAGAAGAGTCGGAGGGGGCTTCTAATCCGCCATCGAACGCGCACACGCCGGGGGCTATCTCGCCTACCTCACCTGGCGGGGTATCGCCTGCAACCACAATCGTGAAAGCCAAGATGAGCCAGGAAAATCTCAAGACAGAAAGTCCTAATACATACGACTTCTCGAATCATCGTCGACCGTTCCATTCACAAAGCAGCACTTCCTTATCAAGCGTGTTTACAGATACAGCTACCAGCCCTACGTCGCTGTCGTCGCCATTCTTCACACCCGATTCAGCATGTGGACCAAGCCCCTTCTTAGGCAACCGCCAGCCTGCTAGTGGGCAGCCAGGGAGCAACAACTTCCAGCGGCCCCGAAGCCAGACTTTTCCTATGCTTGTAGGCGTTGAGCAATATATGTCACCGCCGGGCTCATCTGATGCGCTGACTCCAAAATACGTCAGCAGCGGTACCCTCGATTCTCCTATGACCGAGATGCCTACCGCGCTTCCGGCTATTGATGAGGGAATGTCGCTCTCACCAACTCAGGTTCCTAATTCAATGCAGCCCCCTCCAGTGTCTGGTGCCAGTCAAATTGATGACAAAAGGTCATCCGCCGACTCATCGCCTATTACGCCATCCCAAGAAGAAGCCGGTCGCGCATTAGAGCTGGTTATGAATTTCTTCCAGTCACAGAACGCCGGTTTTGTCGTAGAGCCACAAGAGTATGTTATCATCGGCAAACTGATGGAGAAGCTACGAATCAAGCGCAGCTCCGAAAGCCTTCCTTCCGAGATGCGACGTGTGTCAGAGCCCACCTTCGCTACGTCCAAACTCGAAAGCGTAAACGCAATCCATTAGCCACCGCATTTGTCATCTGATTCAAATTTCGGCTCTACCTTGTGTCTCCTGCCACAGCACGTCTACGCTTACAATCGCTCTATCTCATAAACACACACGAGATTGGATAAAGTGATGATGGAGTCTGCTAGGAGGTCCGTCTCTTGGATTCGCGCCCCTGGATTAGTATTGTTCGTTCTCTCCAGGCTAGGGACTTACGCACCATAAGATCTTGCATTGCGAGAATTGGATGCAGCTTAGGGAAAAGGAAGTTTACCAGGCATCTCAGCTTTGTACTAGTACCGTCTTCCCTTAGCAAAGCATGGAGTCATGTAGAAGGGCTCTGGAAAGACCTCCTCATTTGACACCAGAGGATTCACAGTGGGCATGAGACGACCATGACAAAAATGGAGATGACGATGTTTGTAGATTTCCGCAAAGGCACACTCAGATCGATACCGGAAGCACTTGTCTCATGTAGTCGAGATGTCCGTCTTGGAAGCCCAACAAGATGCATAGTTTGACACCTTTTGTAATCTTGTAAGTCAACGAAGCACAGTATTTCCTTCAGCGATCATGGGACGAACCTCCCGCTACTCTTTCACACTGTATCAAAACACTCTAGGAGCAGACATGGAAATATAGATCTTCTCGCCAGAAACACTGGGTCACATTTTGCTGGTACCAACAGGTCGGATCTTAATGTACTCAGTCATCAGACAGCTGATGTCAACGAACACATCCCTCATGATAATCGACAGGGTGGTCAAGGATGTGTACGACCTAGTCACAGCACGCCTTTACAACTACATGAAGATCAGCAGGCTGCTGATGGAATAGAAACACCACTTACCGAGTTGTGACCCGCAGGCCGATGGTGGGAGCTGCACGGCGTGGCCATGCTAGTTGTGCTAGCACTGGAATAAACCGCCACAATATCACGCCCCAGCCAACACATGCGTGTTGTCGATTCGCAGGGGTCAGTACGTCACCGGCTTCCGCGTGTCGTTGCTGTGCGACATGCAGTAGCGCGCAAGACGTGCGCAATCAGCTTGCTAGCGTATATGAGCAAGCCCAAGGCGCCGCTTAGCGCGTCATCCGAGCCGTCGTCCAAGCATGGCGAACTGGCTATCTAGCTAGCCAGCTTATGAATATTGCATCGCAAGTCCTTGTATAATACTCGGCCGTGACAGGTCGACTCCAGACATCTCAGCATTCCTCTCGACGTTGTTTCGCACTCCCACTTTCATCTCTTTGCCTTTGCTACTGGTACCCAGACCTCGTTCCTGCAGCATCGGTCACTTGCTTTGGTATCGCATAGCCGACGTTACCTCATCCTCGCTTTGTCTTACTGCTTCACCGTTTGCACGGCCGCTATTCTCTCTGACCTCGAGTCTTTTCCTCTCCTGCGACCGTCGATTACCTTCAGATTTTGTGGGTCTTCTGCGCAGCATTGTCGACATGGTTACTTAAAATCCTCCTGCTATCAGGGGCCCTCTCCCTCACTACCCACGACGCTTCCAGCCCTCTTTGACTCCGCCATACCACAACGATCCAAAACCGGACGGTCCATGGTCCAGTCAGCGCGGCCAAGGGGGCTCTGGCGATAATTGTTCCATGTCCATCACGTCGACAGGAGAGCCTCGTTTGGAGCGGAACTCCCCACAAATGTCACCCATTCAATCTTATCCCCCAATGCAACCACCGTACAGGAGTCCACGGGAAGCCCCAGTGAATCCCCCCGTTTCACTGCCACCTCTTCGCCATCTTTCAAAGACTCCACCCACTCCGTCTGACCGAAGATTTGGGAATCCTTTTGGAGTCCACTCAATTCTGAACCCCCAGGCCGAACTCGTCGAACAGCAACGAACTTTGAGACGCAGTAATTCTCAGATGGACTCACCATCCCCAGTCGATACACAGAATTCCCAGAGCCTGCCCTCTATCAGTCGACCCAACAGCGTAGACTCTACTCAATCTACGCAGGAAGGGCAGCAGCATGCCAGGCCATTCCAGCCCCCAGAGCGTCGGCCGGACGCACTATTTCCCAGCTACAGCTCCGACGCCCCCACCGAACATGATGCGAACAGAGATCCGCCGACCAAGCGTAAACTTCCCCCAATCCGGTAGTGCTAGTCCAATTGCACAATACTCTCCTTACAGTCAGCCCGCCTCCGTTGTGTCGAGTCAATACGACAACAACAGTACCCAAGGCCAGTATGGACCAATGCGTAGACATACACCTACTCACGATTCCCGCCAGGGATCTGCACCCATGGAGAGTGAGCGTAATAGTATGATAGCCATGGTGTCATCCAATCAGAGCAGTGTCCAGCTCCTGACAATTCAGAGCCAGGATGGGTCTCTACACAACATTCAAGTAGAAACACAGACCGCTTCCAAGGGTGCAGATGAGAAGAGAAGGCGCAATGCTGGTGCTTCCGCACGTTTTCGTGTCAGAAAGAAAGAGAAGGAACGTGAGGCCTCTATAAGCATATTCAGATTGGAGCAGAATGTCCGCGATTCAAATGAGGATACTGAGTATTATCGTTCCGAGAGAGATTACTGGAGATCGATTGCAATGCAAGCTCTATCGGAACGTCACATCATCCGACCACCATCGCCTCGCCTAAGGCGTGTATCGGTAGCGCTGTTACGGGCACCGTCTTTTAGGGCTGGGCACGGCTCAGAAGCGTCTCATGACGGCTACAAGAAAGAGATGCACGAAGAAGAGCGCAATGTTCGAAGAAGAACTAGCAGCTACCATCCGGCCATTGGTCCTCACCACACCGATGTGTCTGCTCCTAGCCATAAATCATGTGGTTACCATGCATTTACCTATGGGTCAGTAAACCATGCTCTTGCTCAGGGACATCAGTACCTACAGCATCAACAGGCACAGTTTGCAGGTCCTCAGCCCACAGCCAAACGGCCAGCCTATCGCGATTCATTTCCTCCTGAGGCGAATCGATATGAGCACCGTTCCTGAACCCAAGAGAAGATTCAGGAAGGGAGGCAGTGATGCTTTCATCCTATCACATTACTTCTATATTACTTTTCTGAAACCTGTATCCAAGATGCGTGTTTCACATCGCGCGGGTGGTTTCTTCTAGCTTCTGCAATTTTGCGACGACAAATCTGTGTTATACGCTATGGCTTCTCGTTTATGTTTATTTCATCAGCACTGTGGACAAGATGCATCTTAATATCTGCGTCCTCGCGGACCTTTTGGCTGTCATCATTGTCATCGCTATCATCGTACCAGGATTGAGAAATTTCGTTTCGCCAATGTACAATACTTCGTCATACGTACCACTTCGTGGGCAGCATCATTGTTTTATTCGTCCGCTCGCTGACACCAAAGAGAATGAAACACCTGTCGTTGTACAAACTAGTTCCAACACTCACCATCTCCCATATCAAACTACATGGTGTCTTTCTCGGTACAATCTAAGAAACGCCGCTGCCTAGGCCTTCGCGCATAATGTATTTTGTTTCTACAACCCATTTTTCTCTGGCTTTCCACCCCGAGACTTGCTATGCGAGGGCACCCGGCAAACCCGAATCACAATCTCACATTCGCATCCGCCCAACGTATCAAAAAATTCGGCCAGCGAGCCTATCTCCGCTACGGTATTCGAAAACAAACGGTCATCAAAACTAAGTTTCAGATGTAGGATGACGAACTAAGAAAAGCCGCTGTCAATTCTCCAGGATTCATATCAAGAACAAGTCCCAGCGGATGAGGCCAGAACCATACCGAGTGCAACCTCAGGCTACTGTACACGGCCAACAAGAAATGAGCTTAGAATCGACGCCTTTACATCATACACCCTGCATATTGCACATCGCGTCTCTCAGGCGCTTCATAACGGACCAACCGTAGACTGGGGAGGCTATCCTAACGGCGTCCATACGACAGTAGACATTGCTCTCAGTCCGTCGTTCCATCCGCCATATCCTCGTGGGTCAGATCGGCATTTGCGGGGCACAGCCGAACTCTCGCTCGCCACGTGATTCTAGGCTGCGATATTGGCGCGTGACGGTGATTGCTACTATCCGTGGAGGGTTACCCAGAGACGAAGATGCGTGTTTAGCTGTTACCGTAAGAGGGACCAAGCTTGCGGTTCATGTAAGCCATTTACGCTCACGCGTGGCGTTGGTCGACACTGAGGCATTCTCACGCTACACAAGCCTCAGCTCGCTTTCCCGTGCATGCAGATTATGCAAGGGACGTGCTAGGACGTAGTGGAATTGGAGATGTAGAAGCGATACTCAACGGTGCATGAACGTGACGCAAGCCTCGTATCGCCATGGGTTGGCTCTCCTAGCCCGCTCCGCAGATTGCTGCCCTTCCAGGCCGGCTGGACGGCTAGTGCTCGAGAAGCTGCAGCCGCAAGCTCCGTCTCGGCATGCAGGGTTGAGTTGCATAATTCATCCTTTTGATGCTGCAAGGCACACAAGCTCTGGCCTAAATTGACTGCGTGGATGAGGACAGAAGCACCGTCTCATCTGTTATGCCAAGTCGGTGTTGGAGCCATTTCCCGGCAGCAACCAGCGTTTCCCGTCTAGCTTGCCCGCTAACTCTCGTATGGTTTGGCTGGGATCTATGATGAAGATTCGACATTGCCAATACTTATAACTGTGGTACCCCTACTGGGAGACGTAGAGCGTTACCAAGCCACTGTCAAGCCGCCCTTGAACCCTTCATCGAGTCTCTTTCTGCCTCTGCCATCGCTCGCGATGCTGTTATTCCGATGGTTCAAGTCGAAAGTACGTGACCACGCCTATCATGCGTGTAGATCTAACAGGTACATAGCGCCAAAGTGCACGCGAAACAGCAGATGAGGAGGACGGTCGCTTCGAAAGGCTTTGGAAACCCTCTAATACCATACCGGAGATAAGACCAGACCAGCTTGGCAGGCGGGGCTTACAAGCGGATAGTTGGGAACATGATGTATCTGCTTTGAAACAGCATGATGTACTACCCCCGGAGAAGCTGACGGTGCTTGCAATCATTGAGAAAACGAATAGTCAAAAATTCAAAGCATTTGTTGAGTTTGACGTACCGGGATACGTCAACACATCTGGAGTGAAGGTGCCGGGGTACATTAGGCAGGAGGGGCGCGTATTTTCGTTGGAAGAGCTTCAAAAACTGACCAATGGGTTAAATTCACTAGAGGAATATGAGCAGAAGACTTTGTTGCATAAAAGCGTTTCCCCCTAGATTACCACATCGAGAAGCCTACAGTTTTAATCGACTCTTTCATAAGAATTCTCATGATCTCAAGGTGGCCTCTGTCTTATTTTGGTGAGAGAATAGCACATGACAGAATATTTAGCTTCGATTGATGCTTTATCGCGAGAGCTCGGGACAGACCGGAGCTATCATCAATTGTTCGCATTTCCTCGACATTCGTGTGCTTTGTCGCCACTGATCTGTGCAAGTAGTTGCTTGTGAAGACTGTAGGCCGCTGCACTCAGCTGCATGTCCAGTGCGGCTTTGTTTCCATTGCATTCTCCAACAACTCTCCTCTGCCGTAAAGATGTCAATGTGATTGCCGCGAGTCGAGGTGCGACCTAGCAAGTCTGCTTGGAACCTATATGTTCTTCCGTCTTCTGTCGTGCCTCCTCGTTATACCACGAGTGTGACACAATTGCAAGCAGGATGTATAACACAGCTATCTGTTATGATTGAAATAAAACTCTCACACCTGATCCTGCACGAAGCTTATCACTTCTTCAGTGTACAAAAGCTTGGGGCAACACCCCTCTCTGACGGAAGACGCACAGAGAGTCATTCTTGAGATCTAGAGCTAACGTATGTATTCTCTCAAGCTAAATTACAGTGGTACTAGAAATGGCGATGGAAAAAGAAGCTCTGCTAGGGGATTTGATGGGACCAGCTTCTTCGTTGGCCTTTAGACCTCCCATCGAAAAATCTACCGCTTCTTATTCGGTTCGCAGAAACTGCGGTGTAGCACGGCGAGCTGGCACCAGGTACTAGCAAGGCTCTTTGTGTCTATAATCGAATCCGCGAGGTGATTGAGAATTCTGGGATTCGTCATCGCATTCTTCTTGCGTTATCTTGGCGATTGAGCTTGAACTTTTCAAGGCCTTTTGTGACTGCGGTGACGGATTAGCCACACTGTGATACAATCAAGAAATTGTACTTACAGAGAGAGCTGAGTCCGTGCTGCCACCAGAGACGATCTCGCAGATCCACTTGAATGGAATGAACCTGATGTCCAAGACCGACTGCACGCAGAAGATAGACTGATCATCAAATTAATTAGCGAGCAAACAAAATATGGGTGATCTACATACCAGTAGCACTGTTGGATACTTGGATTCAAAAGAAAAGGAAAAGACGGCAAGCATAATGAAAGCAATGCTTCCAAAAGCCAATGACAAGAACATGCCCCAAACGTATAGCATTGTCAGGCGACGTTTCCTTAGGTTGGACTCTTGAGACATCGTCTCTTGGCGATTGAAAAGTATGTTCAAGAATGACTCGCTGGAAAGAAGCTGTACAGCTGATCCGAAGCTCAAGACTGCCATAAGAGAAAGAGCTGCCGTGTTTGAGTGAGCAATGCGGTTCCAGTCAATATGACCTAGAACTGGAAGCAGAAATAGAAAGATTAGATTTACGACGCCGCATAACCCAGTCGCGCAAATCCACCAGGTGTTGCTCAACGCGAGCATTTGCAAAGTGCCCAAGATCTGCCAGTTATTAACTCTCTAACACGGGTACCTTTGCGGAAAATGATACTTACCTCTGCGATTGCGAGGATTCCAGCTGCACTTTGTGCGCAGACGACGAACAGCTCTTCAAGACTCAAAGCAGTGACCATCAGGGCAAAGACAATACAGCCACTAAGTCCTATACCAATATAGGAAAGGGTTGAACATAAGCCAAGCTTATGATCTGACTTTCTCCTCAGAAAAACGTATAGGTATATGGTTCTTACGAAAGCGATGAGACCCAGTAGGACAAGAACGAAGATAGATATGGCGGTACGACAGAACGACATTTGCACGGCTGCAGCTTTGATGTCTGCATCACATGCAAAAAAGAAGGCAATGGAAAGAAGGCAAATGAAAGATGCTGAGCCTTACATGCTGTGCAGCAGGGTACTGTTAAAACCCGTGCTGCGCGAGATCCACAGGAGGGAGTGAAGACCTGGAATCTTGCTCGCCCACCACACCATCTCTAAGCACAATCGCACCCGTTGCATAGTCTCGCTTCGAGCGGAAATATAGCACCGGGAGTGGAATGACTTCCATTTGCGCAGCCTCTAGTCCCTAGTAGGCAGCAGTAGCCGTCTGAGACACAGCCCGAACTCCTGGTTCGGAAGTGGCTGTATCGATAATCGATATATGACGATGTGGAGAGCGCATGTGCTTGCCCAGCCCGCTTGGGTCAGTTCCGTGCCGCGCAGCCTCACTGGAGATGTGCACATCTTAATGTTTGCAGCACGGGACACGGAGGCCGCTTGTGGCTCCATCGTTTAATGCATTTGGATTACGCGGACCCAAGGTCTATGCAGACCGGCTTTAGATTTGCGCATTCCTCAATGATTCCAGTCTTGGTACCAGTGGCCGTCGAGTTCTCTCTGTCGGCGCAGCGTTCATGCGGGTGATTTGCGTTGCGATCTGCTTCCCGTGCAAGAAGTCTGGGACGAGGTGAGACGTTGAGGTAAAGTTCTCGCTTACGGGCCTATCAGTGACCGCCAGGTACATGGTGGTCAGAGGAACCCCAATCGGCTTGCGTTGCGCACGTGTCTACGAAACAGCGCTTACTAACTGTTCGCGGCTAGCTCAGCCATTGAACGGTCACACGTTGATAGTGGCGTCGATTGTGCCTATGGTCGCATCCTACCTGTCGTCGCATCCCGCCTGTCGTCGCATCCCGCCTGTCGTCGCATCCCGCCTGTCGTCGCATCCCGCCTGTCGTCGCATCCCGCCTGTCGTCGCATCCCGCCTGTCGTCGCATCCCGCCTGTCGTCTCATCCCGCCTGTCGTCGCATCCTACCTGTCGTCGCATCCTACCTGTCGTCGCATCCCACCTGTCGTCGCATCCTACCTGTCGTCGCATCCCGCCTGTCGTCGCATCCTACCTGTCGTCGCATCCTACCTGTCGTCGCATCCTACCTGTCGTCGCATCCTACCTGTCGTCGCATCCCGCCTGTCGTCGCATCCCGCCTGTCGTCGCATCCCGCCTGTCGTCGCATCCCGCCTGTCGTCTCATTCTACCTGTCGTCGCATCCCGCCTGTCGTCTCATTCTACACTCACACTGCTGTATTCCATCCGTCGTCGCTTTCTCTCACGAATACGCCTTCTCGTGGACAATGACTACCAAATTGCCATTTGCTGCAGCTCGCGAACTATTTGGAAGTCCGAAAGCTATACTCGATTTTCAAAATCGGGCGAATGCGGATCCCGAGTTAGCTGCGCAAATAGATTTTTTTTTTGCATGCTGGAAGCTATCATCAAAGCACAAAACCTCATTAGACTCGCTCCTGAACCAGGACAAGAAAACGAAAGTTCGTTTTGACGATAATCAGCCCTGGGATGAGAAACGGAGTCGCTTGATGAGTATCAGTTCGCAAAACAAGCAAACAAAACCAACAGCACAGTTGAATGCTTATATTGCGGAAGCTGACATTGTTGGAAAGGCATATGGCGAAAAAAAAAAGGGGTTTTTTACAAAATTGTCAGAGCCCGTGCGCTCCTGCAGTACTTCACTATCTCATCTGGAAATGTTGGTGGCCTTCTCCAAGGGTAAGCATGACGATGTGGAGCAAAACTCCTCGCTTGAACAGCCTACGCAACATCCAAACGCAGTCTCTTCGGGTTCTAAACGTGCTTCTGAGCACTCCGTGCAGCCAATTCTCAAGAGACAGTGCCTTGAACGAACCGATGGTTTCGCCAAGCCCTTGCAGGACGACAGTATGGGCCAGGGCCATCGTACCGTTGGCAGCAGCCCTCTGCTTCGACAAGAGGCATACGTTCCCAACGAGACATTACCTCCGAACCTACCGCCCACACGTGAGGAGCTACAAAGATTGCAATATTTCGATAAGTTTGCGATTCCTGATACAACCGATACACAAATCGTATACCGTTGGGGTGGCAGAGCAGCTTTGAGTACCGTCACAGAGGGTGACCCATTCAACGCTGAAGAAAAGGAATGGTACTGGAGTTTCATCGTATTGGACAAGCTGCCGTTCAATTTCTTGAAAGAGTTTGTCAAGCAATCTAATACGTGGAAAAAGGAGAATAGTAAAAGCTCAGAGAGAACACGGTGTGTGAAACTCTGCTTGTACAAGAAACCTGACGATGCCTACTGTTACCTCTACTGCATTGTCCCAAACGCGGTTGTGTCCGAATGTCAGGGTTCGCATGATATGGATTTCTCCTCTATATAGGCTGTCGTCATGTATAGACAGCCACTTATCAGTCAATAGACTCTACAATCGTTCATGTATTGTACCAAAGTTATTATTACGTTATTTGATTGATCCATTGTTCTATCGTTCTGATGCCACATCTGATGATCATGTAAACCTATCGTCTTCTAGGCACGACACAAATGGACTAGGAAAGGAGACATCTACAGCAGGAGAAAAAAATTATTGTTCCACTTCTACGACAGCAAGATTGACGCCGTCCATCTTATCGCCTTCCTTCAATTCGACCGTTTGACCCGGCTTGACGAGATGGCCTCGTGGAGAATAGCCGTAGCCTTCTTTGACTCGAACAACAGTATCCTTCGGAGCAGTATAAGTTACTTTCTTCCCGGCTCCCTCCATGCTTCCAAGCAAATGGCAAAGATTGGCGTCGAAGTTGAGATCGTTGGCTTATGACGTTGTGACCCGGGTGAAAGTTGTATTTTCTACACAATAGTGAGCGAACCAACCAGCAACAGTATGAACGATTGGTACCTGAGGAAGGGAACAAAGGCGGGTATCTGATTGCAGTCTAATTCTAGTAGTGTAGTGCGTGTCTGCGAATGATCGTTGTACGAAAGTATGATTGGTCTGTATAAGATACCCCGGTTCGTAGCGAAATGCGACCGTCTTCTGAGGTCTTAAGTCGTGACCGGACTTTGAAGTTTAATTGTAACCTGGTGGCGGTCAGCATAGTCACACAGCGCAGGGTCTTTGCTCGTAATTGGCTTTTTATTGATGTGCAGGCGTTGTGTGGAGGACTCTTCGGTGGCGCTTTCTGTACAACCCTAAGCTGTAATCGGTATCAGGCGAGGTGGTGAGCTAGCCTACAGCAGACAAAGAGTACATTATTCGCGGTACAACCTACTTAGTGCATAGCAAACGCTATTGTGATGAAGACTAGAGATATCTAGTAGTCGGTGCTGTCAAGAGGACGAGAGGTGCTGATGGCGGGGCACTTGACCTAGATGCCTCGCCAAAGTTTTCTAGCGATGGTGGGGTCTCCTGACCCACGACCACCAACTACCAACAGCTAAATAAATGTCCACTTCGTTCTGTTGATTAAACAGATGTTGGCGTTGGGCCGCTGCGCATCTCGCGCGTGTCAGGCACCACGAGACAGGGCAAGGCTATCGGGCGCAGCAAACAGAGGCTACTACACTGGCCTATTGCAAGTGCGCGCAAAGTCCTGACCTTGCTGCACCATGCTGAACAACGACAGTGCTAGTCATCGGCTTCTCCATATCGCGAGCGCAAGTCAGACTGTACGTCAGAGCGCACGCAAGAGCGAGGCATGCGCGGAAGCTCGTGCCCTGCACCTGGCTAGCCTCGGTAGTCCAATCAGGGTGGAGCACGTTCACCACCCCCGCTGACAGCGCTGGCTACATCGCGACTCCACAATCGATCTCTTGAGGCGGACCGCAAATAGCGGTAAGACTGTTTTGAGGCGGTCGGCTGAGGTAAGTCGTAGGTTGAAGCGATGCTGGAGAATCGGTGATCTTCGCGAAGGGTGGGACCCGCCGCCAATGAACCGAGTGCGCTGGGCAGGCTGTGCAGAACGTGTGACTCACCAGGCAGGCAGGCAGGCAGGCCGACAAGCAGCCTCAGTGGCGAGGCAGATAGAGGTACCAAACGTCGCGGCCGTTCAAGGAGCGGACGAACGTGTTATAAGCTCGTGGAAACGGGCTGCAGCGATCGTCTCCGCTTGTATGTACCTGCAGGTGCGCAGCACATTGTCACCGACGGAGGCGCTGCTAGCTCGCACCCCACAGGATGGTACCCAGCTCATTCGCATACATCGTCCGACGCCCTAGTGGGACGTAGATGGTGCGGTCAGAACATGAGAGTCTACTGATTTCAACCTAGCCGGTTCCAGTCCCACGGTGCAGGTAGGGTCACTATGTTTGTCCATCGCACACCGTTATGCACTCACGGAGTCTGGTTCCAACTTTGCATCATCCAGGACAGTGGGAGATACTGTCGAGTTTTGCTCGGTTTCCTCTGGCTCGTTTTTAATGCTCTGGATGCTTCCGATTGCGCTGCGCTGTGACATCCTGTCAAAACTCCTCATACCCTGACTCCGTGCTTCGTGTTCCAGTCGTTGTGGGTCTGTAGGTCTTCTTCCTGTTTTGCCTGGTGGTAAACATCCGTCTGCCTTGAAAGCTCGCCTTCTTGCTTGGTGATCGACTGCATCCCTGGTACGAGTGCTGTCCGGGAACTGCTGATCAAATCCTCTTCTGACTGTGGTTGAATCTGGGGAAGAGGTTGACCTAGCTGAGGGGGAATACTCGACCGAGATCGAGGGTCTGCGCGTCTGCGACTGAACGAGCTATTCCTCCTTTGTCCACCCGCACTCGAGCCACTGTCGGTCCGCTGATGACTGTAGTGCATCGGTGGTCCTTGAGGCATTGGTGGGGGCACCTGGTGCAGCTGCGGCGGCATCGGCGGTGGTTGTGGCATCAACTGAGGGGCGTTGGCAGGTGTGAAGCCGTGCGGGGCAGAGGCAGGTACAACGGGCGCTTGCGATGGCGGGCTCATGCATGTACCAGTAGCAGATGGGTGAAGCTGAAATACTGGCGCATTTGCACGCGCGCTCATCTCCTGCTCTCCCAGCTGCCAGTGCATCGACTCGGCGGACCGCCAGGGAATGCCCATCTCTGTAGCAACTTTCTGCCACATTTGATCCTTGAAACTAGCGTAAAGGTCAGTACTGTTCTTGAGAATGCGCGCAGAGACGCGTCACATGCGAGAGTGGCAGATGGTGCTGGGATCAAAACGAAGGAATGGATGATCAAGATGAAGCAGTCTAGAAATCTAGATACGTACCGCACATAAAGTCTTGCGAGTTTGTTTTTCTTCTCCTCATCCCAGATGGCTCGCTTCTCGAGGTAGTTCTGATACCGTAACCGGCAGGAAATGGAGCTTCTTCCTGGTAGTCGTTTCGCAATGTCGTCCCATTTCGTTCCTTGACCCCGCAGCTCAATGACCAGGTTGTCCTCCTCTGGTGTCCATTTGGACTGTTTCTTGGCGGGGCTTTCGTCGGGTAGCGGGATTTGAGAAGCTTGTCGTTTCAGTGTCGAGGGGGGAGAATGGTTAGTATTCTGTGCGTGTCGAGGCGGTGAACGTTCGAAGTGAGAATGTGGAGCGGGACGGGTTCAGCATGTCGACGAAGTTCTGAGATAGCGGGTAGAACAGGTCCTCCTAGCATTGGTCCGGATACTTGGAGCGCTGATGTCGGTGTCTGCGTGTTAGCGGCATTGGACATGGAGCTCTTCTTGCTCGTAGGCGACTCTGAGCCCCGAGCCCGAGGCTCGAGGAGGAGATTGATATCCAGGAGGAAGTTGAAAGACTGGACTCAAGCCAGTCCACGAGATGATGCAGTGTTTCCGATCTCGGATTGGCGCCAAGGCTGAAAGTTCTCGAGAAGAGAACGGAACTGTCGCTGTACAAAGGTCGGCTTTTGCTGAAAAACTAGGTCAGCTTCCTCGTCAAAGAGCGATGTTCAATGGCAAGCAAGCTGGGTAGCTGCTGGCATCGGCTTGAAAGCTTCCCGCGCTTGTTCATCGCTTCCACATGCCAAACTGTGCCGTCGCTCGGTTGGCAGGCAGTCCACTCGAATCCCTCTCGTTCGTGCACGCCCTGCTGGTTCGTGGGCGCTTACGCGCACGAGTCACACAACGCCGAACTGCTGGGACAATGCACGATGCACAATGACCCTCGATTCTTGCAGCTACGATACTATGACGTTTCCCACACGTTCGTGTGTTGTCTTCACCACCGGATCTCGGCAGCCATCACGAAGCAACATCTGTCTAGAGCTTGCTGCTTTAAGTGATACTGTTAGGACGGACGATGCATTGAACGGTGACCCGCGCGTGTTCACGGAGTAGCGCTAGTGAACGACAGCCACCTGCTGACTAGTATAGCTCGCATGAACAGACGGCGCAAGGAAGCTGCACTTGCGCTATAATAGAAACGCCACATGACCAAACAGGAACCATCCCGCAGCGATCGAAAGCGCAGGTCATGACTGAGAGCCTGGACGGTCGATGCCGAGGCGGCAGACCAGATACGTCCGGCTCTGCGTCTCATCCCGCGTTGCACCTGGCCGCTCGCTCGGTCATACGCCAATTGCTATGCAAGTTTGGAGCTACTGCACCTACCCCACTCCGCCGTACGCCATCTGCAAGGTCCAGCCAACGACACACCGTGCGATGGACAACTGTCTCACCCAACGTACGTCGATTCCAGAAGGAGGAGGGTGAGAAACAGCGGGAATGAGTCTTTGACTTTTTCTATTTCCACTGCTATCTCATAGAGACTGCACCGAGAGTGTACGTAGTTCATTTCTCTCGTTATGCAAGACATAGACCACCAGTCAGCAATTGTGCACAGTGACAGAATTGAACGCTTCCTGGAAGCTTCAAAGACGCCAGATGCGTCTTTTCAACCTGGCGCTCTGTATACGAGCCTGATTTGCAAGAGCCGAAGACCAGGGGTAAGACAGAGGTGGATGCCCAAAGCGCGCCTTCCATGTCGACTTGGGTGGCTACCACCTTCCTCAGAAGTACACACACCATCTTCTCTCGGTATCCTGCATCCGTTCCTCCAATATCGTCATCGGAGTGATATCCCCGGCACGTTCTCTGAGACCATGTTTGTTATATGACCTTCCTCTCGGAGCCCGATCTGAGAACGGCCAAAACCTTGGTATCAGTCTATAAACAGTCTTTACAGTATCTAAGTCTGCTTTCACCTTCTGTGGTGTCTTCTCCAGTTACTCTTCTGGCTGTTCTTCAACGACAAACGCTCAGCATCATTGTCACCACATACGTATACTTCACGGCCGACCGACCACAACGCCCCAGATGCCTCTCCGCGCAGAACGACCCATAGTGCGCGTCGAGCACAGCTCCATGCGTACCATCGAAACTCGCAGTACCGAGAATCTGTTTGGCCTCTGGTCTGGTGAGTGACCTGCAGGAGCTGTGGCTCTGCTATACACACAACCCATTATAATTGATAGAGTCTGAATGTCACTAACTCAACCTTACAGTCTTCGCGCGATGCTCGCCTGCCATGGAAGATGGCAAACGCTACGAGAACATGGCCTGGCGGCTGTGGTCCCGCGAGACCTTCTGTTGCCAGCCCGACCCCGTCCCTGCTCCCCAGTGGGCCTTCCAGCGACAATTGTCCGCTAGTGCTACGGACATGCCCGAGCTGTCTACCAGCGTCGCCTCCGACGACTCCAACCTGGAAAGCGCCATCACCACGACTTCCCGAAGTGATCTCTCGGCCGACCGCCCCGACCTGCGCCGCCACGACTCTGCTACCAGTCAGGCCCGCGGCAAGCATATGACCCCGATTGGTCTCGAGAAGGTCGTCAACTCGATACAAGAGAAGAAATTCATCGAGCCGCTGTCGCCCCTCCCAGCCCAGCTCGCCCCACCTGTAGCAGAGCAGAAGCCCGTCCAGGACAACACCACGCCACCATCCACCGACCGCCCCATTCGCCCCATTCCCGAAGCCAGCACATCCACCGACGTGAGCGAGCACAGCGTCGTCCGCGGCTTCGAGCCCGGCCACATCTCCACCTCAGCGCGATCCAGCACCAACCTGAACCCTACCCCCATCCTCAAGAAGACCTCCAGCTTCGTTACCAAGCCGCTTCCCGCAAAGGCCGACGCCAGCAAGAAGAGGCAGCCCATGTTCACTCTCGGTGGATCCTCCGAGGAGGAGAATGGCAGCTCCTTCGAAGCCTACTCGCTTCAACGCAGCTCTCTCTCACAGCAGCTGCGCAACGCTGCTCCCATGCGCAAGACTACCTCCTTCAAGAACGAGGTCAGCACGCGCACTTTCCACGACGTCTCCGAGAGCAGTGAGGCGGCCATTGAGAGCGACAGCGAAGACGACGATGTCGACGAGAGCGCGATTGAAGAGGAAGGCTCCGATGAGGAGTGGGAAGACGACGACAACGAGGAGAGCGGTCCCCCCAGCGTTGCTGAGCACTGTCCTCAGTTCCCGCGTGTCGACTCGCAGGCCAACCTCACCTCCCGCCGCTCGCTGCTCACAACTGCCCTCCAACAAGGTGACCGCGCATCAGCTCTGCAAAATGCTGCATCGCGATCATCACCCGCCATCCGAAGGTCATGCACCCATACACCAGACGGACCTTCCGCCGGCAGCTCACCTCACGAAGACAGTGGCTTGATGATGCGCCAGCCAGCCTCCCGCCCAAAGCCTATCATCATGACTACCTCAAACGTCCACCCATCTGCCATGTCTCCCAAGACTACGCGCAGGAACATGCTGACCAGTGAGCTCACTGGATCACTAAGACAAAACCTGCTGTGGGACAGGCAGCAAAAGAATGCCACCACTAACGCGGTAGCAAAGCGCCAACAGAGCGCAGTCAACCTTCCAGCCCTCCGCCAGGCCATGACCACCGGCGACGTCAAGGGTCTGAACACTAACGAGCAACAAGATCAGATCAGATCCACCACTTTCAGGGACGACAACAAGCCCGACAGCTCATACAACCAATTCTTCGATGGCGGTGACGCCCATGAATACCACTGCTCCGGATGGTAACAGACGGTCGTTTTTCGCCCTCTTCAACGCAGCGGCGTCTATGGTCGGTACGAAACCACGGCGTTTTGCCCTCCCGCCGCTTGACCAGCCTCAGTCTTACTCTACTGCAGCGACTGGTAGTAATCGGTTCTGCTGTACTACAAAATCTCTGGCGCATGACGATATTGAGTATGCTCAACGAGAGAAGACGTTGTTGTCTGTTACATAGCAGTTCTATGGGACAAGGGTGCAGGGCTTTGGAGTACCCATGAACGCTGGTCTTGAGGCCTTCCACCTCAACTATATCTCCTATCAATCGATATCACCTGGGAAGCATGTAGCCACATTGATAGTGTCAGACCTGGCTGGCAATATAGACTATTCTGCACTGTGATCAGTACTCCACTGATCACACGCCTTTTTAGTTGCATAGCGCAGTGGTGCAGCGCTGCATGCTGACAGATAGCACCATGATCTCACAGTCTATCCAGACCTCATCGCCTGTGATATACAAGCAGATAGATGGTGAAAGAAATATCGTCGTCGTCGGATTTGACGGCCTCGTACATATGTAGCCGGAACTTCTGAAAGCTAGTTGAGGACACTTGAACGGTAAGCTCACATTGTCGCAACTGCAACAAGGATTTCTCCCCAGACAGCAATCCGAGTAATCGGCAGCCATATCTGTCTTGCATCTGCCTCTCCGCATTCTTACTCTGCTTGTTCAACATTTCATTTGTCAGTGCTGGTATGGAGCAGGCCACGGATGCCCTTCAGCTCCACCAACTATGTATCTCACCGGGAGTCAGAAGACCAGCCCACCGTACCATCCGAGCTTGTGTTGCGGCTCCGTTGATGGCCCTTGTTGCAGTCGCTGTGTCGGTTTCGCAACGCGCAATCAGAACGCTATCCGCTGCTAGTGCACCACAACCGAGAGGTTGGGGGGGGCTCTCCATTCCAAATGTCGTCTATAGCGTTTGTACGCTCGGGTTCTCCCCCACCCTTCCACTCAAAGTCTCTGCTTGAGCTCGCACCCATAAAAGGACCCGTTGTCGAGAGCTTTTTAGCAGAATGGTACGTGCAGCCGTCAAGTGGCTCTTCACGCTGCTAGCAATGCAGAAACGCCCACAGGATCATTCTGCCCTCGATCTCCGCGCCGCTATATCCAACTATTACTGCCAACCATTTTGCATAGTGCGGTACAGTTTCTATTGGATGCACTGCATTGCAGCTGAGCAGCGCCGATGCCGCCTTTCACCTATGCCGGGGCGTGAGACGTCATTTCTGCACGTTCAGACCAGCCATAGGACATGCGAATCTCGCTGTCCCCTCCCAGGTGTATAAAATTCATTTTTGTTCTTTTTCGCGGTGTACGCGGCCCTCAAATGCATAGCGCAGTGTCATCGAGCACTGACTGTGGCTACCCGCCAATCAGCCGTGTCTCCTGGATGCCTAGGAAACGACATATTTTGCGAGGTCTATTCTAGAGCCACCATGTGGTGTTTTTATTTCAGTCCGGGTGAGACGGTAGCGCCATCTGAATCGCCCATGCCTGCACTCAACCAGTATCGTTGCGGGAAACTCTCGCCACGCCTTTCCTGCTCTACACGTCGCTTGTCCGGCAATGGGCCTGGATGCGTCTGCCGAGTCTCACAAAAAGAGAATCATGCACTGATCAGTGTATCCCACCGTCGTGGCAATTGCATGTATCAACGGTTCGCTGCAATCTCTCATTTGCGGCAGGATCATCTTCGGCATTCGCTTCATCTGCATGGACACTTTCCTTTGTTACTACGTCACAAGCTTAGTGCATGCTCTGCATCCACCTGGAATCATGCAGTCGTTCCCAATGGACTCTTCATCTTCTAACTGAAACACAGTACCGGAGCCAAATGGAAAGTAACAACAACCACTGTTGAAGTAAACCGTCGGCCAGGCCACCTGGGTGGCAAGGGTGCAGTGTTCAGTGACAGACATATGGCGAGGGCCCGCGTTTATTGCTGTTTCCTGCCTCTTCGTGTGGCTTGCGGGGCGCACTGTCAATCCTGCATTCGGCTTGAGGTTTAACGTGGGGCCAGACTGAGTCGGCGACGCTGCAGTCTGGCTCACCTGCACCTGCGAGATCTCGGACCGTTTTCTGTTCGGCCAGTCGTTCGATAGACGCGGTTTTGGGTACCAGTGGAGCTTTCGGCCGGAATGTATCACTCCTGGTTCATGCGGGCGTCTGCAGCGGACTAGGAATCGGTTTCGCGCAATTCCTCGGAATGCTCGATTTTGACGTGCTCAAATGTACAAAATGCGTTGCAGGGCAAGGCTAAGCCAGCGTAGCATGCTGAACTTTCATGCATAGCTTCATTGGCATAGTCAAGTCTGAGCCAGTGTCGCGTTCAGCCCAATTAGCGAGTAAAACGCCGCGCTAGTTCCGACCGACACGAGAGAGGGAGCAGCAATGATGTGCAGAACGCCATCATATCACAGAACACAAGTACCAACGTTGTTTTTCGTTATTGTGGTATGTACACCTGCTACGCCATCAGGCCGTTGCAGCACAAGACAGATTTTCACTTTTCTGGCTCTAAGGATATCCATGCTAAACGTATGATACCGGTGCCTGTTGCTACCAGACACTCCACTCTTCCCTAAGCTATAATATCGACGTGTGTGTGTTGGAATCGAGAGCTTGCTGCCCGGGGCACATTCTTCGAGCTGCTAGCAAGTGGCTCCATGGGTGGATGGGTGTTACAGGGCACTTGCTAGGGTAAGGGTACTACCGCCGTCGGCGGCAGTCCGTAACGCATGAAGGCCCGTTTTGATCTAGTCTGCCAGGCGCTATCCATGTCAACCTTTCTTGGCCCGGAAGCAAAACCTTCCACTACCACGGCTATGACCATTCAGCAGCACCCCTCCACCTTCAGGCCTCGTGAAAAGGTATGCCTGGCGAGTGGCACGCATCCATATAGGTACGAGGCCGAAGGCTCATGCCAGTATTATCCGCCTCACTCGAGACCCTGTTGTCTCTGGACGTTCTTGAGGATCTCGAGATCCATACGCAGGATGGGCGAGTTCTGCGCTACGTCGCTGATGACGGCGATGGTACGTTTGAAGAGGGCGGCAAGGTTGGCCTTGGTAAGCCAGGTATCGCTTGGTAGGAGGGGGTATAGCTTGGACTTGTACACCGAGGCTAGGACGAGCATGTTGCCAAATTGTCTATCTTGAGTGTTAGCGGGCGGTGCCAAGCTTGAATTTAAATAGTATAGACTTACGCGTGAAGTGTACCGAAATGTTAGTCACGATAAGCCTCTTCTTGCGTGTAGGCTGGAAGTACTGGTATTGGCTACCTGGCTCTTCGCCTACACGATCAAACGCGATGGTACTCCGGATAGCGGCGTTGATGCATTGGCAGGCGATCTTGATGATCTTGTGCTGGTCCTCGCTCAAATCCACCATTTGTACGTTCCTATTGGATGCCGCATTTCCATAAGGTGATGGCGAGTTGTTCTGTGTTGCGCCGGTCGTTCCTGGAGGTGGGGGCGGGAACTCCAGCGTATGACTCGCGAGCTTGAGGTAGGGTCGCAACATCATGTACAGACCACCATAGTATTTGGCGCGTACACGAGCAATGTTGAGATCTGTCGAGGGGTATTCGTCGTCCGACCATGCCAATTCTGGTGTAAGCAGCTTCCTCCAGCCCTCAAGGATCTCTTTGTGAGTAAGCGCGTGGTGAGCAACTTCCTTGAAGCTCGTAGGGTCAAAGCTCATGCGACCACTGGGACTG
The DNA here is from genome assembly GCA_004156035.1 of Alternaria tenuissima. Taxonomy (NCBI): domain Eukaryota; kingdom Fungi; phylum Ascomycota; class Dothideomycetes; order Pleosporales; family Pleosporaceae; genus Alternaria; species Alternaria tenuissima. The sequence continues at coordinate 172 of PDXC01000014.1, read as the reverse complement.
TACAGAGCATTATGCGCAACGTTGAGGACAACTCGTAGGAAAGTCTGCGTGGAGTATAGTTTCATCATCAAATCTTGTCTTGGACCGGCACGTACTTCGACATCTTGTTGCACAAAGTTGCTGTCCTGGTCCTGAGACCAGTTTTCATTGACGCCTTCAGGGTACATGATCT